>PVJH01000553.1:0-256928 GCA_004026705.1 Nesogale talazaci
AAACAATAGAATTACAACGCAGCTGGTTTTTACTTATTTTTCATTTCATTTCATTTACCTTTTTTTTTTTACAATGACATCACATTTCATTAGGGAAATCAGAAGGTCAATCTTTAAAATTGCAATGATTATTATAATTCAGATCGTTAACAAATGTTTAACATTACCTCGCATCAGCAATTTAAAATGTTGAGACAAAAGAAACACTAGTGCTTTTTGTTTTTTTTTAATGTCTATCAATCAATGTTCTAAAGATGTGCTCTTCAGGATGAGACCCCGTGTTAGACTAATGGGCTAACGCTTCAATCCACCTCAGTCTGCTGCTGAAAGATTGTATGCAGCCTTTAAAAGCCAGGCTGAGAGAGTACAGCTCTAGAGAGCTGTGCAGGCTTAGAGAGTAAAACCCTGGTCTGAAACCTACAGCTCACAAGGGCTTGGAGAAGTTGGGATCAACCCACTGGCAACTGTAATCACACAACCCCCCCACCGTCCAGCATGGCAGCCACTAGCCACCTCCAGATAGCGATTAGACCCTTTCAGTGTTACTAGGGCAACTGAGAGATTGAAACTTTCTTTTAATGTAAGTGTAATTTTAATTTAATTTTAAATTTTAAAACGGTCATTCGATTATTAGAAATATGTGTGTTTATAATCTTCTCTTCTAACTGTAAATTCAGTGGCATTAAAACATACATCAAGTGCTTTCGATGGAAATTTTGCATCCAGATTCAGACATACTGTAAGTGTAGAAATACCTACAAGTTTTAAACAAGTTAGGAAAATACTAAGTATTTTATATTTTTTCTATTGATTATCTGATAAAGTGATACCTTAGATATATTGAAGTAAGTACAATAGACTACTAAATTCATTTCTATTTACTTTTTCAATGTAGCATCCAAAACATCTTGATTGTTGCACATACACAGTTGAGATTTGATTTCTATTGTCCAGCGCTCACTTAGAATTTGTTGTGGTAGAATTAGATCTAAATAGTTTTGTTTTCTATCCAGAACATATTCTACTTTTGACTGCTACTTTTACTAAAAACATCTTCCAAAGCATTAACTAGAAAAAGTGCTATTCTTTTTCTATGTAATTATGAGTTTTTCTATCCTAGCTATCTAACCAGATATTTCTGGTGCATCAAAGTATGAAAACTTATAAGGACTAATTATATATAGGTGTTATGGTTATGCAATGTTGTTGCTATTACATCTCCTTAAACCTAAAAAGTTCAGTCTTTCTTTAGAAGCCGCACTAGGAAAAAGCTATTCCAAACTTCGAGTCATTTTATCTTAAACCTAACAGGACTTTTCTATTTGCCATTAAGATTCGATCCCTCATTGTCTTGGCTTTGTGGCAAAGGATTGAACCATTAAAATATCAGAAAGATTTCTTTTCCTAGCTGTTAACAAAGCCATATTATTCACAGCAATGTTGTGTTTTGTCTTATTCCCCTTTTCAATGAGAAAGTAAAACTGGTAATAGTTTCCAGACCTTTCAGAACGTTGTCCATTGAAATGCAAACACTCCTCTGGCGCCTCACATAATTCTGAGAAGTTGTTGGATTTTGGAAAGGTTTCCAGGAAACCTGCTTTTCTTCTCCTGCTCAGGACTGCTGTAAGGAAGTCTTCCCATTTCCAAGTACATTCCATTCAAATCAACAGTTGACTGTCTCTTGCAGGGCAAACTCCCAACTTGAATGTCGAACAAGAGAGTAACCTATTCATTCCAAATGTGAAGTTTTGGCCAAAAAAACCTCTGAACACTCCCTTAGCCATGTCTGATCTCCACACCCAACTTAACTGCCTAAAAGACACCATTCTTTGTAAGTCTGTCCAAAGGTTCGCATAAACAGTGAATAGCTATATAACTGAACAACGATCATTGTCTGTCATAATGATCTTCATTCTGAAATGTCACCATCTTAACTGATATACATACTGGTCTTTCACACTTGCAATTGTTTTATTAAGGTGATTCTTAAGTGAAACTAGCAGGTTACATATATTTTTTTGTTTTGTGTTTTTCAGGTATCTCTGTGTGTGCTCTTTTTCATAAAATAATACCCTGTTAAATGAAGCCACAAATCTTTTCTGTCTACATTTCCTCAATAAAATAAGTAGTCTGCATGGCTGTCCAAAGATATAATTGCTAAGTGCTAAATTAATTCATCTCCAAAATCTAGTCCTAGATAGAATCAACCCAGATATGTCCTCCATATTGCTTTATAACAAGCAAGTTGCTCCTGTTTTATAGTAATATATTAAGATAAATAGTCATTTAAAGATGTGTCATTTATTGTTCATGTATGCAATTTCATCTCATGGCTAAGAATCCAGTCTGATTTTTCTTTTGTGCTAAATAGATTAAGCTCAAAGAATACTTCTTTAATTATTGTGACTTCAGAAAAGACTTCTCTGTAAGAAAAGACTTATCACCATGAACAAGAAACAAACAGGACAAATTCTTGCTGAGGCAAAATTAGCTATCGCCTGGGATGGAGCTAAATGTGACTGATGTGTGTGGAAGAATAGCAAGTACAAACATCTGCCATCCCCATTCTCACTAAATATCAGATCCTTGAAAGTTAGATAGCCTCAAATTGGTTCCAGCTCATAGGGATGCTCTAGAGGTACAACAGAAGAAAACACTACCCAGTACTGTACCATTCTCGCAACTGTGATATTTGAACCCATTGGCATAGCCATATGTCAATCCACTTTGCTGATCGATTGTAGATAGTCTCTACTTCATCAAGCATGATGTCCTTTTCCAGGGACTGGTTTCACCTGAGATGGAGTCTTCTCATCATCCTTGCTTCTAAGGAGAATTCTGGCTATACCTCTTCCCAAACAGAGCTGTTTGTGATTTATATAGTCCGTGTTACTTTCAAGATTAAACATCACAGTCATGTCCACATTTTTTTTAATTTTTAAAATTTTGTTTAAAAAATTTGCTAGAAATTTGCTAGTTTAAAATGCAACTCTCTGCATTGATCACTCAAATCTAAATGGACTTCTATTTCATCTTTCAAAGTGAGATAACTAAGAACTATGCCACATTTAGTGATTCTGTAATTAATCCCAAGTCATGAGCCTTCACTTACTGAAGTCTTCAAGCTTTGACAGAGTTTGGGCCAAGCGCACATAGTTGCAAAAGAAAATGGCAGAAAGTATAAACAACAAGGGGGCTGAGTCCCGGTGGCGTAAGGGGTTGAATGCGGGACTGCGTGCGGCCCGCGAGCTTGGTGGTTCAAATCTAGCAGCAGCTCTCAGGAGCAGCACTGGGTTACACCCACAACCACCAAAGGCAATGATGCCTACAAAAAATATAAATAAATAAACAATGATGAACTCTGGAGCGATTTGCCTAGGGTAGCTGCTCACTCCCAAACATTCTGAGAACACAGGGTTAGGCCAGCCTTGCTCAGACTTGAGCTTCCAATGCCCAGCACAGCGGCAGGCACATAATATATACTCAATATATTTTCTTACTTCCCGTGCTGTTGGGAAAGCTTTGGGATGCTAGGTGGTTCAAACCCACCAACTGCTTCATGGGAGAAAAATGATGCTCTCCAGTCACAAGATCTACAGAGAGAGAAACCCTGGATAGACTCACTGTGACTTGTAATTGACTTGATGGCAGTGAGTTTGGGTTTTTTTTGGTAGGTTGGGATTGTGATTTGTCTTGATTCTGTGCTAATACACAGAGGCCTCAAAAAGACTGGGGAAATGAGATGAAAAGATATTGGAATATATAGGAAGATGTATAGAGACAGTAACTGGATGGGGGCATGGCAGAGGAGGAGGTGGGATGGAAAGCTAACAATGAGTATGAAGAAAAATTATGCTGAAATTGATTCAGTGATCATACACAAGTCTCCTTAATGTGATTAAACTATTAAATTGCATGATAAAAATGTTAAGTGAATGGGATTTTTCATTTTATTGGGGGCTCATACATCTC
Source organism: Nesogale talazaci (assembly GCA_004026705.1). Classification (NCBI taxonomy): domain Eukaryota; kingdom Metazoa; phylum Chordata; class Mammalia; order Afrosoricida; family Tenrecidae; genus Nesogale; species Nesogale talazaci. The sequence continues at coordinate 3,973 of PVJH01000553.1, forward strand.
TTATCACAAATCATACATATAACCTCTGTATGCAAGGTACATTTGTGCATTTGTTGCATCATCATTCTCAAAACATTTTCTTTCTACTTAAGTCTTTGGTAGATTTAAGTCTACCAAAATATGTCTCTCTGATGAGGAAGTGGGAGCCCTGGCCTGGTCCCTGCTCAGGTGTGGCTCAGCCCTATGCACCCTTGAAATGTGGAGAAGCTCTTACTGAGAGCTCTCATTCCATACAGAGGGACTCCTTTCCATGCCCTTCCGTCTCCAACCCCCTGGCACTGAGGGCTGCCCTGTAGATTCACTTTCACACAGATGAGTGTTCCCTTTTTCACACAGATGCTCTTCCTTTTTCCACCCCCTCCCAAGTCCCCCTTGAACCCTTGCTAATTTATAAATTATCATTACTTTGTCATATCTTACACTGTCTGTTGTCTCCCTTCACCCACTTCCCTGTTGTCCATACCCCAGGCAGGAGCCTATATGTAGATCCTTGTAATCAGTTCGTCCTTGCTACTCCACTTTCCCTTCACTCTCCTGGTATCACCACTCTTTCCACTGGTTCTGAAGGGATCATCTGTCCTGGATTTCCCAAGTTTCCAGTTCCTATCTTTACCACATCCTCTGTGTACACATCCTCTGGTTGAACTGGATTTGTAAGGTAGACTTCAGATCATGATAGTGGGAGGGAAGAAGCATTTAAGAACTAGAGGAAAGTTCCATATTTCATCACTGCTACACTGTATCTGACAGACTCATCTCCTCCCCACGAGCCTTCTATAAGGGGATGCCGCTTCCCCTGTAGATGGACTTTGGGTCCCCTATTTGTACTTCCCCTAATTTATGATAATATTTTTAGTTCTTTGATGTCTAATAACTGATCCCCTTTAATGTCTCATGGTCACACAGGCTGGTGGGCTTCTTCCATGTTGTTGCCTGTGGACTTTGTTGCTTTTGAGCTAGATGGCCACTTCTTTACTTTCAAGCCTTTAGAACCCCAGACACTAGATCTTTGATAGCCAGTCACCATCAGCTTTCTTCACCACTTTAGCCTATGCACGCATTTGTCTTCAGTGATTGAGTCGGGGAGGTGAGCATCATAAAATGCCAATTTAACAGAATAAAGTGTTCTTGAATTGAGGAAATACTTGAGTGGAGATCCAATGTCCATCTGCTGCCTTAATACTAAATCTGTAAGTGTATGCAATCTTGCAAAGTCTTGTTTTTTTGTACATATTATCACTGCAAGTCTATCTAGATAGACAGGCTGGATGAACAGTCTGGAGAAGAAAAACAACGGGACTAATGGTTCCAGGGGACATGGGAATTGGGGAGGTGGGGAAAAAGAGGTGATTTTGACCATCCCAGGTATAAGGGAACAACAAATGATCCAAAATCAGTGGCAAGCTGGGTGTAAGAGGCCTGATAGGGCTTGATCAAAAGTAATGTAACACAGAGAAATTACTGGAACCCAAATGAAGGAAGAGCATGATAGTTGGACAAGAGGAAAGTAAAAGAAAATAGAGGAAAGAACTGGGAGGCAAAGGGCAGGTACAGAACATAGGGAAATGAACATAGGGAAATATGTTTATATAAGATAATTGGGAAATAGATCTAGGTGAATGAGATTTTTCCATGAACTTTTTGAAGGTGTCCATTCTGGAGAACTGATCAGTCAGCATCTCTCGGGATACTGTGTCACCCAGGAGATAGCCTCACCCACAGGACCACATTGATCTCACCCCATTAGCCACAAAGTTCCTCCGTTGAGATTCCTCCTCCTACCACTCATCTTTCCCAATCCTCCATCCCACTCCAGGTCTTGCCAAGAAATCTTTAACTGAGCATCTTCTATATGCCTTTGGAAGCTTTGGGATATATATATATATATATATATATATATATATATATATATATATTTGTGTTTAAAAGTGAGGTTGTAATTAAAGTTATCCTATCAATACCACAGCTACACACATGGATTTTAAATGGACATAAATTTAAGAATCCAGAGTATTTTGAAATGACCATTTGCAAGGCAAAACTCATTTCAGAAGCAGCCATCCAGGATCATGGATTTCCCTATTATTAGATGTGTGTACAAGTGTACCCACACATACTTCTACACACCTTTCCATATTTAGCTCCTATGGCAACAGGCCTAAGGAATGGAGGCATATCAATTATCAGTGTTTACAATCTGAGACATGTGGCAAGCTTAATATTTGTCACTAAAGGAATATGCATATATACATTTTTATAGCTGAAAGAGTATTGAAGGAAGTACAACAGCCAGAAAATAATTTAAACTGGGAAATAAGATTTTTGAACAGGTGACCTACTTATGTGGAAATGAAAATTCTCTATAAGCAATTTGCTCACTTTTTACAACTCTCTGAGCAACCAAATTGACAAAGGGATTGGGGCAATTAACAACCAGTTCATTACCAATAGAGGGGAAAGACTCTCTTCAGTTCTATCATAAATTTCCTCCATTTTTATCACTCTGCCAAATATCTCCTATTTAGAAAGCCATTTGGGGTTCTAACATATGGCACCAAATAGCACAGTATCACAAGATCTCGGGTAGGGGAGACAGAGAGGATAGTGCAGACAAGAAAGGGCTAGTCCCAGCAGCAAACTGCATTAAATCAGCTCCTCTGTTACAAAGAAAACAGAGTGAGGTGTCCATTTGCAAAGAAATAAATGAAAAATTGCTTTCAAAGGCCTCAGAATGGTCCCTGCTTTGGGGCATTGGAAAAAATTGATTTCCGTAATTGAAAGCGCGGTTTGCAGTGCATGAACAATCAGCTTCACAGACGATTCTACCTACGCAGCTCCCTGACATTCACCATGTCTTCATGAACACTGTCCTCTACTCACCACCCGGGTGGCACACTGGGGAAGCCCTCGGCTGTTAACCAAAACATCGCTGGTTTGAACCCACCCTGGGTATCAGAAAGAGAAAAACCTAGCCATCGGCCCCCCACAAAGATGACCACCAAGAGAACCCATTGGGAAGTTCTACACACGGTCACAGGACGTGCTCTGCATCAAAATGGATGCCAGTCACCCAAGAACAACACACTCCCACGCATGCTCAAACTAAACCAAACTCCCAGCACTTGATTCTTTATGGGATCTAAGTCTAAAGTTTCTCCTGTATAGTTACAGATGGATTTGAACCACCACTCTTAGAATGAGCAGCCCGAGTTCTAACCCAAAGTGCTATCAGAGCTCCTTATAAGAGGGTCAGGTGGACTCAAATCTGTGTCTCCCACCGGATGCATCTAGATATGGTAATTAAGATGGTCTAGAAATAACAGCCAATGGTAACGTCAGGTTATTGGCTCTCAACTGAATGAGAGATTGGTCTAGTCTGTATTGATTTTTATCATTTGTTAAAAGAAATATTGTCAGATACAACCATGATACTCATCCACAGTACAGGTAGCCAATTTTTTTTTTAATCTACCCTCTCAATTCTAAATGTAGGTACAGTACTTTTCACATATAATGCACCAACGTAAGTAGTCTGCACAAGAAATGTTGTGAGAGGATTGTGCTTTGCAAAAACTGCACACATCATTTTTGTAGAAATTTGGTGAATCTCAACCTATGACATATTTGAGTTTCCATAAACTATACTTATAGTGATACATTTTGCTGTTGTTTTAAGATTTTACTAATAGTAAATATACTACAAACTATGTTGCTGAGGGTTGAGCCCTGGTGGCATAGTGGTTGTGCGCGGGACTGCGGCCCACTGGGTTGGCGGTTCAAATCCAGCAGCCAGGCTGGGCCTCCTACTCCCACCACCAGAGGGCAGTGATGCCCCCCCCCCCAAAAAAAAACTTTAAAGGGGCTGAGCCCCAGTGGCGTAATGGTTGTGCGCGGGACTGCGGCCCACTGGGATGAAGGTTCAATTACAGCTCCACAGAGCAAAGGCTGGGCCTCCTACTCCCACCACCTGAGGGCAGTGATGCCCTCCCCCCACACAAAAAAATCTATGTTGCTGAAGTTATTCACAAATATTCAACTTTGATTTCCTATTTAAGATGCTACCATATTAATTTTGTTTCCAGATTCAATCTAGGGCTTCAGTTGCTTAAAATATAGGTCCAAATACTGATCGCTTTGCTCAAAGTCATGGGCAGATTTTGGAAGTAGTGAGATGACAGCATAAAGTATATGAAGAAATCTTCTGACTCGAAATGCCATGCTCATGCCCAGAGATAATCGAGCACCTTCCACAAGTAGACAACATGCCTCCATTGCCCAATCCATCTTTATTTCTACAATCTGTGAGTATTTTATATGAAGATGTATGAATGAATTAAAATATATCTCTCGGTTGATATGTAATGTGTCCAACATCAGAATAACCTTACAAGAAGTCATTAGAAAGGAACCTATCAGAACCCCATTGTAAACCAGGAGCTACCACTCAAACACCACCTATAAGACAATGAAAGTTATCTTCTGTTCCCTAAAAGACATCTTCATTTCTTAGAGTAACAGAGTCACTAGCTTTAAAATCCAAACCCTGTGTTTTATTGGAAGGGTGACTGGATTACAATGCCAATTGAATTCCCACCCTAGGTGGTGTGTAATATTTGCTATTTAAACAACGCTTGCCAGTCACTCGTTGTCTGTCAGGTTATTGCACTGTGGTGGCTTGTGTGTTGTTGGGATGCTGGCAGCTATGTCACCTGTATTTCAAGTCCCGGCAGGGTCACCCAAAGTAAACAAGTTTCAGCAGTGCTTCCAGTCTAATAGTCTGGACCAAGAGTCCACCTTCTGAGAAATTAGCTTCTGAAAGCCTTATGGACAGAATCCAACAGAGAATGTGGCGTTAGTATTAGAGGAAGACTGATTAACAACTTGTGATATGCAAATGACACAACCTTCTTTGTTGAAAGTGAGAAGGACTTGATGCACTTGCTGATGGATTGACGATTGGAGACTTCATTATGGAATACAATGCAAGGTAAAGAAAATGAAAATCCTCACACTGGACCAAGAGGTCACATCATGATCAGTGGAGAAAAAGGTGAAATTGTCAAAGATTTTATCTTGCTTAAAATCATAATTACAGTTCATGGAAGCCACAGTCAAGAGACAGAAAGTTGCGTTGGAAAAACATGCTGCACAAGACTTCTTCAAAGTGTTGCAAAACAAGGTGGATACTTTGAAAACCAAGGTCCACCTGTCCTCATGAGCATCTGAAAGTTAGACATTGACTAAGGAAGACCAAAAAAGATTCGATGATTTGAACTATAAAATACCAAGGGCAGCCAAAAGAACAAACCAATCTGTCTTGGAAAAAGTATAGCCAGAATGTTACAGGACCAGGATGGTGAAACTTCATCTCACCTATTTTAGCCATGTCGTCATGAGAGACCAGGTCCTGGAGAATGACATCATGCTTAGCAAAGCAGTAGGGGAATGAAAAAGAGGAAGACGTTTCACAAGATGGACTGCCACGGTGATGCCATCAATGAACACCAATAGAAAACTTTTTTAAATCATTTTATTGGAGGTTTATATAACTCTTATCACAGTCAATACATACATCTATTGTATGCAAACCACATTCATACACAGGTTGCCATCATCATTCTCAAAACATTTTCTTTCTACTTAAGCCCTTGGTATTAGCTCCTCATATTTGCACTCCCTCCCCACTCCCCCTCTCTCAGGACCCCTTGATAATTTATAAATTATTATTATTTTGTCATATCGTACACTGTCCGATGTCTCCCTTCACCCACTTCCCTTGTTGTCCATACTCCAGGGAGAAAGTTATATGTAGATCCTTGTAATCAGTTCCCCCTTTCTACTCCACCTTCTCTCTACCCTCCTGGTATCTCCAATCTCACCACTGGTCCCGAAGAGATCATCTGTCCTGAATTTCCCATGTTTCCCGTTCCTATTTTTACCAGTGTACCTCCCTTGCTCTGGTCTAGCCAGATTTGTAAAGTAGAATTGGGATCCTGATAGTGGGAGGGAGGAAGCATTTAAGAACTAGAGAAAAGTTACATATTTCCTTGTTGCCACACTATACCTTGACTGGTTCCTCTCCTCCCCAGGACCCTTCTGTAAGGGGATGTCGTTTCACCTACAGATGGGCTTTGGGTTCCCAATCTGTACTCTTCCTCATTTATAATGGTATACTTTTTAGTTCTTTGATGCCTGGTACCTTACCCCCTTCAACACCTCGTGCAGGCTGGTGTGCTTCTCTCATGTGGGTTTTGTTGCTTCTGAGCTAGATGGTGGCTTATTTACTTTCAAGCCTTTAAGACCCCAAACGCTATATCTTTTGATAGCTGGGCACCATCAGCTTTCTTCACCCCATTTGCTTATGCACACTTTTGTCTTCAGCGATCATATCAGGAAAGTGGACATGCAATGATATGATTTTTAGTGCTTTGATGCCTGGTAACATCCCTTTGACACTTCGTGACCCTACAGGCTGGTGTGTTTCGTCCATGTGGGCTTCATTTCTTCTGAGCTAGATAGTTAGTTGCTTGTTTACTTTCAAGTCTTTAAGATCACATATGCTATATCTTTTGATAGCCAGGCATCATCAGCTTTCTTCACCACTTTTGCTTATGTACATGTTTGTCTTCAGTGATACAGTTGGGAAGGTGAGCATCATGGAATGCCAATTTAATAGAACAAAGCATTCTTGCATTGAGGAAGTACTTGAGTATAGGCCCATTTTCCATTTGCTGTCTTAATACTAATCCTACAAATATATGCACGTAGATCTATTTCCCCATAATGATATATAAATATATTTACCTATGTACATGGCCAACAGACGAATTTTTGAGGATAGCAGAGGACAAAGCAAAATTTCATTCTCTTATACCTAGAATTCTAGAAGTCGAAACAGATTCAATGGCAGTGAATAATATCAACAGACAATTGCATGCTTGCCAAAAACAAAGAAATATGTGTCAATGACAGAATTTTCTGTATATATTCTCTTTGAACTCTTCTATTCCCTAAAGACTCTCTCTCTCTCTCTCTCTTTCTCTCTCTCTCTCTCTCTCTCTCTCTCTCTCTCGATCTGTTTAATGCTCACATTCAGATATAATCAGTTTCACCACTAATATTTCAGTGACTCACATATTTAGTATCTATAATCAGAGTCTGCCTTCATTTGTCTTCCCACCACAACACTGTCCATTCTGTGGATCCTTTTATCTCCAAATGTGGACCCTCAACTTAAGCTCTGTGTACACATCTTCTTTGGCCATCCTAGAACTTAGGGTCACACACATTAACCATGTGGTCCAGAGGGGAAAAGAGATGCCTAAGTAGAAGCCTTTCCAGACTGAGAGCAAATACTTTGGGAATCCGAGTGATAAAGAGTTTGGTCTCGAAGGGATGTGCTGTGCCCTTGGGGGAGGGCCTCCTGAAGGAAGGGCAGGGTGCCCAGCTGCCTGGCTCTAATGGCAGTAATGCTGGGGTTTCTTTGTTCTCTGATCTGCATATTAAGTACTAATGGAAGCAGAGTCCAAGCACTTCACTTGAAAAACACAAACCCTTTAATCAAAAGCAATTAATTCGGTAGTAATTCCTATATTGCTCTATCAAACATTCCTTTATCGGTGTAGCCTGAGGGACGAACCATTTTATTACCACCTTTAAATGAAATCCCACAAATCTTCATTTTTTTTGTCCTTTTAATCTCCATTGTGAAATAGTTTCCTCCTGGATCCTCTCTTTATTGTCACCTTGCTCCAAAAATGCTCTCTTCCTTATCCTGGGGTCACAGAGAACACAGGACAAGCTAACTTTAAGTGAGGGGTTCTGAGAAGATATCAGCAGGCCCAAACCATCGTCCTAACCCTCCTCCCACATAGAAAATGGTGTGCTATTTTCAGAGATTCGTGGTTGGGGGTCAGAAGAAAGCAGTGGGCAAGTGCGAAAGGTCAAGCATCAATGAATCAAAGGTGAGTCACATAATGTAGGAAAATCACTTCTCCCACCATCCCTGCCCCGCCCCCAGCCAAATTGGCTTCCAGCTGCTGTGAACTGGGAAAGTGAGCCTAGAAATGGAGCCTGTTTCCCTAATCCCCACAGCCTCTGCCTGTACAAAGAGACAGGACCCCAGGCATCTGTTCTAACATCAACAAGGCACACCTCGCAGGGGGTCTTTTGGGAAAGTGACAACCCTTTCTCCACCCAGACCTGTCACCTGCAAGTCAGCTATGAATTGCTAGAGAAGATGCCAGCATGACGTCTGCTCATGTAATTGACATTGTCTAACTCCCCCCCTGTAGCAAGTGGCTCTGGCTTCTGGAAACAAAACAACAAACTTTCCTGGAGGTGGGGGGCAATTAGGGCTGGTCTGCACCCATTTCCAGGTAGCATTGAGGCCTGCTGACAGAAACTGCTGTGTACTGGGAAGAAGGACCCTTGAGTGGAGGCTGTACTCACCAGCAACCATCTCTTGGGGGATTCTGACAGCAGAAGGCAGAACCCCAGGAGGATCTGACCAGAGCCTGCTTAGACTCTCTCCCAGCTAGTCATTATTGCTGGACATAATATTGAAAGCTGCTTTTGAAGGTCCCCAAAGTAGAGACTGATCTCAAGTCAGCACTCTAGTTCTCTCTGTGTACACCCCTGCAAGGGCAATGAATTATTTAATGTGATTTCTTCACCAGCCCAAGTCTTCAAACCCCATCAAACAACCTTCTCCTGTATAGGTCTGGGTAACAAGGTGGGAGAAGATACTGAGAGGATTCACCTGTGAGTAATTATGAACTGGAATTCTTGGGATTCCAGCAGCCTGTATATAAAATGAGTCCTCTGTGAAGCCAAAAAGGGCAACTATCTCACTGCCAACAAGGTCCACGAGTTGAGGTTATGCTCTGGAGCCTGAGAGCCCTGTGTGATGAACCTTTTGGGCTCACAAGATAGCTGTGATATCACAGGAGGAGCAGCAGAACCAGGAACTAGAGGATGACACAGAGCAGGGGACTGCCCAGACTACAGAGCAAGTAAAACCAAGGGCATTTGTTCAGAAGGCTGACTAGTGGACTGGAGTGCCTCTGAGCACTTAATCGGGGGAGTTGGAATTGCTAACCTCCAGAGGTGATGAACCATGGAGCTTGAGTTGAAGACCTTCAGGTTGAAGCTTACACTGGAGTGACATGGGGTTGGGGCACTTATTAGCAGCTCTGAAGGAACTTTGTGATGTGTCCTGATGAACAACTACATCCTAAGCACTTCTCACTCACATGACATTCTGTTAGCCTCCATAACAAGCCCTATAATCATTAATGTTCTCTGTGAGCTCTGTGTGGCCATCACAACAAATATTAAAACCTAAACCACAAAGTAGACAGTGTTGTTTGAGACGACTCAGTCTCAGGGTTCAGGCCTCTGAAATCAACATGTTCAACCTCTCTGAGGGTCAGTTTGAGTCTGTCTCCACTTCCTCCAAGTTAGTATTCCTGAAGGATACTGAGGCTGCTGTGTGGTAGCAAGCAGGCATCTTGAGTGGAGGTGACACTTCTGACCAACACACTACAAGTGGTGGGGTTCTGAGAGTCACAATGCTAACCTCCCCAGGGATTTATCTGAAATGTGACAACCACTCCCCCAACTGGTAAATATTGAATATTGATTGATGAACTGGGACAACCTGCCTCAGAAGGTTCCCTACAGTGATGTCATTTGGAAGGGTCATGGAAGTGAAACTGCTTCCTCAATACCACAGAGCCTCTGGGCATCTGAAACTGAAAACATGGATATCTTGGAGGGCTTTCTGGGGGATGTGAGACCCTCCTCCTCCTGAAATGAAGAAAAGTCTGCCTGCACTTCCCCTGAGTGCCCACTGAGATATAAACAGAACCCAAAGAGCAGGGAATGAGCCTTGGAGAAAACTGGAGGACAACATAAACCCCACTAGGGGCTCATTGGTGTGATCTTTTCCATTAAAACCGTGGTTGCAAACACAGGGAAAGAAAGAGAAAATGGCATCCCCACAAAAACAGAGAGTAGCAATTCATTGGCAGAGCCAAATCATCACGATGATTATCTGATATGTTTGGGAAAGATTAAAAGTTGAAAACCAAGAGCCAAGACCTTTAGGCCATAATTAGACCAGAGATAGAAAAGGAACTCTCATAGAAAGGGAGGGAAATGAAATGGAAAACAAAATCAAAAGATAATTTTTGCAAACGTAATATGGAAAAAAGTATCATATACTGGAGACCACCAAGAAACGGAATACCCTCAAATATTCCAAGGCCACAGCACACATAAAGAACAGAAAAATAATGATCCATTCAGATAAACACAAGAAAGGGAATAAAAAGGCACCTAGAGATTATCAAACAAAAGAAATTGAAGGAATAAAATGCAATATAAAACATAAATAAGATCAAAGGGGAACAATATACAGAATTAAAAGAAATAAGGAAAATGAGAAAAGAAAGCCATAAATACCTTTAGAAAGTGAGAGAGATTGTAACTGAAAAGGACAGCAGCTGAAATTTAAAAAAAAAAAAACAGCAAAAAGATGGGTATGCTTGACAAGTATTGAAAGACTTATTCAGACTGAAGAATCAGATAATTAGAGGATAAAATAGTTTTACAAATGCTGAAGAGCAACAGGAATGGAGGCTTCAGAAAGTTCAGCAAGATCTAATGGAATTATGAGACTTAATATAACAAATTCACTGTAATTGACTATGTTTCTGATTCATAGTGAGCCTGTAAAACAGGACGGAACTGTCACAAGGAGTTTTAATATTGTGGAGTCTTTATAGAAACAGACTTCCACATCTTTCTCCCAAAGAGTGACTCATATGTTTGAACCAATGCTTTTCAATGAGCAAATGGGTAATGAACCACTGTGTCACCGGTGCTCCTGACCTGGAGTACATACCATGGGAACTGCAAAAGGAGATGAGAGTACGCAGAATCAAAAGGAACAGGAAAATATTTGAAAAAAATAGGGCTGAGTCCCGGTGGCATAGTGGTTGTATGTGGGACTGCGGCCCACTGGGATGCAGGTTCAATTCCCACAGCAGCTCTAGGGGAGCGAAGGCTGAGCCTCCTACTCCCACCACCAGAGGGCAGTGATGCCCCCCACCAAAAAAAACAAACACAAAATAATAATTCCAGTAAATTTCCCTAATTTATTTAAATATATGGGTCAACAAATCTAAGTCCCTCAATGAACCCTAAACAGAGTAAACAGACATCTACAGCAAGACACATCATAGTTAGACTCACAAAAAGTAAAAAGAAAGAAAATTCTGAAAACAGTGAGAAACAGTCAAATACAATGTATCCTAATAGCATTTGATGCTAATTTCTTCTTTAAAAACACTGGCAGCTAGAAGGCAATGGTCTGATATATTTAAAGGTCTGAAAGAAAAGAAACTGATCCTAGAATAGTATACCCAGCAAAATTATTCTACACAAATAAGTATTAAAACAAAGCATACCAGAGAATTTATATCCCCCAAACCTACAAAAATTACTATTGAGAGTTCCTTAGCTGTTTGGTGCAGTTATTTAGTTAACGTGATTCTTCTAATCCCAGTCTTTGTAACGCCCACCAAAGAACATGGTGAGTCTATAGACATTTAATGAATGTCCTCTTTTCCTGATGCATCTGAGGTAAAGAAAGTAGAGCAAAGGAGTCATTGTTGATATTATTATATGATTCCATTGTGAGTTTTTGTGACTAGAGTTCTTTATAGCTGTAAAAACTTGAATGTGGCAATTGGTTGATTTTTGTCACCTGTGTCTAAAACAAGCCTTCTTAGAAAGGGAATGGAGATCTCACTATAATAAAGAAAGAAAAGCTGGAGCTGAAGAACCATAATTGGGTCCTGAGATACCTATACGGTGGACTTCCTATAACTAGGGGACAAAATGTTGCAACATTAGAAATGTAGCAGAAGAATGGCGGCAGCAACAGTAGAACCAAAATCTTGAGCACAAAATGTTCAGGCCCACAGATTCAGCAAAACTGAGTGCCTTTGGACAGATGACTGGCTTAAAGTGTGAGGTGCCTCCTACACTTACTTTTAAGAGCTAGGCTTGCTCATCTCCAGAGCTGGAGCTGAGTGTCTTCTTCAGGCTGAAGCTTATGGCAATATGGTGTGTCCTTTGGGCAACAGCTCTAAAGGAACTTTGCCTGAGCAGGTCAGAAAACAGGCAGTAGTTGGCAAAGACAGGGAGAGGTATGCTTTGGGACACAAGTGGAAACAGGCTGTTCTGACTAAAAGAGCTGTATTCTGAGCATTTCTGTCACTGAACTGTAACCTGTTACAGCTTCCTTAATAAACCATTTCAACAACTTCAGATATGCTGGCTATAAAAATCTAAAACCTTTATACCACCATTGTGTGCCTTAATTTTGTGTGACCATAGTAATGCATTATTGAACCGGTAGAAGAGAGATTGCTATGGGAGGGGTGATTGGTGTTAGAATCAGCCAAGAAGCATGGCAGGGGGAAGCTTGGCTGGCCTCCACCTCATAGAAATCAATCTGCAACTGAAAAGTTTAGTTGTCCTTCCCTTTTGTGAAGTCAAAAGAGGTCAGACATAATCCCCCCAGGGACTTTTTAACAAGATAAAACTTAAAAAAAAACACTAGAAAGTAATTCAAAACTTACTACATAAAAGATGGCTCCAAATGATGCACAGACTGGGGTTTTCTCAAAGTTAGATACTGCATTTTTGTATGTATTATAAATATTGAACTAGAATATCAAACCTAGACCATTGCTTAGATTGATGCCAAGTGAACATGTTATTTTTAAATCTATATAGTTATACATTAATAGTAAGAAGTTGGCTTGAATGTGGCCAACACCATGAAGGAGATACAGATACCACAGCCATTGGGAAAACATTGCAGCTGAGGAAACACAAATTGTAGGATCTGCATTCCTTGTCTGAGCTCTTCCATTTTCCACTTGGACAAGGTCGGTCACCATCAAAGTACGTTTCCTGCCTGGCTTGTTTCTTTGAGACACTCGGAATAGTAAATGGGGGGATAACTGACAAGTGACAATGCGCTTCTTGTGGAGGCGGACCTTTGATTCTGAGATCTGAGCCCACACTTCGCAGAGACCGGCTTTCTCAACTCACCCTTACTATTCTGTCACGTCCATGGTTGGGTTGGTTTTCTTTTTAGTTTTGACTCATTCCCTCACTTACAGGATTTGATTTTTCAAGATACTAGCATCAGGGGAGCCTGACCACGAACTTGACGTTTGGTGGTTTGAACTTCCCAGCGGTACTGCAGAAACAAACGGTACCGTTTCTGTAATGATTGCAGCCCAGAAAGCCCTAAGCAGCATCCCTCTTCTGTGATATATGCGACGGCTTGCTGAGTCAGAACAGACTCAGTGGCCGTGGGTTTGGCTTTTCCGGCTTCCCCTAATCTCGCTTCTTTTGCTCTAGTCACCTGCAAACTAACCAAATGGTAGGTAAGCATGAATAATTTTCTACCCGAGATTGAATTACCCATAATGCTTTCGAAAACTACAGGCTCCCAAAGCCCATTCCCATCGACTGAGGATGGTGCCCAGGGACTTGCTGTGTCCACATCTGTACGAGGGAATCTGAGCGGCGAACCTGGTTAAAAAACCAACAGCTTCAACCCCCTTCCACCTCCTCAACATCCACTTCACTCTCCACTCTCCGCCCATTTGCTAGCTTTTATCCTCAAGCCTCTGTTGAAACCCTGCTTAGAAAGGCCACCAAATGATTTCATAATTGCAAAATTTCATGGCATTTCTTAAGTCTTTCTCTCCTTTATGATTCTGCATTTGTACCCCAGGGGATCCCCATGCCATGAAATCCTCTTCTTTTTGATTTTTATGGCATGACACTCACCGTATCACATCTGTAACTCATCTCTCTGAGGACCCTTTATCAGCTCGTTTTTCTCCATTCCCCAAGGCGCTGTCTGGGGCATGTTTTTCTTCCTTCTCCTACTGGTGTCTAATCCATCCCGCCAACTTCAGACTCTACTTCGGGGCAGACAAATTCTCAAATCCTTAAACCATCTTCTCCTCCCAGGCGTAAGACTCTGTGATCCGCGAGATAAGCACAGGCTTACTTATTAAACTATGGAGAATCGGCACAGGTTTTCTTCTCACACGGCGGTGACTCATTTGACATAGATTTCACCGCATCCAGTGTTCACATGTCATGAAAACATGTGAAACTGTACACGACAGATTTGAAAGTGAGCACAAGTAAACTGGTGCTTTCCTTGCCTTCTGAGCACTTCATCCCTGTCAGGAACTGTAAGTTTACAAAGAGTCTTTGATTGGGGAGAAAGACACTTTGGGATTGAAAGTGCTAGACACACCAGACACACCTAGAGGCAGAGTCTTTGATATGGTAGAAACATGCAACATTGTTTACTGCAGATTAGTATGTGAGTGTAGACTTACCTTAATTTTTTGGTAAACAGACATCATTTCTCTCATTAGCCATTTTGGAGATGCATTTCCTTCGGCTTTTCCATCAGCCCTGGCATCTTCATATCATCATCAAATATATATATAGACACACATAGGCCAGACCTTGTGCTAGCCAGGGCGGGGCGGGGAGGGGGGGTAGGGGGCGGGCACATTGGAAATCAAACATAGCAGCCTCCTGAGTTTGAAGCTAAATGAAGAAAAGCAAAGAAGCAACTACAATGCATGGTGGGAAAGACCATATGAGGGGAAACCTTAGAGCACCCAGGTTTGAGGAACAGATAAAGTCTCCTAGAAGGAGTAGTATCCAAGTGGAAACTAAGAGGAGAGGAAGAAAGAACAGGGAAGACAAAAGGAAATAAGATAGATCATAATAATCATTATCAATATCCAGCTCCTATTTCTATCTTACCCCAAGCCATACTGTGTGATCCTCTTTGAGTACAGAGTTTGAGAACAGCAACCAAACAGCACTACACCTATTCTCCACCCTGGCAAAGTCAGGGTGATAGGTAGGGACCCTGACTTTGGCATGACCAGTGAGATGGTTCCTTCCACGATGTTGAATCTTGGGCAAAGCTTTGCATTAAGCATGACACAAGCATCTGTTTGTTTGAGTCTCACATACAAAGAATCAGCCAAAGAAGTAGCAAATATTTCAAGAAGGAAATGTTTTGTGACCATTAAGATCTTGGTCACCCCTTTACAGGGGAGCCACGGGGAGGAGACAGACCAATCAAGGGGCAGCTGGGTGATGCATACAAGTTTTCTCTAATTCCTGAAGTCTTCCTCCCCACCCCCACCCCCCAACCAGCATGGTCCCAACTCTACCTTACAAATCCAGCAGGACTGGAGAAGGTACACTGGTGGAGAGGGGAACTGGAGATATGGGGAAACCAGGATGGGTGAGCCCCTTCGGGCCAGTGGTTAGATTGGAGCTGCTGGAAGGGTGGAGGGAAGGTGGGGGTAGAGAGATGGAACCAACTGCAAGGATATACACATAAGCTCCTATTTGAAGGCTGGGCATCAGGGGAGTGGGTTGGGAGAGAGGTCAGGCAGTGTAAGATATGACAGAACAATAATAATGTATAAAGGTTTGAGGGTTGGTGGGAAGGAGAGAGCAGGGGAAGAGGGGAAGGGATGGAAAAGCCAATGCTAGGGGCTCAAGGGAAAATGCAGATGATTGGAGAACGATAATAGCAGTGGACATGTGAAGATACCTGGCACAGTTTATCTATGTATTGTGAAAAACGATGTATGTGCCCCCAATTAAATGATTTGATTAAAAAAAACTCTGGCTTTGGGGGCCTGGAGACCTGAGTTTGATTCTGTTCCTCTGTTGGTGAGTGACCTGGCCTTGGACATATAGCTTTCATATGGAACAACCATCATTACCACATCACAGAGTTGTCATGAGGATTTGGTGAAATACCCAAAGCAAAGAACACGAGATGATGTGATTAGACCATGTCTGGCACATTACTGCAGAGATGGATGGTCACCAGTGTCCTGTGCTACGGAGGATCCAGGAAAGCAAAGACTGATGCATGTCTCCTAGAATTTCACAAACAGGAAGATGCTAGAAACCTGGGAAGAAAGTGGATTACAAGGGGGAAAAGAGAAGAGAAAGTGGGAAGTCAATAATTAAACATGACTTTTTAAGGACATTTTGTTGTGAAGGAAGCAATAGGATGAGTGATCTCTAGTATTGAAGGAGGGTTCTTTCAGCAAGTTTTGGGGTTTTGTTTTTAGTTTTGTTTCAAATAAGCAGTACAAGTGTAAGAACTGATACAAAGAAACCATATGAAGACCTGAGTTAAGAGACAGAAGACAGATGAGCAAGTGGCCCTGAGGATGCCTGAGTCATTTTCTTAAAATCTGTAAAATGGAGATTATTTGAATAATGTGGCAGTCATGTGCTTATGTTAATTTCACGATTGGGATGTAGGGGTGGATTCTAGCTTGTTAATCTAGAGATAGCCATTGAATAGTCAGTGAGGCCTCTGTGTGGGCATGATTTTCTCCTGATACGTCTGAGAAATCTTGTGATATTTCCCTTGTGAAGATGAGAATCTGTCTCCCCAGTTGTTGGGAGTTAGTCTGAGAGACGATGAATCATGGACAAGACAAGATGGCAGCGTCCGAGAAGCTGGAGGAGCCGGCGGAGAGAGCACACGGCCTTGCCCTGATGGAGCCAGACCTCTGAAGCTGGGGAGGCCACATGGAGACCTCTGCCAGCGATGAGTTGCCTCTGCTGTTGCTGGACCCTAAGCCCTGGAAGCAAGGAGTCATGGGGAGATCCCTGCCAGCGCTGGGATTCTGCACCCACTGACCTGTGACTTTGTGAGTCGGAAGGAGACTTTATAGACTGATTTCAGGCATATGTGTTAATATCGGACTTATGACTTTGAACTGGACTGGGCTCAATGTCCTGCTCCTCTTGTATATAAACCTTTTCCTTATATTGATATGCATGTCCTTGAATTTGTTCCTCTAGTTTACCTGGACTAACACAAATGATAATGATAAAATACTGTGTTTTCTCACGGTATGACTTTTGTATCGATGCTGCAAAGGCAATGGAGATAAATCTCCTGACATTTTGGGACAAAGGAAGGTGGTGTCGCAGAACTTTTGAGTGGTCATTGTATTTCTCATCATGACACACAATCACATAAATGCCAGTTGTGTTTAAGAATGCTCTTGTTGAGACATGAGATGCATTGATTTCTATTAAATCTTGACTTTTGAGTGCACATCTTTTTAATATTCTGTGTGACAAAATGGTAAATATGCATCAAGCCCTTCTGTTACAAGCCAAGCATGATGGTCTTCTTCAAGAAAAGTCCTTTGTGTGGTTATTAGAGTTGAGAGCTGAACTAATTCCTTTTTACATGGACTGTGATTTTTACTTTAAAGAATGACTGACAAACTATAGCTAATCAAATTGAGTCTTTGGCAGATACTTTCTTAAAAATAAATAAAGTGAGCACATCACTCAGGAAAAACAATTTAGAATAGCCATTTCCCATTTAATATTGAAGATTTCAAAGAAAAATCACCATTTTGGAAAATTTGTCATTTGCCACCAAGAGCTGGACAGTCCTCGACATATTTCACTTCTTTTCTGATTGTCAGTATCATTCTTGAATATAATTTTTATTATAAAATAAATTGTGCCGCTATTTAGAAAACTTATGTCACTCAGTGAGCCAATATTTTCCAAATTACCTCATATAGTGTTTAAAATATTGTTTGGTGAAAAGAGTCATTAACAATGCCAAATAAATATGTGGATCTTAATGTAACAAAGTCCAAAACATTAGTTAACACAGCTTCAGATTCAATAGCCACATCTAGACTTTTTGAAACTAAAATTTATTGAGATTTGGAATAGTATGAAAGAATTAGAGCAGTCTTATACTTGTGTACTATATGCATGTTTGGTACAGAATTTTTTCTCATACTTCAGCCAAAAAAAATTAATACAGATGTTGCAAGAAGGTGATTTGAGAACTAAGTTGTCTTCTATTACTCCAGACATTAAGGAAGTTTGCAATATGTTAAATGCTGCTTCTCTTATTGCTAATTTTATTTACTTTGTAAATATATTTTATTTTTCTTTTAAAATGCAAGTTTTAATATGTGTAGCATGTCTAATAGTATTGGTTTTTTTAATGTATTAATAATATTTTTCCATCTCTACTTGATTCCTAATATGTTAGGTTCCAGTGCATGTAAGCCACAAAACAAAGATGAGGAGTTAAAGTCAGAAGGTATGAAAACCACTGCCTTGGAGAATGGTGTCAGAGCAAGCACAAGAGAGTAGGAGCTACCGCAAAAGGAGAGGAGATCATACAAAATAAAATGAGGTCTATTCCTTCCATAGGAAATAGAGAAATGGAGGGAAGGATTTAACAGTTGTGGAGAACTTACTGTTTGGAGGCAGGGATTTTAAGTCTTTTCTGAGTGCTTGTTTTCACTGTGATTTACTGATGGTGTTCATGTGTGAAAAATGAAAGGAAGTTTCAGGGGATATCGGGGATTGAGCCATCTTGGAGCAACGTCCCAGGGGTAAATAGGCATTCCCCTTACTCACTGCCATCGAGTTGATATCCACTCAGAGCGACCATGTAGGGTGGTGTAGAACTGCCCTGTGAGTTTCCAAGACGAACTCTTTACAGGAGTAGAGATTCCCATGTTTCTACTGTGGAGTGGGGTAGGCGGGGGGGGAGGTTCAAACTGCCAAACTTGCAGTCAGGGGAACAACGTATAACCTCTCAGCCACCAGATATTCCTAAGCCTGGAACATCTCTATGCATATTAACCTGGCAAAGCTGCTCAGCTGGAGCAGTAGCAGAGCATTAAGCCATTTTCTTTTAAATATTTGTTTTATTTCCAAAGTACTTAATACTTACTCCAAATACAGCAGAATAGAGAGAATTATATTTGCTTGACATCCATCAAAATTTGAAATATTTTGCCATATTTTATGAGACCTAATTTAAGCTAATTTATTTCAAGATAAGTGAAAATACTTCATTTGTTGCATATCCCACTTTATATTCTAATATTATAAACATATAGCTTTTAAATCTTCTGATGTTGATTTGGAAGAGCATTCAAGTTGACAGTCTTGCTGTTATACATCCATTTCACAAAGCCAACACCAATTTTACAGGGGAAATTTGTTCAATAGTTTTTTGTTTAAATCGTTTTACTGAGGGCTCATACAACTCTTATCACAGTCAATACATAAGTCCATTGTATGTCAAGCACATTTGTACCTCATTGCCCTCATCATTCTCATAACATTTGCTTTCTATTTAAGCCCTTGGCATTGGCTCCTCATCCCCCCCACTCCCCCTCCCTCATAAACCCTTGATAATTTATAGGCTACATTGTCATATTACACTGTAAGATATTACAGTGTCATATCTTACACTGTCCAATGTCCCCCTTCACCCACTTCCCCATTGTCTGTACCCCAGGAAAGAGGCTATATGTGGATCCTTATTGGTTCCCCCTTTCTAACCCAACTTTCCTCCACCCTCCCAGTATCACCATTCTCACCACTGGTTCTGATGGGATCATCTATCCTGGATTCCCTACATTTCTGGCTCCTATCTGTACCAGTGTACATCCTCTGGTCTAACCAGATTTGTAAGATAGAATTGGGATCATACATAAGATCAACTGCAGGAGCTCTGATGCAATAGTGGTGAAACATTGAAACCACCAACTACTCCTTAAAAGACAAAACAGGACTTTCTACTCCCATAAAGATTCCCAGTCTCAAAAACTTTGAGGGGCAGTTCTATCCCTTCTTATCCGGTCACTGTAAGTTGGCATCAACTCAATAGCAATGCGTTTGAGTCTGGTAAAGCAATGAAGTGAGCTTCAACACTCAAAGTCCAGCTTCCTGTCTAAACAAATTGCAGGAGTAAAGCTCAATCTTCAGAACGTAAATGCAAGGATTGTTTCAAGTCCACTAGTATGGAATGTTGACCAGATAACTGACAATTGTTGTTGGTGTTGTTGTTGGATTCTTTAGGTTAATTCAAATGCATAGTAACACTATGCACACTGCCTGGTTCTTTGCCATTCTCACAATTGTGTGTTCCTAATGTGACAGCCACTTTGTCAACCCATCTCCTTGAGGATCTTCCTCTTCTGCACCGACCCTCTACTTTATCAAGCATGATGTCCTTTTCCTGGGACTCTACAAAGAGTTACAGTCTGAGAAACCCACAGGGGCAATTCTCCCCTGTCCTAGTGGGTTGCTTAGAATCAATAGCAGTTAGTTTGGTGTTTGATGTCTTTCTTTCTCTTTTGATCTCTCCTGATAACATGTCCAAAGCATATGAGATAAAGTCTTGTCATCCTCACATCTAAACTACCATACATACATGTGTATATTTTTTCAGCACATTTTTATGCTGATTTTATGGTGAAATTGGGTGCCTTGGGTTATATTCAGGTCAGTTTATATTTGAGTATATATATATACTGTATATTTGGAAGCAAGACAGATTTGCTTGTTCTCCTGGTAGTCCATTTTACTATCATCATTCCCCACCAACACCATAATTCATCTACATCAATTCTTCTCTGGACTGCTTTACCCATTGTCTATTTTTCACACACATATATAAGATGCCTGAAAGGATCATGGCTTGGGGCAGGTGCATCTTAGTCCTCACATGACACCTGGGTTCTATAACACTTCAAAGAGAGTTTGTGGTAACCTGTTAATTTCCCTAACAAGCTCCCATAATTATGAAATTGTTTTCGTTGGTTTCATGCAGCATAGTTATCAGTAGGTATCTTGCATTGGTTCTGTTGTGGTTATATTTGAGACAATTTTTGTAGGTGGGCCTGCAGGCTCTCAGCAACATGGTTCCTGGGTCTCGTCTCTTGTCTGCCTCACTGCCTCATGGTCTCAGCGGGGCAGTTCTCCTGTTCTGTGTTGATCTGTCTCTTCTGGTGCCTCTGGTACCTATGCCACTTGTAACATGAACCTCCCATGCATTCCACTGACTAGTGACTCTTCTCTCCTGGGAGCACAGGAATATCTCTTCTTGCTCTACTTTTAGCCTGCTTTTATTCAAGGAAATGACAAAACTGATCAATCCCAGCGTTGAAGTTCTCTATATAGTCATGGCACGGTTCCCCACAGTCATTCAGTGGGAGTTATAGAGAGATAGAAGAGCCTTTAATTATTAATTTCACATCACCAAATTTCACACCACAATTCCTCGTTTTAAAAATAGTTAAAGGCTCAGTTGTTGGCTAAGAAGGGTGCTCCTATGCTCAATTAAAAAAAAATCTCGACTTGTGGTAACCTGTTAACTTCCCTAATAACATCGTGCTTGTGAAATTGCTTGTGAGTTCTGCATGGCCATCACAATGGTATATCAAACCCAGCAGAGAAGTTGAGTGTCATGGGAAGGATGGTTGGTGTCAGGATGGAATAAAATAAGGATGGAGGTGGCGGCAGGGCTGACTTTTGCCTTGTGGCAAATGTCCTTGGGTTAATGTGTCAGATAGGGCCCCATGCCTTGTCCCCAGAAATAAATGGAATTGTTAACAATCATCACAAATGAGAGTGGCTCTTCAAAGTTCAAAAATGATTTCCATAGGGCTCTTGGAGTAATGATATAGATTTGTACCCAGAAATCCATTAAAACAAAATCTAAACTATCTACTGAGGACTTCTATAAGATCATTCAGACTTCATTACAAGAATATACTAAATCATAATTCAACATATTAGTACATTACTGGTTCACTAACCTTTCTAAAAGACATGTCATTCATTTAAAATGAGAATGCCATTTTACCCCCAAAATGAATTCATTATCAAATTAACAATAATAAAATGCTGGGGGGTTTTTTTTGGGGGGGGTTGTTTTTGTTTTTGTGAGCATCACTGCCTCTGGTGGTTGTGGGCACTTCCCAGTGCCGCTCCTAAGAGCCGCCACTGGATTTGAACCACCAAGCCCGCGGGCTGCAGTTCCGTACTCAACCACATATGCCTCCAGGGCTCAGCCCCTAAAATGCTGTTTTTTAAAAACACTATATGATCGTTGAATTAGTCCATTTTCCCACAAACTATTGTTATACCTCCAATATATATATATATGAAAGTACAAATTCCTCTTAAAGTGTCTCTTAGATAAATGGGATAATTGGTAAAACTGTGTACTGTACTCTGAAAAAAAATTATGTGCTTATGGAAGAAGCAAAAGCCACATAGCAGAAAAGAAACCCACTGGCAAATTGTCAAGGGATCTAGTTTGATTAACCTCTGACCTTCCAAGTCACTTAAACTTTCCATTAACTCAGCTCTGAACCAGGAAAGTCACATTTAGCCTATCTCATAAATGTGTTGAAAAGCAGGTAATGCCACTTCTGTAAAGCGTATTCATTCGTTTATTCAGTCAATTAGCCAAAATTTCTTTTTCTTCTGTCTTCCAAGGTTCACAAAGACAATACACTCTCTGTCGTAAGTAACTTATATTTTGAGTTAAAGAGAGAAGCAAACCATTCATTATCATGAAATATAGTTAGAACTAATGTACACCTATTTTTTCAAACCCATAAAAAAGTCCCTGGTGTTTTTTTGTTTTTTTTTATCAAGTGCTGATAAAATCTCTTGAATCTTATGTTAGTACCTTCTTACTGGGAAAACCCATGGCTTTTAGAAGGGATATAAAGGGTATTTGACATTTACATGTTGGGAAATTGGGGAGGGAAAAGAGCTGTTTTAGAAGGGACCATGTAAGAATAAAAGATGCCCTTGAAATAAAATTGGGGTCACAGAGAAGGTTTTAGAGAGGAAGTGAAACGTAAGTTGAATTGGTAAGGCAAGGCAAGGGACAGACAGGAGGAACACTTTGAGAGTCCTAGGATTTCCAGTGGTGGGGGGTGGGGGGGTGGGAGGAGATCTTTTGTACCTCGGAAGGAGAAAGGGCATGGGGATAGCGAGGTGGAAGGCTAAAGATACATCCTACATCCAGGTCGTGAAGGGCTCTGTGAAGAGCAGCCGTCTGAACTCCACCCCAAATCAATCAATGTGAGCACAGCACAGAGCAGGCAGCCTTCCCTTCTGCTAGACATAGGGTGGCTGAGTCAGATGGCAACTCGGTGTCACCTAATAAGAACAAATAGTTCCAATGGTTTGGCAAAATTGTAGTCTAGTTATTGTCATAGGTAAATCAGGTTTTCTCCCACAACATAAACTAAAAAAAAAAAAAAATCTACTGGCATCAAGTGGATGCCTCCTCACAGCAACTGGATAAGACAGGCTAGAACGGTGCCTGTGAGTTTCCAAAACTACACCTGACTGCTGCTGCTGTTGTTGTTGTTGCTGTTGTCGTTGTTGTTTGTCATTGTTAGGTGCCCTCCAGTCAGTTCCAACCTGTAGCGACCATATGCACAACAGAAGGAAACACTGCGTGGTCCTGCACCATCCTCACGATGGTGCTCATGCTTGAGTCGATTGCTGCATGAGTGATGTCACTCCATCTGAGACAGGGACCTCCTCTTTTTCGCTGGCCCTTTCCTTCAGCAAACATGACGACCTTCTCCAGGAACTGGTCTCTCCTGACAACATGTCCAAAGCATGTAAGGTGAAGTCTCACAACCCTGGTCTCTAAAAGGCACACTAGCCATACTTCTTCCAAGGCGATGATTTTGTCCTTTTAGCAGTCCACGCTACGCCTTTATTCGGTATCCAACTTTCTGATGCATATCAGGCGCCGGAATTTACCATGGCGTCAGTCAGGCAAAGCTTGGTCCTTAAAGTAACCTCCTTGCTTTTAAATGCTCTAAAGAGATACTGTGCAGCAGATTTACCTAAGGAAACACATCTTTTGATCTCATAATTGTTCTTTCCATGAGCATTGATTGTGGATGCAAGAAAGATGAAATCTCTGATAGCTTCAACTTTTTCTCCATTTGTTGTGTCATCTATTGGTCTAGTTGTCGGGATTTGGGTCTTCGTCACATTAAGTTGAAATCCATACTGAAGACTACAATCTCAACCTTCATCAGCAGGTGCTTCAAGTCCTCTCCACTTTCAGCAAGTGGAGTATGCCATATACATATCACAGGTTGTTTATAAGATTTCCTCCAATCCTTATGCCACATTCCTCTTCATATAATCCAGCTTCTCTGAATATTTGATCCAAATACAGATTAAACACATTTGGTGAGCGGACACAACCCTATCTACTCTGTCCTGTCTCCTGATTTTAAACCACACAGTATTCCCTTGTTAGATTCACACAACTGTCTCCTGATTCATGTACAAGTTCTTCATGAGCACAATGAAGTGTTCTGGAATTCTTATTCTTCTTAAGATTAGGCCTAGTTTGTTACAATCTATACAAGCTATTTCCAGTAAATATCATTCTGGCATTCTTTGCTTTCAGCCAAGATCCATCTGACATCAGCAATGATATCTCTTGTTCCACGTCCTCTTCTGAATCCATCCTGAACCTCTGAAAGTTGCCTGTCAATGTACTGCTGCAACCATTATTGGATGAACATCAGAAACATTTTACTTGCCTATGATATCAGTGACAGTCTTCTATAGCTCAAACACTTTGTTGGGTCACCTTTTTTTTGGAATGGGCACAAATACAGATCTCTTCTAGTCGGTCGACCAAGTTTCTGGACATAGATAAATGAGTGTTACATCAACAGGTTGAAACAGATCAATTGGTATTCCATCAATTCACGGAGCTTTATTTTATTACTAATGCTTTCAGTGAAGTTTGTATATTTTTCTTCATCAAAATTCATTCTTGATCATATGCTACCTACTAAAATGGTAGAATTTTGAGTAGTTCATTTGGGTGCAGTAAACCTGTGCATTCTTTCCATCTTCTTTGGATGCTTCCTGCATCATTCAATATTTTGCCCATAGGCTCTTTCAATATTGCAGCTTGAGACTTGAAGCTTTTCTTGAGTTCTTTCAGGTCAAGTATGCTGAGTGTATTCTTCCATTTTTGTTTTATAATCCCAGGTCTTTGCATAGGTCATTTGAATATTTGACTTTGTCTTCTCCAGCTGTCCTTTGAAATTTCCTATGTGGCTCTTTGATTCATCATTTCTTCCATTTGTTCCAGCTACTCTGATTAAGAGCAACTATCAGAGTCTCTTCTGAGAAGCACTTTAGTCTGTCCTTTCCTGTCTTTTTAGTGACTTTCTGCTTTCCTCATGAACGATGTTCCTGATGTCCCCCCACAAATTATCAGGCCTCTGTCATAAGTGCTCGGTGCATCAAGTCTGTTCTTGAGGTGTTCTCAAAATTCTGGTGAAATGTATTACAGCTTGTATTTTTGTTCTCATGGGTTTGTTTTTATTTTCTTCAGCTTTGTCCTGATCTTACATATGAGCAATTTCACAGTCAACTCCTGATATGGTTTTGACTGCTGATGTTGAGTTTTTCCATTAGCTCTTCCCATAAATGTAGCTCATTTGATTTCTGAGAAATTCTTTATGAATAAATCCATGTGTATAGTCACTGTTTGTGGTTTTGAAAAAAGTTACTTACCATGTTTTAGCATGTGATTTTCAGTTTCAGTTCTATCACAAAGTCCATTTTTTTCAAACTATTGTTCCTTCCTCGTTTCCTATTTCTGCATTTCAATAAGCAATAATTATTAATTCATCTTGATTGCTTTTTTGACCAAATTCTCACTGACATAATTGGTAGAATTCTTCAAATTCTTTATCACTAGTTTTGGAGTCCGTGTGTAAATTTGAATAATTATTGTATTGGTCAGATTTCCTTGAATTTGGATAGATATAATCCTATCACAGACAGCACAGTACTTCATTATTGATTTTGCAATATCCTTTTAGATAATGAATGCAAAGCCATTCCTCTTGGTTGTGTTATTCCAGGCATAGTAAATCATAATATTGTCTCATTTAAAATGGTCAAAGTCAGTCCATTCCAGCTCACTAATACTTAGGATAGCCATCTTTTTGCATTCCATTTCACTTTAAAACACATCTAGTTTTCTGAGATTCACACTCCACAGACTCGAAGTTCTGATCATTAATAGAATTTTGCAACTACAATTCCCTACTTTGAATCATGCCCCATCAGCAAATGAATATCTCAAAGGCTCCACTCTTACAGGCTTCTCCCTATTTGTGGTAGCCCATCTTCTATTCCACGCTGAGACAGCAGTTTCTCCTCAGTCACATGTCAAGGTCCTTTGAACTGAGAGATTCCTCCTCAGGCACTGTCTCCATCAATGTTCTACATCCATGCATCGATGCCTTCACTCCCTGACCATCTTTCAAAGTTATGTATAAGGTTTGCAGTGGCTGATTACTCTGAAGTGAGGAGCCAAATTCTTTGCTGTCTGTTCTTAGTCTAGATGCTCTGCTGAAACCAGGGTCACTGGATGACCCCACTGGCATTTGAAACACCAATGACGTAGGTTCCAGTATCACAGCAACACACAACCCATCACAGAACAACAAATAGGTTGGGGAAATGGTGGTAGCTAGTTATGAGAGTAGGAACCCCCATCTTTCTTCCACAGATTGGTTGAGGGGTTTGAACTGCTGGCCTTAGGGATTATAGCCCAATGTGTAACCACTATACCATCCAAGTAGCGTCTCCCGGATATAATCGATGAGATGTGATTAATCATTTGGAGTAGTGACAGTGTAGGCTGGGTCCAAGATCTAATCACTTGTGACTGATAAGAAGATCACAATACACGCAATGAGGGTCACCCATACACAAGAAAGCAAATGCCGAATAAAGACCATAGACAAGGAAAGGGACACCAAGGATTATTTGTAAACATCAGTGCTAGATGACAGGGTCACTAGGGAAACTGTCATAGCCAACTCTGTTTTAGGTTGTCAGCCTGCAGAATGACGAGAAAATAGATTTCCCTTCCTTAAAGTGACTCCTTTGTTCATCATCGCCTCTTATGTCCTATGGGTACAGCCCCATTGAATTGAACTGAAAACAACACAAAAGTTTATTTTTGAGCCAAGGTCACATTCACAAGCACAGAAGTTGGGTGTTCAGTATAGCTCTGGGGATGGAGGCATGAACAATTAAATTCATAATAATGGCTGTGGCCAAAGTCTAACTCCGAGTGACCACCTCCCTCTGTGGAAACTTTCTCTCTCCTAGCTGAAAATCAAAGCTCACTCATGAGACATATGTCTTGAGGCAGGGAATTCAAGAAGAGATTACTTGAGTCATTCATCCTGATAGCAAGAGAGGGATAGGTCCTGCTTTCCATGTCCAGAACTGCCTGGGACAGGGTATTGGCCAACTAGTTCTCCAATCTCCCTCAAATCTCAGAGCCTCAAGGTCCTTTCAGAAGAGTCTCATTCACACAAGAAAGCCAGAGTCATGTTTTGACATGGTTCCTGATTGAAAACCATCTTTTTTTTTTTTCATCCATTCAGGAGAATGAGAAAACTCTATAGGCTCGATCAGTGGCATTCAGTAACAAACTTACTTTAGAAATAATAAGTTGGTAAAGCTATCAATCCTCAAAATTGTGATATTTTTCCAGCATTATTCAGTGGCCTGAAGTTTAGGTGGAATCGCATGATTCCATACAAATATTTATTTAGTAGGAGGCCAATGAAGAAATGACATAATAACAAGTTTCTTTTTTATAAACCATTTTCCAAGGCATCTTACATTCTATCGGAAAGCAAATTCAAACACAGTTACCATGTTATTTCTACCTTAAAATCTATAATATGACTTTAAGATAGTCTTACTTAGTGGTTATGTATTAAGCTGCTAACCAATTACAAGTTTAGCAGTTCAAAAGCATTAGTTGTGCCTCGAGAGAAATACAAGGCTTTCTAATTCTGTAAGGAATTCTAGTTTTGAAAACCTAGGGGTACAATTCTTTCCTGTCTTATAAAGTCATCCTGAGTCAGAATCCACTGTCTGAGTTTGTGAGTTTCTTCCACTCCAAGTTTATAGAATGTCGCCATCAGTGCTAGTTATTTGCAGTTGCCTCGCTCATTTTCTTTCAGAGAATGATACATATTTCATCAACGTACTCTTTGTAATCCTTTACTCAGCTAGTGAAGACTGTATGTTAAGAATAAATTATTTTTTCTTTGGTGTTCTTGAGAACATCGTTACTTGGCTATAAGCAAATGCCTTATCATTAATGTCATCCTCACTATTCAATTTATATAATTCTACTTATAAAACACTTGTTTATATTAGCTTAGCTGAATCTTATTTATTCATTTTTAGTCTTAAGTGTTGTTAAACTTGTGATGTATCTTTGGTCTATGTTAGGTACTATAGATACAACAATTAATTGCTAAGATGTATTACCTAAATTCATGGCACTTCTGTATTAATGATGCCATTAAATAGGTAAACAGGTGATTACAGTATGCCTGGATCAATTCTATTAGGGGATAATTGAGGGACCAATGTAATACAGAAGCATACAAAAGGTAGATTCTGATGGGGAGGGTATCATAACCTTACCATAACTTTGCAAAACACAGGGCAGATCACATTATCATTTCAACTGTGCAGATAAAGAAACAAGACTAGGAGAGGTCAAGTTACCTAAAGTAAGTAACTTAATGTAAAATGTAGATGATGGAGTCAAATCTGCCTTCTCTTAACCCTCTTCCTCCCACTATACAATGCCATCATCACCCAAACCATCACTGTCACCTTATCTTCACCACCATCATTATTGATAGCATTCAACAGGATACCTATACCCCACAGCTTCAGTAAAAAGAGTAAAAACTGGGATCAAAATAGTAGCAACTACCCCAAATGTGTTACCTCTAAAGGCTGGTATTCTTGCTGTTGTTCATTGCCAAGCTGGGTCCCAGTCCACTTTCTGTAGAACATGAAGCACTGCCCTGCCCTTCCCCATCTGCTTGATCATTATGAGTTGGTATGGGTTTTGTGCGTGTGCTTGTTTGGGGGGTGTTGCTGTTGTTGTTATTGGTGGGGGTGACAGTGGTGGGTTTTTGCTGTTGTTTGGGGATGTGTGTGTGTTTGCTTTTAAAGAGCCCTGTTTACAGAGTGGTTAAGAGTGGTTAAGTGTTAATGGCAAGAGGGACAGTTCAATAGGACTCCTTTGGATAAAGATGAGACTTTCTACTCCCATCAAGAGTTAGAGTCTTGAAAACATGCAAGGGAAGTTCTGCCCTGTCCTCTCAGGCTGCTGTGAGGTGGAATCCACTCTGCGGCCATGAGCGAATGAATGCGTAGTTGTGTATATAGTTGATCACATCCTGAGCAGCTAATGAAAAGATGAGCAATTCAAAACTACTGTTCTACTGGCGAGAGAGGAGGCTTTCAACTCCCTTGAAGATTTACAGTTTCTGAAAGTCTCTGGGGTGGTTCTATAGGACAGAGTCAACTCCATGGCAGTGAGGGAGACTGACAGATTTTTTGTTTGGGTATATCTAGAGCCATGCGAGTTTGCAATGACCAGGCTGCATGGAGGAGCTAAACTGTGAGGGGTGTTTACAGAAAGCTCAGTGACTCACAAAGCAGATAGAAAGGGAGAACTCGGAGGAAGGACAGCCTCGCCTTGATAGCTCTGCAGTGGGAGCTGACAATCTGTGGCCGCAGTTGGGTCCTCAGCAGCAGAAAGATAACCTGTGTGTCTAGAGATACAAACACTCCATAAGAAGAAACCCACCCTAATAAGACGTGATGCTACCGCTCGGGCCTGTGAATTTCTTCAGATGTGCCTTCCTGATCATATTGATAGGAAAAGGAAGTGCAGAGGTTTGAGGGAAAGGTTTGCAATCATTTAGGAAAGAAGTGAGAGTGAGTGAGCAAGCGAGAGAGATGGAGGGAGGTGACTGTTAGAAGGGCTGTCATCTAAGGGAGTTCTGAAAGAATTGAGCATCCTTCATGTTCATTTGTAGTCACTGGTGATGGCTATTTCTTTTCCTTCGATAAGATTCTGTTTCTCATATTATTATAAAAGGATGCTGTTGTTTTGTAAACTGCCTAATAACTTTGTTTTGTTTGTTTTGGGTTTTGGGGGGTGCACATCACTGCCCTCTGGTGATCGTGGGAGCTACCCAGCCTTGCTCCCGGAGAGCTGCTGCTGGATTTGAACTGCTAAGCTAATGGGTTGCAGTCCCACATTCAACCACTACGCCACCAGGGCTCAGCCCTGCCTAATTATTTTTATCGACACCTGCTGGCATATTCCCCTCCCCATAGAATTTTGAGCCTCTTGTCCAGTCCTTGAGAGTGGGAGCGGTCTTTGCTGTTACAAAACAGAATTTTGAGTCTTTCTGGGTGACAGTGATCATTGTAATGTGGCTTTAGCACTTAATGTTTTCCGTTATACCTTAATCTTGGAGCAATTATTACTATGGACTACTCAAAGATAATTGAATGTTTTAAACAATGCTGGTCCAATCCATTGTTACCCAAAGTGTGGGATGTCATTGTAAAGCTGCTTTTAAAATGCCCAACCTAACTGTATGCTGTCATATTAGCTGGGTAAGAGATAAGGGTAAGAAAAGTATCCAGTCATCCAACCACATTTCTGGTTTTGTGTACAAGCTTAGATGAAATACAGTCACTCAATAAAGTCCTTCTGTCTCTCTTTCCCTCCCTCCCTTGCTTTCTCCCTGTTTGCCTGCAAGGGGAACCCTAAACCCTGTGGAACCCTGCCAGCAGCACCAAAAGAATCTCTTGACTATTTTCCCAGGGAATTCCTGACTTAAATGTCAGCAGAGTACAACTGGCCAGCCAAAGCAATGTCCACCTGGATCTGAATCAAGGCAAAGCACTTGCTTTACCAAACCTGCATTGGTGGGGCATCTCAACAGAGGGAGAGGGACAGCAGCCTTGTGAGCAGTTCGCCATGAAATCCAAAGACACTGGTTTTCTCGAATTTAACTCACTGCGCAGCAAGGGGTGCACACCACACATTTGAAGTCCGTGCCGGTCTCTCACCTTTATGTTCAGTTTTCGCATTTGGAGGTTGAACTGTTCTTTCTGGAAATCACACTGAGTGAGAAGGTAGCACATCTTTGAAAACAGAGTCGAGCTCTACTGGAGCTCTCTGATGTGTTGCTGCTGTTTGGCTCTTTAAGTGGAGAGGCTGAGGCATAAGAGCTGGGTGTTGGGTGGATGCATGCGTTGAGATTCGTGAAGAGCATGATGAGATGTCAGAGTCGGATGGGATCTGCCCTCACCAACCTGGAGACACCTCTTGTCTGCTACTGAGGCAGTGTCAGAATGTTCCTTGCTTTTGCTTATTGCCCTTTCTCTTGGAACAAATGAAGAAAAGTTTCAAATAGAAGGGTGGAAGAAGGGGTCGCTAATTATCCAAGATGTACATCAGCACCGAGGGACATGATTTGGCAAAGGAGGATAGATCTTTAAACGTCACATATGTTAATCATCTCTCCAGTTGTTGGGAGGTCGTCTGGTGGGTGACCTCACACAGCTTCACAAAGTCACTCAACTAAAAAGGAGCAAGGCTGACAGAAAAGACTGGTTTTTAAATCAATATGTGATGTAACTATCCACCAACACCCCTTCGGGGTGGGGGGCGGGGGGAGAGAGAGAGAGAGAGGATGGCACTATAAAAGAAGATAGATATTTCATTAATAATGGAAGATATATATTAAATATGGACTAAGTCAAGATATCTCATTAATCAATGATTATTCCATCTTTGAGACCCTTTATCAAGTTACTGGTGGGGAAAGAACATTCGATTCCAATTCTTCGTTGGCTCTACCTCTGAAGCACACACTATCATCAAGTTGATTTGGTCTCAACCTATAGCAACGCTACAGGGCAGTGTAGACCTGCCGCTGTGGGTTTCGGAGCCTGTAAGCCCTTGGCTGGGTGGTGGCTTCCAAATGCTGACCTTTCAGTCGACCCAATGGGAACCCCATCAGGACTCATTTGGAGCTAGACCTGAGTCAAAACAGCCCCCCTTTGAAGGAAGGACTCATAGATGCCCCCATTTCATCATACTCCTTTGCCTCTCTGCTTCCCATGCTGGCACCACTAGAATCTCATTCGCTGCTTTTCTTGCACTCTGACAGCCCCAAATGACACCGCTATAGACGATTCTGTGTCCAAAGAACACCTAGGCCACAGCTGGTCATGGCAGAGATCTGAAACTATTAACCACAGGATGGATCATGCTAACTCAAACATTAAAAAAAAATAGTGAGTATCGCCTAGGAAGATAACAAGGAGGCCTGGTGCGGGAGTGATTGCGCATTGCGCTATGAACTGCAAGGTCAACAGTTGGAAATCTACTGCCACTCTGAAGGAGAAAGCGGAAGGCCTTCCAGTTCTGTAAAGAGGACTGTCTCAGAAACCCACAGGAGCGAGTCTACCCTGCCTCAAGAGGTCTCTGTGCGTCAGAAATCGACTCTCTGGCAGCGTTTAATTTGGATTTTAAGTGAGAAAGAGGAAGCCCTGGTGGCATGGTGGGGAACACGGTGGGCTGCTCCCTGGAAACTCAGCAGCACAAAACCACTAGCTGCTCGGACAGAGGAAGATAACATTGCCTGCTCCTCAGGATGATCTGCAATCATAGCACTCCACCAGGGCAGAGCTGCTTTGTTCTGTAGGATGACTGTGAAAGAAATAGAATAGGGAGACAAAAAAGATGGGTTTGGGGGACGGGTGGGAGACTTGGGTGACACTTGGGGGTTGGTTAGCATTAGACAACCAAACACTGTGTTGGTGAGTCAAACCCAGCAGCCACTCCATGGGAGAAATGTGAGGCTCTGTCCTGGTGAAGATTTACAGCCTGGGCACCATGAAGGATTGCTCTGTGCTGGATCTGGCTAGCTGGCGCTGGGGTCAGCTTTTGTAAGCAGGTGAAAACAAGGCCCGAGATTGCATACACGGTTGATACTTTGCGGCCCTCCAGGCTGGGCACTCAGGTCTATCCAGCTGTCCCGTGAGAGAACTGCTTGCATCAAGATGACTGCCAAGCAACATGATGGTAATGGGTTTCTTGGTTTTATTTCTGGATAAGGAAAACAGCCTCTGGTGAGGGAAGGGTTAATCCCCAGTCAGTTATAAGACATTCTGCTGAGAGTTCTAATAAGGGTGTGAGTCAGTGCCAGGGAGGGGGGCCTTTCTTTGATGGGAACAGTCATCCCTTAGAAACTGGACAGTCAACATATTCTCCTTGGGCAACCATCAGCCAGAAGAAAGGGAAGGGTCTGAGAAACCGTGGCAACCGAGTCTTGCTGGCACTTTGTGCAACGGTGACTGGGAACTGGGGAGGGGACGCGGTGAATGCTAATGCCGCTTAGGGCGATTTGCAAAGACCGAACCTGAAAAATGTGCCCCAGACTCCCAGGAGTCCTAAAGACTCACACCACTCTCTGTGGGTCTGTGTTTTCCATATAACCACAAGACTCATTCACAAAGAGGAAACTACCCACTGCCAGGTTGTTCCATGGGTTTCCAGAGTTCACAAATTCTCAACTCCATGTTCTTAGGGTCAGAAGTAGTACATTTAGCAAGTCTGCTGAGAAAGCTGAAGTAGTTTAACTTACAATAACCAGTTTGCTTTTTTGAAAAACCTCAATCGAAACTGTCAACCGTTTAAAGACTCACTATGAATTGGTTTAAGTGTCATTTGTGGATTCAAGTAAATCCCTCCTTCCTCATTCATCAGAGTGTATCTGATGTTCAGGAAGTAGATTTTTAAAAGACCGAAACCAGTAATGTACAATAACGAGTGTGAAACCCCCTTCTTAGGAATGTAAATTCAATCTTTGTCATCAGAGAATGCTTTGAAATGAAAAGAAAGCACCCTTCCAAAATTCACACTCAAATTTTTAATTCTTCTTGCCAATGACAGCTTTACACAAATTCCCATATCTCAAGTACCCAGACAGCATGGTAAAATAAAGGATTTTAACACTGATTTTAAAACATAGCACCTTTTCTTATCTCTCCTTGTAGTCTTTTCTTGCCATACTTCATTCCAATTCAGGGGTGGGAGGAGGCACAGGAATCAAATCTGAAATGCAATCATAAGTCAAAGTCAAGGAATGTGGAGGAGTCAGTCATGGTTTTATTTAAGTAAAGTTTTATGTTTAGAAGTAAAACTGCAGTTTAACTTTAGTTAAGTAACCCATAGCTGTGGAGTCAAATCAGACTCCTAGGAACACTAGGTAAGCTTTTCAAGACTATAAAACTTTACATTTTCAGACAACCTGAACTTTTTCCCTTGGGGCACTTGTTACCTTTGCACTGCTGAGCTGATGATGAGCAGGCTAACACATCCCCCACTACCCTCCTAGTGAGTTGAGAAATGGGTTCAAAAGTATTCACTTAATATACAAAAGTAGAAATATCTTGATGGATGAGGCACCGGGACTTAGAGTTCAGGGTCATCGCCTCAGTGGACACTTAAGTTAATTGGCAGAGTATAGTTCACATTGACCATGATGTGCATCCTACTTTGTGTTAAAAGCTCAAAAGCAGTCATCTAAGAGGCAGCAATTAGTCTCTCCCTGTGTGACAGAAAGAAGAGTGATGAAAAATGAAAATGCATGAAAACAATTCATCTAATGGACAAATGGATATCAGAATCCATAGCCCTGAGACCAGAAAAACTAACTGGTGCCCAGCTCTCAATAGCCATTCCTCTGAAAAGGATCACACCAGAAAATCCTGGATAAAATAGGCGGAAAATGTGGAAGAAAACTCAAAATCATAAACAACATAAAAAATGGCTTATTGGTCTAATAGAGATTGAGGAAACCCAAAACTCTGACCCTTAGCCAACCTTCAGGCCTGGAACTGAACTAATCCTCGTGGTTCAAGTTTCAACTGAACAAAAGGGGAACAAGAACACTCACCAGGTATGCACACCTTGAAGAATCAACCAGTTGGGATCCATAGGGCAACATTCACCAAGGATAGCACCTATCAGAAGGGTTAGACGCGAGGGAAGAATGGAACCAGGAAGCAGGAGGAGAAAGTGGGGTCCCTGGTGTTTCATGGTGGGGCTTATGATCAGTGAGATGAAGTCAAATGTGTCCAAATTGTTGAATGGGAAGAAGTTCTCCTCTGTAAAGTTTCACCTCTTCCACAAGAAAAAAAAAAAAAAAAAGGTTTTTTTATTTAAAAAAAAAGTAGTTACTTAACCAATATTCACAGAGAGAGGCTCATCTATAACAGTGATATGAATCGAGGCTTATTATTCCAATTCCAGATAGCTGAGGTCCCTATAAAAAAATAAAATTACTGAAGAGATGGTGATGGAAGCACCCAGCTCTCAGGCCTATCTTCCAGTGCTCATTCAACTCTTTGGGCAGGGACAGCTTCCTAGCGGTGCAAATTCGCAGTCACAAGAGGACCCCCCCACCTCAGAGGGACCCTCACCCTCAGAAGGGCCCTCGCACTTGGTTTAATGCTCTTCAATAACCATCTACAATTCTAATAAATTTTTAACAAGAGGCCATCACATTCACTCTGCAGAGTTCCACAATACAAACATGTGTATGTATATGTAAACATTCTTGCACCTAGGCTTCTAGGCATTAAGCTTGTCTACAATTTCAAGTGATTTTATCTTTGCCAGAACTTGAGATATGGGAATTTGACTGCTTCTTACTCAACATGTATAATAGCCTGATGAGCACCCTGGAACCGTATTTCGTATATTTCTTATATTTCCTATTTTTGAGTATCCTCTTAGGTTCTGTGGCCCAGCTTGGTGCTGCCTGTGCTACAGTTAAATCTTGGACTACAAATAAGCTTCTTGGATCAAAATTTTCATCTGGAATCAATGGCTATTTTGCCAGTCAAAATTGACTACACGGTATTGACGCAATTCATTTCCATTGCTAGATCATACAAATCCATTGCCTCAAGACTTTTTCAGATTTCAACTGTCGCATGTACCCCAACAGGAAAAATTCCCCACAATTTTTTAACGTGGTAGAAAAGTTAGAATCAAGAGTTAGGTGTATTCATATGTGCAAAGATGAACAGCTACAAAAAATAAGACAAAAGCATAAAGTATAAGTATCTCCTGTTCCTGAAATGCCTTAGGTCTGAAGTGAACAGGTAGGGATAAGTTATATCAAGTTCAAATATAACTTCATGGTTACCACATGGTGCAGAATCTTTCCACCCCTACACTCCAAAAGCCCAATCAGACGAGCGGCGGTAATCTGACTCCCTGGGCACTGGGCCGGTCCAGGCAGGCAATGAGAGCCCTGCACTCGACCCAGGGAAGGAATGAGTGGCAGAACGGCAGCAAGAAGGTGGGGGTAAGTCTTTCTGTGCTTTAAGGCAGCAATGCCTTTTTCCACGCCAAAAAAAAAAAAAAGACACTGTGTCTTTTATAGCCTTGGACATGACACTTCAGTCTTTTGGGGTAGAATCTGTAAGGCCGCAATAGAGCAGGTAGGGAAGGTGTTCTTTTAGATCTCGGTACTGGGCAGATTCAGAAGAGAGAGGCTGAGAAGATAGGAGAAGAAAAGAGATGCTTTTAAACAAATCATTCATATCTTCTAGAACCCGGAGAGCAAATTAGCCTGTGGAGGACGATCTATCTGTAGTCATTTTGATTAGGAAAGGTACTTAGCCCGCACCTCGTCATCCAGTAGTACAGATCGGCGGTGTGTTTAGCCACAAAGTAATGTGCCTGGTTCAGTACAGCCCAAGCACCTCAATAAACCCCCTTTGTTCGTGGGCAAAAGAAGTGAAACTAATTGTGTTGATCTGTTTCCAGGGAGTGTGAGCACTGAGAGAACATTGACTATAATGAAAGGGGGCTACCAGAGACTCCGGGGTGAGCTCTCAGGAGGCCAGATGTCTGCGTAGCCAGAGAACTCGTGCTGTCCGGTGGTTGCAGGCTGGTCCCTTTGCCCAAGAATGAGACCGGAGGATGTGGGTTTTATAAAAAGGTTAAAGCACTCTTCTGAAGTGCATTTTTTTGTGTGTGTTTTTGTTTTGGCTTTTTCTTTCTCAGGCTTATGAAAATTTGAAGTAGAAAGATTCATTGCGTTCCCTGAATGAGGTCTCTGGAGAGGTAGACAGGTGCGTGAGAGAATGAGAAGGGACAGAGACCCAGAGAACTGGGCGAGAGAGGGGAGGTGTAGTCCGGGAGGCTGGCCTTGGCCTGTGCCCCGCCTAGCCCAGTCCTCTTCTATGCAGATAGAGCAAGGACCTTTCCTGCTGCCCCATCCGCCTCTCCTAGCTGCCTGCTATGTCCTCTTCCCACCCTAAACCTGGCCACCGGGAACCGACGCCTGTGACAGCTCCTTACCCCTTGGCTGTCCCAGCTACAGGCCACAGGCTGCTGGTGAGTTCAGGAGTATCCCTCATCATTCCCTTTTCCCATTGTGACTTCTTTGAGTTTCTCCCCCTTTGAGAATGATATGCAATGTCCCTTCCCAGGGCTCCCTGCCTGCCTCATTCCAAATGCTGTTTTTGTTTCTTTCTTTTCTATTCCTCTGGGAGAAGGTGATGTCCTTGTCCTCCAGCAGGGACTTGTCCTCATTCACTCGGGAAAGGTGACTTGAGTGGGGGACCCTTGGGAGATGGCACAGCTGCCCTTTCATCGCCAGGTCTTCCTGAACCCCGGGATTCTGGCTCCAGTAGAAAATGTGTTTCTTTCCAGCTCTGGTGCAAAGCGCATGTCTAAGCAAAGGCCAGGCAGAGACTCTGAAAGGGCAGGGTGTTTCCTAGCTTTTTTGACATAGCGTTCCCTCCGGGCTCAGCTGAGCGTGTGCACAGGCAGGTAGTGTGGGGGACCCTACCCTCTAGACTATGTCCTGGGAGAAAGCAAAGATAATTCTCACCTTCCAGGGCCCGGCTTCCTGGCCTTCTTTCCATGGTCCTCTATAACAGTCTGCGGCGTGCTCTCCACAGCACCTTGGCTCTCACCGCCATCCTGGCCGAGGATCAAGGCAAACGTCTTGGGCCAAGGGGTGCCTGGGATAGCAAGCTCATCCCCAGCCACCCCCTAAGAGGAATCCCAGCCATTCCTTGCCCGGAGGCAGTTGGCGTTTATATCCTTGAACAACAAAGATCGAAGGGCAATCAGAAAAAAAGAGATTGGAAGTGAGGGGGTTGGGGTGGAGGGAGGAGGCAGCTCCTCAAGACAGTGCTAGAGGAAACCTGCTTTCCCTGAGCGGGCGGCCTGGGGCTGGTCACACCCCTTTGTCAGAAGGCTTCTCCCTTCTCCAACTCGCCTGGAGGCCCCCTGTGGGCGGTGCAGTGACCTGGTCTCCTGGAAAGCTTTGGACAAGCAGTCCCTGGAGAGTCAAGTATGCACTGCGTAATGTAGTCAGGCAGCAGAAAAGATGGAGCCCAGGGGCAGGAAGAAGGCAGGACCAGGCAGTGAGGAAGGAGGGAGACCAGACTGTGTTTCCTTGAGCTGAGGGTCCTCAGGAGTCAGAAACCAACTCGCTACACCGATCCACAACCACCACGAACCTCAGGGGTTGAGAGTGGGCTGAGCCAGAAGGGCCCCTCTTCCTCCTCTAATACTTGCCAACCTATCCCTCTCCTAAGAGTCCTTTGCCCTGCCAGGGCACTGGGCTCACCACGGGCAGCGGAGGGAAGCAGCGGAGAGCACGCCTGGGTTGCAGAGGTCTCTGCTGTTTGTTCTCCTGGCCATAGTCCTGTGGCTTGGGACGGCCTGGGAATGGCGCTCCAGGCCGCCCTGGGGCTGGAGGGTGACACGTCCCTGAGCTTAGAGCCCAGGACTGGGCGGCACGCCCGGTCCCCCGGGCGTAGCTCCAACTCCAGGATCCTCTGGCTGGCACAGAGGAAGGGCTAGAGAGTGACCTGGCACAGGTCCCTCCTGGACCCGCCACTGCCAGCACCATCCGCAGACTCCCAACCCCTCCTGTACTTGCCCCCACACCAGTCTTCCCTCCGCTAAAGCTTCATAGCAGGCCTCCTGTTCACCCAAGTCCTGGGAGCCGAGGGGGAGTGGAAGAGAGGAAAAGAGCAGGCGCTACAAAGCCATATTCACTACCTTGAAAGCAAGGGTAGTGGGGGAGGGGGGGTTAATTGCTCTGATATTCACAATCCAAATGACACATGAAAATACATTAAGAATGTGAAATTTTGCTTTGAGGGAAAGAACTACCAGGTTAATACATCTCATCCTTACTTTTTTTTTAAGTTATTTTATTGGGGGCTCTTACAGCTCTTACAGCATTTCATACATCAACTGTATCAAGCATATTTGTACATATGCTACCATCATATCTGCAAAACATTTTCTCTTGAGACCTCACTATACGTTTTTTATTTAATCATTTTATTGGGGGCTCATACAACTCCTATCATGATCAATTCCTGTGTCAATTGTGCGCAGACCACATGTGCACATTTGTTGCCATCATCATACTGGAAACATCCTCCTTCTACCTAGTGCCCCCACCCCGAAATGATTTCAACACTTTTCCTTTCCAGAGTCAAAGATGGCTGCCTACTCCCATTAAAGATTTTAAACTTCCAAAACCAAAAGGACCTCACCTTGCTCTCTCCATTGGGCTCCTTTGATGGCATTGGGGAAGGGGTAGGTGCCATTCAGCTAAATTTCCAGTGAAACTGGATGATCTTTAAATATGAAAACAAAGGAGACTAGAAAAGCAGCCCTTGGGCTAGTGAGGAGATTGTCCAGAAGCCTTCCTGCTTGCTATGCAGCAATAATGCAGATAACGTAACAGAGGACAGGTCCTTCTCAGCCCTAAGCAAGATGCGGGCCTGGCCTGCCTGCCTTACCGCTGGAAACCTTTCCCGACCCACAGACTCACTTGGCAGCTTCTAACACCCATTTCTGTTTCTTTTCAGAAAGTGTGGACCATTGTGTAGACGAGAAGACATCATGGTGGCCTTTAAAGGGGTCTGGACCCAAGCTTTCTGGAAAGCCGTCACAGCAGAATTTCTGGCTATGCTCATTTTTGTTCTCCTCAGCCTGGGATCCACTATCAACTGGGGGGGAACCGAAAGCCCTTTACCTGTAGACATGGTCCTGATCTCCCTTTGCTTTGGACTCAGCATTGCAACCATGGTGCAGTGCTTCGGCCACATCTCCGGGGGCCACATCAACCCCGCTGTGACTGTGGCCATGGTGTGCACCAGGAAGATCAGCATCGCCAAGTCGGTCTTCTACATTGCAGCCCAGTGCCTGGGGGCCATCATTGGAGCCGGGATTCTTTACCTCGTCACACCCCCCAGTGTGGTGGGAGGCTTGGGAGTGACCACGGTAACATCTACTTCTTTCTAGTTATTTTTAAAAGACAACTCCCAGTTACTTGCCGACCCTGTACCAAATGGCACCCGGGAGGCCTTCCTAAAATTGTTAACTCACCAAGGAATTTGCTATTCCCTGGGAGACAGGCACATGATTCTTGATAGAGATGAAAGTGGATTCTCAGAATCATGCATGCATCTGGAAACTCGTATTTGCTAGGGGATGATTTGAATATAAGGAGGGCGCACTGCCAGCATGCTATGTGTTGGCTTGCCAACTGCAAGGTCTGTTGTTCAAAACCCACCAGCTGTTCCTCAAGAGTTCCTACTCCGGTAAAGATTTAACATCAGAAAACCCACAAAGGCAGTTCTATTCGGACCTCTGGGGTCTCTATGAGTCAAAATAACTCCATGCAGTCAGTCGGTTGGTTGGTTGGTTGGTTGGTTGGTTGGTTGGTTGGTTGGTTGGCTAGTTTGAAGTCTGGGAGACATTTCTTTGATTGTGGGTGTGTCTGAGCCCTTTGTTGTGGCTATTGTTACATGGTACCTCACTGAGAGGAATGTCCCTCCATTTCTTTGGCCCTTTTTTGACTGTTAGACTTTGAGGAGTTTTCATCATGAAGGATCCTACAGGTGCCAAAGAATCAGACCTGGTTTTAATCTGCTTGACATAAGGTCACGAAGAACTGTGGCCAACTCAACCAATCTAGTAGCACAATGCTTACATTGGTTTGTCCTCTCTGTCTCCCACCCCAGGAATTATAAGAACTAAATATTTCACTTTACAGTATGTTTACTTTAGGTTTTTGTTAGTTCACTCACAGAAAAGGAAACAACTTGTCCGTATGATTTTAAATGATTCGTGTAAAGCATCACAAATCAAAAAAATTAATTGATGTTTGACTCTAGTTTGGTTCTTAACTGATTAGAAATATCATTCATTAGCTCTGTGTCAGGCCTGATTAATAAAAACACACACTGTTTAAATTTTAATTGAAATATACATTAATTAATTTAAACCTAATTAATGGATTTAATCACTGCCTTATAAAAATTTCTTCAGAGTCTTGTAATTTTATAAGTTAAGTGCAACAGTGGCACATTTTGCTTTGTATGTGGAAAGAGGCATTGAGCACAAACTCCCTGTCAGGGTCATTTAGCTGTGATGAGTCAAAATAAGTGGAAGTCCATTTCTTGTTGGAGAGGGAAGTCCTAATTGGGGGTGCTGTAAGAGGCTTAAGTATACCACTGTTTGTATAGGGATAAAATATGCCTTTCACAATGAATGATGTGCTTGACATTTTAAAATGCATCTTTGCTTCGATTCAGGTGAACTATTTTTTTTTTCTAGGTTCATGGCAATCTTACCGCTGGTCATGGTCTTCTGGTAGAATTGATCATCACATTTCAGTTGGTGTTTACGATTTTTGCCAGCTGTGACGCCAAGAGGACAGATGTCACTGGGTCGATAGCATTAGCAATTGGATTTTCTGTGGCAATTGGACATTTATTTGCAGTAAGTTTCCAAGTCCATGGAAAGAATTGATTCATTTCACCTATCCTCGCACTAAAACTGGTCTGAAGAATTTGTGTTTTACTAATGAAATATCTCTCATATCCAACCATATCTGTTCATTTTAAGTGATTATTGAAGTAAGGAGAATGGTAATAAGTCTGTAGCTATCTAGATGACTTGGCAAACCATAGCAAGTTGCTAGGTGATGTCTGATTTTTTTTTCTTTTTCCCACAGATTAATTATACTGGTGCCAGCATGAACCCTGCCCGATCCTTTGGACCTGCAGTTATCATGGGAAATTGGGAAAACCATTGGGTAACTATTGGGTTGATAGTTCCTGTCTTCTAAAAATTGAAAACGAGTTAACTATGGCACTTTCTTCTTTTTTTTTTTTCACTTACTAGTTTCTACTGACATCCTCCAATCTTTCACCCCCACTTTATTACATATTTCATAAAGACAAGAGAAAGACTAGCTCAGATCTGCTGCCAAACATCTCTTCTTATTTCTGTTTGGGCCCTTCAGGAACAGCCTCTCTTTTTTTTTGTAAGCACTGCTCTGGGCACTCTATCTGACAGAGTGCAGTGGAATATATTGAAGTTGGAGGAGGCCATGTGGGACAAGTTAAAATCGGGATGATGCAGTGAAGATGGTGTTTAAATAATTGAAAGAAAAGTCTTTCCAGAAATAGCAGAAAGCACACTTACAAACAAATAAAAGGAAATGCATAAAGGCACTGTTCTTAGCAAATATTTACCTTGTTTTGTTGTTGTTGTTGTTGTTTACAAAAGAATGAACTCAATTAATAGAATGTGGGTTGGAAGCATTTGAACTGCAGATGGTTCAGAATAAATGGTTCAAATCTTTTTGCTATTATTGCCAGAACCTCAGCTGAAAAAAAAAATAAATGACTTTCAGAATAGACACACTTTTCACGCTCATGCTTAACCTATTTAATAATATGGTGGCAAGACTTCTAGATAGTAATCTCCATTTTTAAAAATCACAATTTGATTTCAATTGTTTCTTACAACAAAGAAATTTACAATCCTTCAGATGAGCCATGGATGTGGCAGTTTTGAAGGCCACTAATATACAACACTAATATACAACAAGCAACAAAAATATGAGGCATATGGAAGCCGGCTTTCAATGAGACTATGGTCATTTATATGGTGTGAATGTTATTTTATGACTTTTATTTTTAACTCATGAATAGAATAGAAGAGAATAGGCCACTGTGTTTCAATTTTCTGCATATGGTGGCAATGGGCCTAGGCACACCACTTCACCATGGAGTTCATAACAAAGGGGTAGAAATTATACCACTGTCACATGCATCCGCTTCCGAGGGATCCAATGCTTTAAATGTAATATCTCTCATTAAGTAGCAGCATGAGAGCCAATGCCCAAAAGCCAATTTTGGATTACAGTCGTGGGAACACATTGCCTCCCACGAA
The DNA here is from genome assembly GCA_004026705.1 of Nesogale talazaci. NCBI lineage: Eukaryota > Metazoa > Chordata > Mammalia > Afrosoricida > Tenrecidae > Nesogale > Nesogale talazaci. The sequence goes on from PVJH01000553.1 coordinate 47,171, forward strand.
ACTGGGTAGCTTGCCACTGATATTTCCACTGATGCTTCAAAATATTTGTCACTATCATCATAGTGGTGAGTTTAAATGCTTCCTCAGAAAAAAAGGAGCAGGAAGTCTATACCAATTTGTATCTATGTATATATATATGTATAGATCTGAAGTGGAAATTCAACATTTAGTTCAACCTACTAAATTCAAGCTATGTTTCTCATTGGTGCTAAAAATATATAGGGCAAAACACTCACCAACTCAGCAATTCCTGAATGGACAATACTCTGCCATGAATTACACCAATGGTGCTCAACCTTTCTAATGCCATAACCCCTTCGTGCAGTTCCTCATGTTGTGTTGACCTTCCCAACGATAAAATTATTTTTATTGCTACTTCATGATTTTCATTTTGCTACTGTTATGAATCAGGAGACTCCTGTGCAAGGCAACTGTCATTTTGCTATTGTTATGAATCAGAAGACCCCAGTGCAAGGATCATTCGATCCCCAAAGGGGTCGTGACCCACAGATTGAGAACCACTGCTTTAGAGTATGGATTGAATGCAAACTCCCTTTTCACATTGCTCTGCAGAAAGCTAACTTCTACTGAAAAATTAATGTTTTGTGGGAATAATTGCAAAATTTTAGAAATAATTTAAAGCCCATAGATAACATCACAATAACGGAAGTAGCTTTTGTAATATACATGGATGTATTTTCCTTTTCTTCCTTGTACTTTTCTACAGGTTCGAGATTTTCAACAGAAGTAGTTTACCTATGTCAATTTTGGAATTTAAAGTACATTATGATTTTGATTTGGGAATAGTAACTTGAAACTGTTACTACTGTTTATTGTTGAGAACCTGCAGCTAGATTCTCCTTCATACGTGTTTTGGAGACTTCATAGTAGTTATTATAAAAAAGAAGAAACAGTTGCCGTCAAACCCACTCTGACACATAACACCACCACTACCACCCCACCCCTGCCTCGAGGGAGTTAGTAGTCCTCACTCACTGGCATGGAGTCAATGCTGACTCACAGGGACCCCATCAAAGAGGGTGGAACTCCCCCTATGTGTGTCTGCAACTACAACTGTTTACAGGAGCAGAACGTCCTGTCTTTCTTCTGAGGAGTGGCTGATAGTTTCAGACTGAGGACTTGGCAGCTAGTCGCCCAACTCATACTCCCTACACCCAGCAGGGCTCCTGGAGCCCAGTCATCGCTCAGTGGGAGAAAGAAGAGGCTGTCTGCTTCAGTCAAGATGGAGACTAGACTGGGAAACCCTAGACAGGGTCACGAGGATTCAGAGCCAACTCAGCGACAATGGTTGGGGTTTCGCTTTAATTGGGTCTTTAAGATCTTACGGGGCACAAATGATTTGTAGGTGTTCAAGCCCATTCAGTGATACCACAGAAGGCTTGGTCATGTTCTTCTGTTAAAATCCCACCCACTATCATGATCCCAATTCTACCAGTCAAATCCAGCTAGACCAGGGGATATACATTGGAGTCAGAAACATGGGAAGTTTAGGGCTACTGATGGAAGTTGTGATGCTGGGAAGGTGGAGGGAGGGTGGAATAGAAAAGGGGAACCAATTTCAAGAGTCTACGTACCACCTCCTCTCTGGGATACGGACAACAGGGAAGTGAGTAAAGGGACACATTGGACAGTGTACAATATGAAAAATAATAACAATTTATAAATTATTAAGGGTTCATGGGGGAGAGGCCGGGGGAGGGAAGAGAATGATGGAGAGCTAGTACTTGGGGTCTAAGTGGAGGGAGGATGTTTTGAGACTGATGATGGCAACAAGTGTGCAAATGTGGCCTGTATACAATTGATGTATGTATGCATCGTGATAGGAGTTGTATGAGCCCCCAATAAAATGATTTATTTAAAAAAATGATAGACAAGGAAACCCATGGAACTATTTACTCCACGGCATAAGCTGGGTTTGCCAGGAGGCGAAATCTACCCGAGTCTAGACGATTACTGTTCCTGGGTGGTCCCCGGGTGGCCGAGTTAACACTCAGGTAGTTTGATCTCCCCCTGAAGCACCATGGAAAGAATGACCTGACAATCTGTTTTAGAAAAAAGCCAGTCAATTAGCGGTTCTATCCCAAACACGTGGGGTGCCATGAGTTGTAACTGAGCCAAGTGCAGTGGGATTTTTTATGGTGGAATTTCCCTTGTGGGATTCATAGTAGATGAAAGAATACATATCCAGAAAGATCTTACTGAAGCAAGGAAAGAGTAGAGACCATTTAAGGAGGGTTCTCATGTCTCCTTGGAAAGGGCAGAGAAGAGATAAACTCTCAGGCGGTTCCTTTCATGTTCATAAGAAGGAACTTTAGTTCTTACAGCCACTCTACCAAGTTTCCTCATTAAGTGCGCAGGGTCTGCTTCGACTGCAGGATTCCCAGTGAGATTGATTTCCAGTGGGTGCTTTTAAGAAAGAAGGTGTTGTCATTGTTTTTCAAAAGAAGAGAAGTGTCCTGGGAACAGTATTGTGGGTCAGAGGACTTGGAAAGGAAATCTGACACACCTGACCAGCTGGTGTAGGCCATTGGCTGACTAGACGATTAGAAGCTAAATCTCTTCCTCACTTGGAGCTTCAGTTTCTTATACATAAGGCAGACAGGAGAGTAACAATCCCTACTGTAGAAGATAACTGTAGGAAGCAACAGAGACACAAAGAGTGCTCAATGACAAGGCTTTCTTCTGCTCATGTAGGCCTGGTCATCATCGAGGGTTTGCAGTTGCTCTAAGATCGATGTTGCATTCACCCCAAAGCAAAACTTAAAATTTTCCTAGACACATAGATGATATGACACCAACTTCTCTTTATTGTCTTATAAGTTAGGTGGCATCACTCATCCTCAAACAAACCATTATCCATAAGCTTAGAATGAGTTTGTTTTTGGTTTGGGTTTTAGTTTTAACCATGGTAAGAACATATGCTGCAAATGGGTTCCTGAGAAAAACAGGGAATTTTCTATTAAAGCAACCCCCCAAATTTTAGGGCAACAAAGCATGTAATGTAAAGGGATTAAATGATGTTCACTGTAGCCAACTGTAGTCACAGACACCTTCCCTTCTCTGTGAAGTGTGAAATTTAGTGATGCCTACGATCTGGGAACTGTTAAGGACTTCACAAGTGTTTGTTCATTAAGTCCTTTATATCCCATTAGGTGTGTATTATTATAATTTCCACTTTGTGAATGAGGCAGTAAAGGCTGAGAAAGCCACATGTCTATGTGCTAGAGCTACAGTCCCATGTATCATGTGATACCAAAAACACTGCAACCCCAAAAAATCATGTCTTTATGGCGATCGTGATCATGCAGGAAACTCATGTAAGCTAGCAATATTCAGAAAATAAGAAAGGGACTCTCAAGAATTTATTTTGTCCCCATTTTAGTTAGAGGGTGCATCATGTCTGCTTGACTTGTACCAGCCAAAAAGAGGAGCTGTCTCTACACTGATGGCTATTAGAAAATGTAAAGAAATAAATGAATGAGAAAGCAAACGATATGAGGAAAATGATCCTTTCTTGTTTAATTTTTAAGTGTATGAATATCTGACATGGATTTGGAGCATTTTCTTCCCAATGCTCCTCTTTTGTTTTTCTTTAAATATGACAACATTGCTCTGTTAACCTACTCCAGCTAGTGAGTCATGGGTTTTCCAGTGGATAAGCTAGTCTGCACTTGTATTTTATCAAGTGCCTACGTGATGCAAATAGTTAGCCTGTTTAGGTGTTAACCCAAAGGATGGGGAGTCAAGTTCACCCAGAGAATTCAGGTAAGAAACTTCTGGAGAGCTTCAACTGAAAACCCAGTCCTTGAAAATCCCATAGACCATAGTTCTATTCTGACATACTCTATAGCTTCTGGTTTTCTGGTCAGTTACACACCATACTGTTTCATCTTTCCTACAGATCTATTGGGTTGGACCAATAATAGGAGCTGTCCTTGCTGCTGGCCTTTATGAGTATGTTTTCTGTCCAGATGTTGAACTCAAACGTCGTTTTAAGGAAGTCTTCAGCAAAGCTGCCCAGCAAACCAAAGGGAGCTACATGGAGGTGGAGGACAACCGGAGTCAGGTAGAGACCGAGGACTTGATTCTAAAGCCCGGAGTGGTGCACGTGATTGACATTGAGCGAGGCGATGAGAAGAAGGGGAAAGACCCATCGGGCGAGGTGTTATCTTCCGTATGACTAGAAGATAGCACTGGGAGCAGACAGGAACCCTTAGAAGTGGCCTCAGATTTCCTTCCACCCATTAAAGAAACAGATTTGTTATAATTAGACACGTGCAGGGTTTTACAAAGAAATGAAGCAACATATTATTTCCTACCATATTCCTCAGTCTAACCATTAAATACTTCATTATTTGCCAAGGAGGGAAGGGGGGGGGAATCAATACTTAGGGTGACTACCATTTCTAATATATATTTAAGTAATCCCAAGGCAAAGATATGTAGCAATTCATCTAAATGTCTTTCATTAATAACCAGTTGCAATGCCTATTGTGATTTGATTAAGTCTTGCTTGACAGAGCTTATAGGCACACCTATCAGCTTATTATGATTCTATAATGAAATTGACACTGTCGGTTCATTTGGATATTTATTCCATAGAAGTGTATATATCAGCGGCAATGAGCAATGTGTCACAGAGTTATTCTCGTGAAAGAGAAATTTCATCATGCGCTGTCACAGGCAGTCACTCATAAACTACCTCAGCAAGAGACTATTAACAAGGGTCAATGCTAATGGATTATTTTATGGCTAATACCTGGCTTTCAAACCCATCTCCACTTCATAGTATTCCTTCCTCCTCTTTAGTGCCCTCCATCATGTGGGACTCAAGTCCAGAGAATTTTAAATAATTCTCAGAAACAATATGTATTTATTAGTTCCCTCTAATAATACATCCAGATCACAAGAGTCTCCACTGGCATTTACGAGTAGACTGATAAAATAATATGGGGCTCAGGGGAAAGTTGTGATTGTATAAAGCACGGTGAAAAAGGAAATCTGTAGTCTGCTGTCAAATGGTTTATCTGTTTCCAGTGCACATATTTAATGCACCACACTTGGTTAACAGTCTGAGCTTTTAACCATGTAATCACCTTGCTTTTTTAAAAATGTGTTGGCATAATTGAATATTGTGTCTGTTCATAACTTGGACATATGTATTAAGCACTAGTGAGATATATTTTTGATAACAAGAACAAAACTAGTTAAGTCTTGTCTTTTGTGTTGATTAGTTAGCTCTGCTCACTCTCTTAGCTGTTAGCTGGCTCTGCGCAGTCCCATTCTCTGCTGCTCCCTCTTTCTCATGGCACTGGTGAAACTCTTCACTGCACATACAATGATAGCTGGATGAATTAACATGTGTGAGACACCAGGGTGGCAGAATGAAGGGGTTAGAATACCAGAACTCTGTATTCAAAGCTGACTAGCTGAATTAATTTCTTCCTGGGAGAGATAGTGAACCTAACCCAACACATTTTTAACATCTCTGTATTGCCAACTCGGTTATTTGTACAAAAGCGTTTGTTTTTCTGGGCTGCTTTGCCTCATGTCAGTAGAATGTTCTCGGGAAACCCCAGTTTTTATCACATAAACTGTCCAGCCTTTATCTTAGACAAAGAGCTGTGATGTCAATTTTACTGCACAAAAGCTAGTTTGTAGTAAAGCAAAAAAAAAAGACCTATCACTGCAAGGAGTGGTTTATGCATAGCTGATAATCAAGGGTTTTCTTCTCCCAAGAAGAGCCCCAACTGTGTGCCACTTTTGAGTGTTCATGGCAGTTGTGTGTCTGTGGCACTGGGATAATGGACCACTAGAAAACCTGATTCTCTTCGGTGCTAGCAAAGAGTGATGTGGGCGTTTCCCAGAATTGTCACAACAATGTCATGGCTGGCAGTGCCACTGACCTTTCTGGTAGCAGATGCCTAAGTCCTGGGCCCCATTCTCAAAATGGACGGCCACACCACACTTTACACACACTTACTTCCTTGTGGGGTGTCAACTACAGAGACAAGGGGGCAATTCCCCAAGGATAAGAAGCATCCATCATTTCAAGTGTTTGTTTGCAATCCGGGCTGATTTGCCCCTGAAGGTAATGCTATCACTCATTGACAGACAATGAGTGCTCAAAAGTGAGGCAAGTTAACAAAGTTAAAGAGATTTTCTAAGTAACCATCCAACATGAGGACATGTCATCATTTTTATTCTGTCATGTGGTTTGCTTTGTACTAGTTGGCACTCACTTCCTATGAGAGCTTTCAACCAATGAGGGGTAAGAAAGGATGGATTGTGTGTGTGCCCTTTGTTTCCCAGCAATGAGTAGCATGCCTGGCACATAAGAGATCTTAATAAAAATAGGACAACTGCATTTTGCATTTAAAGAATATGTATGATTTTCTTCTCATCTGTATCCTGCTCAATATTTAATAAAAGCATCAGCACAAGGCAACGAAGGGAAGGCAGCAGTAATGTGAAAATTATAAGCTATAGTTTTGCATTCTACTATTTTTAGATACACAGAGTGAATGAAAACGTTTGGTGTTTTTTATGTGTCTGTGTGTTTCCCCCTTGCATATGAGACAACATATTTTGTATTTCACTCAAGGCTCTGCCAGTAAAAAGTAATGAAATTGTACCTTTGTAATGACATCTATGCAGCAGGGGTCTATTGCCTTGAAGATGGTACAAATTATCCAAGTGTATTAGGAGACTAGGGCTTTTTTCCTTTAATCCCTTCTTATTAATGAAGTGCACAGCACTGCTCCCAAGAGAGAGCCGCTGAAAGATACACAGAAAAGAGATCAGAGAGGAAAAACTGGGCGAGCACAAAGGAACTACACCCAGGCACTAAGGCAATGCCAACCATCTCTTTCCTGCGAACTAGTGTACAAGAACAACAACGAAATCCGTTGCTATCAAGTCTATTCTGACTCACCGTGACCCTACAGGACAGGGTTAGACTGCTACCTAGGGTTTGCAAAGCTGTAAATCTTTATGCAAACAGAGAGCCTCATCTTCCTCTCTCTGAGCTGGATTGATTCGAATTACGGCTCTTACAGCTAGCCACCCAAGAAGTAGCCCACTCCACCATCAGGACTCCTTGTAGTATAGCAAGGAGCGCTACAAACGTGAAGGTTCAAAAACATTGTCCTTACACTGAAAATGTAGAGAGATGGTTAAAAGAGTCTAAGAAGCTGAACTTGGGAGCGAGGGGTGAGGATTGAACCCCAGAAATTGAACATATGATTTCATTATTGAAGATGCTATTTTCTTCAGGAAGTGCTAAATTTGAATACTGGTATTAAGTCATTCTTGGTAGCGTAACAGTTAGCTAAAATATGAGCTTCTCCTATTGTTTCTGTCCTTTGATGTTTTTGATAGAGTCCTCTGCTCTGTATTGCTTGCTCCTTTTACTGCCAGAGCTCCCAGGGTCTAAAGGACGGCTGCTGGGTTTTGAAGATTTCACAAAGAGATTAGAAATAGATGGATAATGTGCATGATGAAATTGAATTATCTGATTTATTACAGGTCAGATTCCAAATAGCACAGAATATTCTTCTCAGGTAGTGAAGCCAGACAAAACATTTATCGATTCCAACTTGATAATGACAGAAAAACTCAGAAATAGCACAGCAAATTCAAGTGCTCCAAATAAATGCTGGCACAGTCCTTTGTTGTCACTTCCCACATGTGTGAACCTCTGACAGAGAAATCGCCTGTTGGACAATGAAGATAATAGTGTAAGCTGAATACCTAACCTTAGCAAACAAATAAAGTCAATATAAATTTTCATCATAAGCACTACAGGATATGCAAATCCAGAACTTTGTATACCTACATGTATTTGTACCTTTCTTAATGTGTTCAGGTGAATTGTTTTCTCAGTAGGATGTGGCTACAATCCAGAAAATATAATGTAGCGAAATTTTGTGTGTTTGCCTTTGTATATACTTTATTGATGGGCCCCAGACAATACTAGATACTTTTAAACCATAATCCTCTGAAATAAATGGAAGACATTTGATTTGGGACTTTTTAATTCAGGAATCAAAATATGTGGCAGCTCACCTTCATAAATGAATATAGCTCATGAAAATATAGATCAAATAAATATTATACAGTGTATGCAATGAAAAATAAACTTAAAAGGAATTGTTTCTTCCACCTTTTAGGAGCAAAGCACTAAAAATACACCTCATTTGTGTGCCCCAAAGGAGTGTATTTCTTGATTATCTTCAGGATTAATTAAATGAACATGTAATTTATGAAAATGTATAAATAATTGCTGATCATCTTTAAGATCTAAATCGCAATAAAATTGTAATTCATGATAAACTGGAGAGAATAAACTGAACATATGGCTATATTCAAAATTATTTATTAACTGAAATATTACCCCAACATTAGAGCTAACGTTAAAGAGATTTAAACTGTAATGTCTAATATTTTGAATAATCTGTTCAATTGTTAGCTTTGTGGTTGATTTCTATGAATAATGTTGTATTTCATACTACTAAGCTTGTGCAAATAAACTTTGAAATATTGTGCACAGTGGTAAGCTTTCTGTGTGGTGTTCATACTTGGTTCATTGGTTTTGCAGGCTGAATGTTAGCAATGGCCTTTAGAATGACCAGAAGGCATAGATATTGATTATCATCAATACCAGATGAAATGACCATGTAGCCCACAGAGTCACATGTGTTTTGTAAAAGCCTGCAGATACAGTGTGGTTGTCCTGGATGTAGGCAAATGAAAATCATGCTTCCATGGGCTTAGTTCAAAATGTCCACATTTGTGCAATATAGACCATTGGATTTTAACTCTCATCATAGAGAGTCTAAAAGTGAAGCATCAAACAAATGCCACTCCACTGAAATTGCTGTGGCTAAACAGAAGAGACCTCCTCAGGGCATTTGATGAATTCTGCCCACCCAGACAGATAACGTAGGCTCAATGAGCACGGGTATATTCTCCTGGGTTCCAGGTTTGAGGGCTCCCTTAATTTTGGGAGGTTTTAGACCTTCGATGGAGAATTGAGGAGAATCATTTATGTAGGATAAAACCCATCAGATGAGGAATGAGTGATGCCTTAGGAGGCAGACGGTTGTGTCCTTTCTTGCAGCATTTATCATACTGTAGTGAAATCATTTGTGTAGGTGTCTGTCTCTCCTACTAAACTCTAAACTCCTTAAGGGCTAAGGCTGTGTCTTATTTATTCTGTGTCTTCCTCTGGAGCATTGAGCACTCGCCTGACATTTCACTCAATAAATGCTTGTTGCACGAATGAGGAAAGGAATTAATGAATATCTCACAATCATTAAGAGATGCCACCAAGCACCATTCCTCCTTCTAGTTGCTTTCTGCTGTATAGATATGTGCTAAATATTTTAATTCTCATCAGTCCAGTCAGGAGCTCCAAGTTTAGCTCAAACACTACAGAAAAATAAAAGGAAAATGCACAGAAAGATAAAGCACTAATTGAATTTCTAAAATTTATATCTAATGTGTAGGCAACTAGACATGTTTTCATTGCTATATTTATACAACGGCCAGATGTTAGATGAAATTTAACTCAATGAGAATTTCAGCAAGAGAAGTCTTTTAACAAGCATGAGAAGCTAGAAATACAAATGCCAGCCTGTTTTTAGATAGTTATTCTGCCTGGAAGGTGTACAAAACAATATGTCACCTGAACTAACTTACTATTTCTTTTCCCATTTTTTTACTTCTCAGGTTTAAGGATACGGGTGATTCTCAAAGACTTCTACTGATGGCTGATCATAAACAAAACAGCAACATACATGTCTATAATCATTTTGCACAGTACAATTGTAGCATGTGTTAGGTGCTCAACAAATGCCCGATGAGTTTCTGGACAGATGGATGCATGGATGGATGGATGGATGGATGGATGAAGCATTCCATCTGGGAGTGTTGTTAATTTGTGAGCAGATAGAAATCATAACTTGTATTCCTTCATCTCTTTCAAGGATCTATTTTCAAAAAGAGCACTATATTATCATCTGAGGGTGATCATGGAAAAGGGGAAATGAATCAATTATAATAATTACCTCATATGAACATATGTATGGGGCTTCAGCATGTATACAGATAATTTTCTATTATTAATTTTCTATTAGATTCCTTAAGGCTCACTGCTGGCTCATGACTATAATTCCCATTTCCAAGGAGGAAATCAAGTATTAAAGAAACTATCCAAAATTAAACCTGGGAGTAAAGTGGTGAAATAACAAAAATAAGAGGCCAGATCTCAATTAGTCCCAGTCCCCTATGTTATCCCCTCTATCAGAAATTTCTTCCACTCACCTTTTCAGTTGAATTGTTCATCAGCCATGTTTCCTTTACACAAAGAGAAATATTTTCTATCCATATTAGGGGGAATTCTCGTATACAACATCAAAGAAGGCAAAACATTGAGCACTGAAGATATACCATAACAGAAAAGCTGTCAAATAAAAGAACGGTGCTTACTACTGAAATATATTTACTTTTAAATACGTTTTAGAATATGTTGGTAAATGCTTCTTGAGGAAAAGATTATTAAGAAAATTATTTTAGATATTTTTCATTTGATCCAGAAAAGAAATTTGGCAATGCATTGCAAAGTTATTGATAAGGTCTTCCACATTTCAATAGTAATTATGGTTTGTAATCATTGAGCACAAGAGGAATCAGGGTGGCACAGTGATTAAGTGTTCAACTACTAACCAAAAGGTTGGTTATTCAAACCCGCCACCTTGGGAGAAAGATGTCACAAGCACCTTCCATGAGGATTACAGCAAAGAAAGTCCTACAGTACATTTCTCCTCTGCCCTGTCCTATGAGTGAGAATTGACTTGAAGGCAAGGACTTGGTTGGTTGTCTGTTTGTTTGGGGAGGAGCTACTTTGTGCCAGATATATGCTTCATAGTACAGATGTACTCATTTCTCTTAACAACCTCATAAGGTACATACTGCTATAAATCCCATTTCATGGGTGAAGAAACTGAGGTCTAAAGAGAGTAAGGAACTTGTTCAAAGGCCAGTGTTAAGACTGAGGTTTGAACCCCAGAAGTCTGTCTATGTAGTCCATACATTCCAACCTTCTACGTCCCTGCCCCCTACTCCATGTGGTACTGCAAGGTTTCAATGTTCCAAATTTGATAATCTGCTGATTCCAAGCCTTTGATGTTTTCTATCCAATAGAGATTACAGTGTGTTTGAACCTCTCCGCTGTTCCTGCCCTCACCTCTGATTATCACTTGACTACCTCAGAAGGAAGATGTAAACATATGCCAAAGATAAATAAGCTAAACTTACAAGACATTTTGTAAAAGAACTTTGACTAAGAAAAATATTTCTTTAATCAGCCAGAATATGACAAAAATTTACTCGACAATAGGCCTTCCATTCTTTAGGTCCAAATTCCCCAGCTGGTGCTTAAATTGACTTAATTTGCCTCCCCTCATTGAGACTAATAATAGATGTCATAACTCTTTTTGGGGGGTATATCACTGCCCTCTGGTGGTGGGAGTAGGAGGCCCAGCCTTTGCTCCTGTGGAGCCACTGCTGGAATTGAACCTCCATCCCAGGGGGCCGCAGTCCCGCACACAACCACTATGCCACCGGGGCTCAGTCCAGATATCTTAATTCTTACATACTTATTAAATAATCAATATATGTTTGGCTCCTAATTCATTCCAGGTACTATAGGAAGACTGGGCAGTCATCTAAACTAGTATATTACCACTCTTCCTACACCAGACTGTAAACTCAGGGTTTAAAGCATAAAATAATGTTAAACAAGGGCTTTTTTTTTTCAACAGGTTGAACATGACATAATCACAATGGCAACAACTTTGGGAAATCACTGAATAGTATGAAGACCAAATATGTCCTCTTTTTTCCATGAAAAAAAGTAGACCTGCAAGTATAAGAAATAGGTCAAACACACATCATATCACTCCATTTATAAAGTATAACATTGTAGACTAAATCCCAAAGTATTTTGAACTCCAAACCCTTGGAAGACAAAGAGAACCTTGAAGTACCGAGATATCCTACCAGTGACTGTGAAAAACTATTTGTTTAAATTTTGAGCTCCCAATGAAGGAGAAGATAAGGGGGGAGAAAGGACTTACTGCACCTTCTTCTCCTTGCCAACAGCCCTCTCCTCCTCCAGCCCAACTCCATGTTATTTTGGTAAGCACAGCTAAGCGAATTGTTTTTGTCCCCAGCAAGGTAAACACCAGCGACTATCATAGCAAGTAAAGAAAGGCACCTAGCCCTCTGGTTCCCCATCCAGTGTGAAAACAAAAACAAAGAACCTGTCATGGATTCATTCTATTAGGCTGTCATGTGTCAGAGTTGAATTGTGCTCCCTCTTGAATGGCTGGCTTTTTTTTTTTTATGTAGATTGCCACATCTTTTTCCTAAGGTTATCTATGGATAGACTTGAACTTCTGCCCACACACTGAACTTTTTGCACCATTCAGAGATTCCCCCAACCAATACAGGAGTTGCCAGGACAGCAGTTCCCCAGCCCCCATGTTGGATTAGAATTCAAAGAGAACTTACACCAAACGTTAAGCACTCAATTTTCATGGTCAAAGTATCAAAGTGAAGGGAAACAGATGCCGATAGAATGAAAAGATTCCTGGAATCTTGCAATGAATGCAAAAGTGAACAATATCTTTAATGCTCTCAAATAATCTAGCCTCTAAATTATATATATATATATATATATATTTAAGAATCAAAAGTCAAAATTTCAACAGAGGATGCATAGAAATCATTCAGCACTTTAGACTACTCAAGGATTCCAATCGCTGTTGATCGAAAGAATGAGAGTGGCTGGAATTTCTTTAGTGACCTGCAAGAAGAAAGAGTCAAGAAATGCAGAATAAGATTATTCAGTTCGGTGGAGCCAGCACGTTGTGGTTAAATCATTCATATTCTTTGAACTCTAATAAAAAAATCCTCATCAAACAAAGATGACATTTTCAGCTCATCAAAGTTTAATCACAAGATATTGTAATTCTGATTTTCTTCACCTCCGTTGAAATTGAAAGTAATTGTCAGGCGTCATTTTAATTCTAACGTTACATCCATTCTTACATGTTCTCCCTAACATGATTATGACCTTGTTCCCCCGAGAGGCATGTTATTGGCCCCCTCTATTATCCTAGCAGTTTTAAAAGAACTTTGTTTCCTACTTACAAACAGTACACTGAAGTCTCTTTGTGAAAAACGTTTGCAATACTAGATTAGCATGAATGGAAAGTGTTTCCTTGAAACACTGAGATGCACCAGGGGTAATAAATTCTTAATTACTGAGGTGCATGATGTTGGGGGAAAGACACTTAATTGCCTTAACTCTGTGTTATTTAAATGTATTTGGGGTAAATACTAGCTGATTTTGTTTCCTTCCATTGAAGGCTTGGGACAAATCACGCATTTCTGGTGAGGAAGTATCCTGAGAGCTGGGCTAAAAAGTGGAAGCAAGTGTACAGCAAGTGAAAGAGAGAGAGAGATGAATCCTTGCTAGAAATATTAAATCCTCATTGCCACTTCCAAGAATATGTGGAGAACTAACAACAAAGTCCAAGGGGGTTGTAAGATGAAGGACACGATGTATATAATAATGTCTGTTTCCTCAGTAGAAGTGTTGCTTTCAGGATCTGGAAGAGAAAAAAATGAGCTATATTATAAAATGTTTAGGGTTATGATTTAAACACATGGATCAGAGGGGAAACAGCAGAGTGTCATAAGAGGCCTTCTTAGATAAGAATGGTTCACATGGCTGTCACTACAGGCTAGCAGAGAGGTGAAACAAAGCAAGTTTCCAAACCCAACTTCTCACTGGGACCAATGGGCAGCCATGGGGAACAAGACAAGGAGGTCCTAGGCAATAGGGAAACTGGGGCCTCCTCTGCTCACCGGGTTCTTGCAGTCTAGAACTTGGGTCCCACAGGGCTTGAGATCTTCTGATGAGTCAGAAAACTGATTCCAAATTCTATATTAAAATCTCCAAATTTAACACTGGCTGAAATGTTTCTTTCAGCACCGTGATGCCATGAATCACCTAAGATGGTCCTTCCAGATGGGATCTTTGTAACTTCCACCAAATGACTGGGTCTCCCCCACTAAAAAAAAAAAAAAATCACTGTCATCTAGTCTAGCCCAAGTCCTAGCAACCTTAACAGGGTTTCTAAGGCTGTCGGTCTTCATGTGAGCAGATGGCCTCATCTTTCCCCTGAGGACCAGGTGGTAAATCGAACCACTAAGCTTGTACTGAGCCATCCCACTTCCCCAACAGCAGAGTGAGGGCTCTTCAGATGATGCCTCTGTGAGGTGTCCAGGGGATGTCATAGTAATGTAATGCTAATAATGTAAATCAGGTACCTCGGACTCTCTCAGGGGTAAGGCCACACAAATAAGATGTATGGACTCCTAATGTGGGCCTTGGTTCGTTTTCCTGGTCCACTAGGTTTAAAATGAGCCACCCCAGAAGAGAAGAAGAGGATCTCATGGTCATCAAGGAAGAAGAACCAGGAGTGAAATAGCTCTTTCAACACAAGATCCCTGTGCTGAGCCTCCTTTACAGAACTTGGAACTGTGGCTCTGAAGATAGAAGTCAGTGAGGTGAGAGGCAGCAGCGGCAGTGGTGACAGAGCCAGGAGACAGACATGAGGCATGTGCTGGCCCTCCCAGTCCCTGAGGGAGAATGCTAGAGTGGAGCACCTTCAGGCTAAGGGTTATAAGTAGAATGTGGTGTTTCTGGGCACCTGCTCAAATGCCAAGAACCTGGTTTTCTTTTCTCTCCATCTTTATAACATTTGCCGAAGCAGGATGAAGGCTAAGCAGAGAGAACAAGGGCCAGAGAGAAACATATGTCTGGAGGCAAGGTTGAAAAGAGGCTATCCTGATGCAAGAACTGCATCCTGAGTTTCCCGAGCCCACATTGCAACTTGTTATTTCCTTAATAAAGCCCATAACTATGAGTATCATTTGTGAGCTCTGTGGGCCCATGGCAACATATGATCAAGCCCAGCAGAGAACTAGAGATTGCAGTAGGAAGAAGTGCTGGTGTCTCTGGTAGTCTGGGCAGACTACAGAAACAAATACATAGATACATTCATGTGTATAAGAAAGAGCTTTAGATACAAGGACAATTGAATATTGAGGAAATATCCCGACTCAGCCCAGGTCAAGTCCCTAAGTCCAATATTACCCCATAGGTCTGATACCAATCTGTAAATTCCTCTGCAGACTCACTTAACACACACAATGAAGCTGAAAGCAGGAAGATCACTGGCAGTGGGTAGAAAGCCTTGTGGATTCAGTGGCAGCAGAAGCAGAAGCAGCCTGGGGTGGATCTCCAGGTGCCTCCTCCAGCTCCAGGCTCTGACTGCATCAGTCTATCTCCATCTGGCTTGTTACCAGCCATGTGTCAAAGGGAGTTCCACCTTGTCAGTAGAAAATATCCAAGGGAACAAGCCTGTGCCCTGCCTCCGGTGAGCTATTTATCTCCTTAGCACTCCCAAATTGTATCATCAAGGTATGATCTGATTGACAGGCTAAACTCCACCTCTTCACTCATAATTCTTTCAAATTGACAACGGATTATATAACGACCACAGTGTCAGAATTGGTTTTTTTAAAAAGGTTGGATGATGGAGGCATGTCTGGCTTCCACCTCACGAGTATCCTTCTCATGCTATTTAATTTTATACCCTGGTGACATCAAGGTTACCTATCAGGCTGCAGTTCAAAATCACCAGCCACTCCACGGGAGACAGGTGGGGCTTTCTGCTCCCAGAAAGAGTCACAACCATAGAAATTCATAGGAGCAGTTCTCCCTTGACTTATGAGTAGGCATTGACTCAATGGCAGTGAGTTTGGATTTGGGTTTGGTCCTCCTTAGGGAGTTAGAAATGCCCAAACATTGCCATCTTTACAAATAGGATGGGGGCAAATGTCCACGACTGGACCAGGATCGAGGACAAGGCCTACATACATTGGTGTCATGGCTTCAATGGTGTCCCCAGAAAATATGTGTCAACCTGGCTGGGCCAAAATTCTCAGTGGATGAACAGTTCTGCGATCACGTAATTTGACAATTAAATAATAATGTAAGCCTCCCCCACGATGTGAGCTGAGGGAATGAGTCCATCAATGGTCAGGAGATAAGAGTGATGTATAACACCCTTACTCAGATCCAAGGTAAGACTAGTTTCCCTGGGATGGGGCCTGCATCAGTGCTTTGGGGAAAGAGATAAAGGAAGAGAGAATAGAGCCATGGGAAAAATCGGTACAACCAAGAAAAGCTGGGAGATGAGTGCATCCTTTGGACCCATCCCTGTGCTGAGAACCTTCTAGACCAGTGGTTCTCAACCTTCCTAATGCCCCAACCCTTTAATACAGTTCCTCATGTAGTGGTGACCCCCAAACATAAAATTATTTTCATTGCTACTTCATAACTGTAGTCTTGCTACTGTTATGAATCACAAAGTAAATAGCTGGTATGCAGCATGTATTTTCATTGTTACCTATTAAACATAATTAAAGCACAGAAATGAATCATAAAAACATTGCGTAATTGTATATTGTGATATATTTATTTCTAATGGCAAATCAATAAAATTTTGTCTTGAAACACAGTTAACAAGCTTAATATAACAACAGTAAACTACATTGCTACATTTTGTAACAGTATGCATAAAAAGCAAACTTCAGTGCAAAGGTTGAGATAGCTTTTTTCTCACCAAATCAGAAATTCTTGGGGGCAGTCTTTGCAAGAGCACAATGAAGAGCATCTTCCACAACAAGTCTACTTCTGTATTTAGAATTGATAGCCAACAAGCTGGGAAACACTGGTTCATAAAGAGATGTTGTTGGAAATGGAAGAAGAAGGCACAACATAGTCTCAGATAGAACAGGATATGATTGCAAACACTTGATCCAGAATTTTGTAACTGACATTGTAGAGAAATCAGTTCCTGCTGCATTGCTGTGAATAAGTTCAATGAACTCTCTGATGCTGTCTCAGAAGCATCTTCAAATTTGACTGTGAATGGGCTTCTGCCTAGTGCAAATGGGGTGGAATGTCAAGTAGATTTGAAAAATATGATGAAATATCATCTGCAAGTATGTGCAAGTGTTCTTTCTAAAGAATTATCATCATAATCCTTTTGTCTGGCTCAATATCATGTTCCTCAAAGAAAGCAGATAGAGTAGGCAACATGCAAATTTTATTTTCATCCAATTTCTTTTGTTTGCCAAAGTTGAAGTTTCATTTGGAATGATCAAATATTTTCAGACAAATAGAGGCATGTTGCATTTGGTCCTTGCAGTGATGAATTTAACTCATTCAAAATGGCAACCAAGTAAGCTATTTTCTGCATTTTACTTTAATTGCTGAAAAATGCTTTGAACTGCTGTCTTCCTTTCTGATTAAAAAACATTTTTACTTCATCACGAAACTCAAAAAGCACATTTTAAAATGTTTGCTCTCAACAACTGTGGCAGTCATGTGCTTATGTTAATTTCATGATTGAGAAGTAGGAGTGGAGTCCAGCCTGTTAATCTGGAGATAGCCATTGAGTAGCCAGTGAGGCCTCTCTCTGGGCATGGCTTTCTCCTGATACTTCTGGGAAATCTCGCGATATTTCCCTCATGAAGATGAGAAGCTGTCTGCCCAGTTGTTGGGAGTTAGTTTCAGAGGCGATGAATCAAGGACAAGACAAGATAGCAGCATCCACAAAGCTGAAGGAGCCAGAGGAGAAGCCACATGACTTTGCCCTGATGGAGCCAGACCTCTGAAGCAGGAGAGGTTACGTGCAGTGGTTACTGCCAGTGATGAGTTGCTTCAGCCACTACTGAATGCTATTGATGGACCCTGAGCCCTGGAAGTGAGGAGCCATGGGGAGACCCCTGCCAGCACTGGGCTTCTGCATCCACTGACCTGTGACTTTGTGAGTCGGAAGGAGACATTATAGACTGGTATTGGGCATATGGACTAATATTGGACTTATCACTTTGAACTGGACTGGGTTGGGATGCTTTCTCAGTGTTCCAATCCTTTTGTATATAAACCATTCCCTTATATCCATATGTGTTTCCATGAAATTTGTTTTTCTAGTCTACCCGGACTAACACAACAATAATCTCACTTCAGTGTGAAATAGCAGAGCATTGTTCAGCATTGTTCAGCTCATCTAACTCATTGCACAGTTGCGAAAACATTCCACTGTTTAAAGTGCTCGCCTTTAGAAAATTGACAGAACTTATAACATGTTTCATTACTTCTTATCACTCTTGTGGTCGCATCTTCACTGCTAATATTTGCCAATGAGTTAGTTCCAATGACTCTTAGTGACTCATTCAGCACCAAAGTTTGATATCCAGATTGACATCCTTGCATAGCTAGAGCATCATCTATGCAAACACCATGAACCTTTTCCCAAGAGATTTTATGCCCTTTCAGAAATGAACCATCTGTGTCAAATACATCATGTACAGTAGTTGTCATTTCAAGAGGTTTGCAAAACAGAAACTCATCATCCTGATGAGTCGCCATCCTGAAAATACCTCATGTAAACCAGTAACTGTGAACAGTTTGCAACATCTATAGATTAATCAAGCTGGATGCTAAATATTGGAAGTGGAGCAGATTTAATATCCTGGATTACCTGATCAAGAATATCAGCAGATATGTCATCAATTCTTCTGCAGACAATGTCATTAGATAAGGAAATTGCAGTCGATTTCATAACAAATTTTTATCTGATCATAACTAGAACAATGTCTTTGGCCACTGTCAACAGGTAATCCTCAGCAACGGTGTGAGATTTCATAGCTCTGGCAATTCTGAGTGCCACCAAATATGAAGCTTCAGCACCTGCTACATTTTGTTTTTGATACTTGCCACCAGTGTCAAGTCTGGTTTTCTTGAGCCTCAGCTTTACTTCTAAAATAGTTGGTATCCTTACCAGCAAAGCTCACATGCTTGCCATCAAAATGGCACTTTATTTTGCTTGACTTCACAGATTCATCTGATAGAACTTCACAACAAAAAACACATTGCCGTTTCTCAATTGTTTTGTAATTATTGAGGAAAAACCAAACTCTGAAAAATCTCCTCTATATTCTCTTTCCTTAATGTTCTTCTCTATGTGACCCAATGTTGTGGGATGGTTTGCTAATGAAGATAATATATAACAAGAGCTTTAATAATACAAAAGATGATACACGTCATAATTCAGTCAATACAGTCCATCAAAGTTTCCTATGATTTCCCATTCTCTGTGTTTTTTAACATGCTTGTCAATATTCACATCAACTACAGCTGATTATAAAATAATGGAGCAGCATCCAGATTAAGTTCCTATGATACAGAATTTTTTGCAGTAGTTGATGATTTTACAATACATGATTTTACATTTATCCAGAAATCATAACTCATGAAGTATCATTTTACTTCCAATGCTGGTGCTTTCAATACAGCATCTGCATTCTACACAATAGCTGCTCTCTACACATGTGTGACTGGTTTGCATAAATAGATTATGGCGCCAACCCCATCATATACACCTGTATTTGTATGGGTGTATGTCATGGGGTTGGCGCAATGGTGTCAATACACTGGGTACTCGTATGTGGGTGTATCAGTGTGGGGGCTGGTCCTCCTGGAGATGGATAGGGGAGAGGTGACTCAGATCCTAAGACCATCAGAAATATGTGTTTTCTGATAGTCTCAGGTGACCCCGGTCAAAGGGTTGCTCAACCCCCAAAGGCGTCACAACCCACGGGTTGAGAACTGCTGTTCTAGACCCAGGAGAAGATCTCCAATGAACATTGGGCCCAGAGATTTAAAAAGGAGAAAATGGCATTAACCCACAGTCAGCAGAGAGATAATGCCTTCCCCTAACACTGTCACCCTCTTCAATTTCTAGCCTCCAAAACAGAGAGAGAGAGAGAGAGAAATTGGGTTTGTTAGAGCTTTGCACTTGTGGTATTCCTGCTATAGCAGCACGAGGTAGCTAAGACAGAATTTGGTCCTGGGAGCAGCATAATGCTCTAAAGTCACCTAAAATGTGGAAACATGTTTGGGACTGAGTAAAGAGTACAGGCTGAAAGAATTTGAACATGTCTACTAGGAAAAGCTTAGACTGCCTTGCAAAGACTGTTGGAATTATGGGTGTCGATAGCAATTCTAGTGAGGGCTGATAAGCAAGTGAAGAAGGCTTGAATGCTGGAGATGGTACAGACTGTGAGGCATAGTGGCAGAGAAATTGCAGCTGCAGAACCCAAAGCTCCACACTAGACAGTATGTGAACTGACTATGAAGCAAGAGAGCTGAATGCCATAGTGCAGGGGCTTCTGCTTTAGTGCAGAGTGGGGTGCTAGATTTGTGGACATATAGAACAAGGGAGCTGAGTACCTTCAGACCAAGATTGACCAGCAAAATAGGGTCCCTGCAGGTACTTATCAGTAGAGCTAAAGAGTTTTGCAGGACTTACCTGAGCAGAGCAGGGGCCAGGCTAGCCCGAGACTCCAGGTTCCCAGAAACCAAGGAATCCAAAAGCAGAAGCCAAAGAGGCAAAAAGCACAAGATGCCGAATTGATTCCATCTCAACAGGTACAGCCACCACCTCTGAGGTCTAGAATGTTAACCATTCTCTGCATGATTTCAAAGGTTAGGGCTTGGACCTTCTAGGTTTCAAAGAAACACATCTTCACCAACTTGTTCATGAGCAGCAAAAAGGATGGGACCAGATCTACGGCAAGGAGGTAGGGCTATCACACCCAGAAGTCAGAAGAAAACTAAGACAATTGGATAAAGAACTATGCCAATGCATCTAAGAATCCAATAGAGACTAGTCAAATGATCTGAGATGTATAATCAAGGTCCAAGAGGAGAGGGTTGGCTGGCAGGGGTAGTCAAGCAGACCAGTCAGTTTAGTGTTCACTGAAGGTCCTTAGTGGGATAAATTTACCCTATATTCACTAGATTCATGAGAGGGATGATACTCTTTGATGGAGAGGAGCTGCACTGCAAGTCTTCTTTTTAACTTCTGTGTTCAGAAGGGGGTAAACCCACAAAGTATTACTAACAGCAAGGCTATGCAAGGGTGAGCAGCAACTATGGAACGGGATGTGTTTGAAATACTTTGAGTGAGTTCTGTCAATCACTGAAAGAGCATATTTTACTAGAGTATGCATAAACACCTAAAAATGACAAAGAAGGTTCTTTACATCTTTGGATTGTGTTTATTATGTAGATACTTTACTACCTGAATGGTGAGTATAATCATCAGAACTATAGTAATATGCATATGAGCCTCTAAAGATCTAACCCTTCTCTATAAGGAACCAGTAGTTTCTTGGCAGACAAAAGCATTTTCCTATGGCAGTAACAAGGCTAACTCTTCCTAACATCTCTCTAACTGAAAAGTGGGTATCAGTCAGATTCTTCCTCTTGGTCTTGACAAAGTAGATCAAGCTCTCTGACAAGTCAACTCCCACGTGATATGGATGTAGCATGATATTGCTGTATGTCATCAAGTCTGCTCCAACTCACATGACCTCCTTGGTTTTCCTAGGTTGTAACCATTATGTGAGCAGCTTCTAAGGTTTTTTTTTCCCCACATAAAGCTGCTGGTGGGTTTTAATTGCCAGCTTTTCAATACACAGTCAAGTACTTTAACCATTGCTCCACCAGAGCCCCTTGAGAGGTGAGATGGTGTCCTTCATACAATGAAACTACAAAGTGCAAATCAACCCATCCAAATTCAATAGGCAATACTGTTTTCAGTCAAATATTTCTAGTTTTACCTTCTTCTTGGTAGGGTCTTCCTATTTTTAGGTGGGACCTTGAAATTAGTTCTCTCCAGTGGGTTGTGAGAGAACTGAGATACATTCCTTTGGGGCCAAGCTAGTGTGAGACCCTGAAATCTCTCTACCTTTAATACCATCAGAAATGGTGGTCAAGAGAACCAGCACCCCTTTCTGACCTGAGAGAGACACATAACTTGAACCACATTGAGCAAAATGAATACATTTTCTCAAGTCTCTGAGATTTGGGGGGCACTATAGCTTAGCCTGTCTGATATCATGATATCTCCTCCCATCTGACATAAGACCTGTGGCTGTGAATGGGACAAAACTACACATTTATTCTTATAACTTTCTGGGCCTCTCTAAGCTTATCATCCATGGAGATACTCATTCTGTGTTCCTTGAAATGGAGAGGAAAGGGGTTGTGGACTTGTAAATCCCCTGATTTTTCTGCTCACTTACATGAAAAAGACACTTCTAAAGTTCTATAATCATTTTAACCCACAAGAATATTTTGGATACATTCTTTCCAAATTATTAAGCAACTCCTCAATCTTTCCTCAAAGTTAAGATTCTTCTGCCATTGCTAAGCCCCACTTGACCTCTGTTCTTCTCTCTTCTCTCTCAACTCCCCCACCATCATCCCCCCTCCCCATCCCTAGCCCCCACCTTCTACCTCTCTTGATACCAGTTCTTCCCAATGTAACCAGAAGGGGGAAGCAACCCTGCAGTGTTCAGAGATGCAGCAATAAAAGACACGGGATAGTTGGCCTTCTCTGGATCTCATCAATTATTATAACTGTTTTTCTCAAGGTAGTCATAGTGGTAGTTGTTATTTTAATTATTGCAATTCTCATCCCTATGGACTCTTTACCTGCAATTCACCAGATGAGCTAAAAGTGATACATTCTGTCCCCCAGGCCTACAATTAACCCAAGGTGTTCAATCCATAGTGGAATGGGAGGGTTCCAGCTTGGCACTCTCTACCTCAGGAAACACTTACCCTGTCTAATCCTGAGAGTTTGCAGAGGTAAATATGGCATTCCCAAAGCCACTCATCAGCCCTCCCCAGATCCAGGTGTGCCCCATGCTCAAAACACAGAGTAAGTGATTTGATGGAAGCCCCTAGGCTCCAGGTGAAGGGCATAGCAATCCCTTCCCAGTCTACCTTTTAGGGTAAACACTTGAACTCATAACACCATGTCCTCTTTTTAAAAAATCCTTTTCTCAAATGAAAAAAAATCCCTTTTTTCTGTAGATCCTGGTTTAACCAGCTAGTCTAGAGGATAGGTTCGAAAATTAAGGAACTGGTTCTATTGTATCATTTAATAAATTCAGTATCAGGGAGAACCTGTCTCATAGTAGTGTTTGTTTTCTTAGTCTATTACAGCAATGTCTTGGTTGAAACCAGGGGAGAATGAGTTCTTTCTGAAACTTGTCTGTCACTTGATTACTTTTCTCCACACACTAGTGTGTAAAAGTCATGGAGGGCGAGGAGTGACCAAAATATTCCTAGAACCTGACCCACATAGTCAACAATCTATATTGATTGATTGATCACAAAATGAATAAATGAATGGATTCTGCGTTTCCGTATTCTACTTTTTTTTACACCACTGCCCTCTGGTGGTTGTGGGAGCTATCAAGCCTTGCTCTCAGAGAGCTGCTGCTGGATTTGAACCGCCAAGCCAAGGGGCCGCAGTCCCATACTCAACCACTACGCTACTGGGGCTCAGCCCTCTGTATTCTACTTTTCCTTTTTGCCCAAGTTGGGACTTTTTTTTTTGGGGGGGGGGGGCCATCACTGCTCTCCGGTAGTGGGAGTAGGAGGCCCAGCCCCACTGCTGGAACTGAACCTCCAGTGGGCCGCAGTCCTGCACACAACCACTACGCCACTGGGGCTCCGCCTTGTATTCTACCTTTATATAAAAAATGGTCATCAATTGTTTCTCCTCTCTCTAACCAGAAGAAAAGAAGTACGTCTTTAAGGTTCAATTTTTCAGATATAAATTAAACTGAAAGAATAGTAGATATAAGTCTTGAAACAAGATACCAATGAAAGCTTTTTTTTTAATCTCTTTTTCAAATATTTTAATATAGGATCAATATCCTATTTCATTTGTTTCAGGTGTAGCCTTAACTAGGCCGAAGAGTAAGGAATCAAATAAAATACCTACTGCTTAAATATCACACTTCTCTGAGAGCTTAATAGCTTTGAGTCACTCCTAAGAAGAAATCCAAACTAGGTTAACAGCAAATTTGGTTAGTTAAGTCTCCTCTTAATGTTCAAGCCAAGTACAATATGAAAAATAAACAAATTGTATTCTACTTGAAAATCTGTGATTTCATGATATGAATAGTGGGAAATAATTTGAACTTTTCAAAGACTTCCAGCAATAATGTTGCAATTTCTAGTTATTAGCATTTGGAACATATGTTACTTAAATTTCTGCACTAAGTCATTTCCACAGTAATACTGAATTTGCTGCTAGTTATTCAAAAAAAAATTAGAGCAAACTTTCACTCAAGCCACAAGATGTTTTAAAAAAATAGGAAAGAAAAAAGATGTCATCGGATGTATCCCACCTATTTCCCCAAAGAATTTGAGGTCATTTTTAATTATAAAAAGAAAGGTGTCTAAATACATAAGGCAGTCAAATATAACAAATTGATAGAGGACCCATAGAGAACAATGGTTGTATATGTGGTCAGAGATTAAATGCTGGCTGCTGCATTCTAGCATTAAATTTAACTACAATCTTTGATATTCAGTCAAAAGGAAATATAATGGCCTCTATTAATTCTTCCATCAGGCAAAAGAAAAATGCACATTATTGCTGCGAGCATTGGAAAGCTTCAAATTCCCCTCAAGAATGACCATTCCACTTCTTTATCACTTGCTCCTGTAGATCCTTAAAGTGAGTATGTGGTGATAGTCAATGTTAACAAGATTCCCTGAATTGTACAAGAAGCAAAGCTCTTGCATACAAGCTGCAGGGTTGGTGGTTCAGACCACACAGTGGGGCTTAGGAAGACAGGCCTTCCTTCCAAAACTGCACAGCCTTGCAAATCCTCCAGAGCAGCCCTGAATCAGATTCACACGGATGGCAACAAGCATGGCATATTGAATATCATGTGCCCAGTATCTGCCTACACACTTTAGTCTTCATAACAGCACTGCACGGTAGAGAACCAGAGAGTGAGATTAAGAGAAAGGAGGGGAAAAAAGAGAAAAAAGGGATGGAGAAATTACCTACTCAGTGTTAAGAACTATCAAGGGAGTGTTCCCAGATTCAAATCCAGGTGTCTGTGACATCCAAGTGCCTGCTATTATTCTGTTCCTTATGCTTCCAACACCCAAGGGTGTTTCTATTAGATTCTCATTGGGAGCTAAAACAGTAATCAACTGCAAACTGAGTTCTTAGAGAGAACTGAACACGCAAACATTCTGTAGGTATTTTGAAAAGGTCTTTCCATTGGAGTTGCATCATTTATTCATTTAATTGTCACAAATTCAACTATATATATTTAGCACTAACTTTTTAAGAGGAAAAATATTAAAGAAAGAAATGTATATTTAAGAGTACAAATAATGGCATCCAGCATTCTTCCCAATGAGCATAGGCATGCTCTCAAATGAGGGGACGGATGGTTAAAGTTGTGTGCCAGCTTGGATATGCCTTGATTTGGGGGGTTGGCAGTTATATAATGAGGTAATCAACCCCTTGTTGGGATCAGCCCTGATCTGATGTGAGGTGAGATTCAACACCCTTAATCCAGTCATAGCTCTGATATCTAATAGAAAGGAAGTTTCCTTTGAAGCCTGGCTTGGCACACCTCTCTAGCTTTTTTCTAGTCCTGCATCCTGCAGCTGGTTCTCATCATCTGATCTTTGGTTTGGGTGACATGATCCAGCAGCCTGCTGTACAAAGGTCTTCAAAAAGTTGGTGGAAAAAAAGAATGAAAACTTAATCAAATTTTACTAATGACTTTTTGAGGCCCCTCTGTATTGCCTACCATTCTTGGTATATGTCCACATCTGTGGCCTGTGAATCAAGCACCCGCTGTATGACCTGTCAATCTGGGTGTTTCAGCCTCAAGGTGGCTACATGACTTGGGAGACAACTCCAGCCTGAAGTCTGATTCACAAACATGGGACGTGGCAGCCTCTGCAGAGGAACTACTTCTTTGAGACAAATGTCTCTCTACACTTTGCTGGTTCTGCTTCTCAAGAGAACCCAGCTAAGATGAGAGTGAAATAGATGACATGAACAATTTTGTCCTCAACTTTAGCCCTCACCATTCGGATGCTTCAAGACCTATTTCCCTTCAATTTGGGGGACTTTCCTGAACACACAGGTCCTTCCTGTCTTCAGGCCCTGCCATGGATCTTTGTGCTCTCTACCTGGGCTACCTTTGGTCAATCAGATTCATTGACGTTCTACTCATGGAAAGACTTCTCAGTGCAGTCCATTTGCACAGCCTGAGTAATGCATTCTTGCTTCCCAACTAGATGTTGAGTCCCTGGAGGGCACTAACAATGCTTTCATTTCAAGTTTGTTTCTTTCTAATGTCCACCAAATAGTAGATCTTCAATAAATCTTTGCACATTGATGAATGTGGATTCATGAATGACTAATTGAAAGAATGAATGATGACCACTTCTCAAATTAGGAATTGAATGAAAATATAGTCACATTAAGCAGATGTTTGTTTTTGCACATTTATTATTTCTCAGCAAGAGATACTTGGACCACATCAAGCTTATTCCCAGTAAGCTGACTTTTCTTGTCCAGAAAAAAAGTCCATTTGTTAAAGAAATTGCCTCTCCATTAATTTCATACAGTTTGCATTCAACATTCTGGTCATAGATTAAGAGATGACACAAACTTGTGGTAGTTATATAATCTTGTGTTAGTCTGGGTAGACTAGAGGAACGAATTTATAGACATGCATATGGACCTAAGGAAAGGGTTTATATACAAAAGGAATGGAGCACTGAGAAAGCATCCCAACCCAGTCCAGTTCAAAGTCATAAATCCAATATTAGCTCATATGCCCAATATCAGTCTATAATGTCTCCTTCCGACTCACGAAGTTACAGATCGGTGGGTGCAGAATCCCGGCACCCCATAGCGGTCTCCCCATAGCTCCTCACTTCCAAGGCTCAGCGTTCATCAACAGCATCCAGTGGTGGCAGAAGCAACTCATCGCTGGCAAGGCTCTCCATGTGGCCTCTCCAGCTTCAGAGGTCTGGCTCCATCAGGGCAAAGCCGTGTGGCTTCTCTGACTCCTCAGACGCTGCCATCTTGTCTTGTCCATGAGTCATCATCTCTGAGACTAACCCCCAACAACTCGGGAGATAGCTTCTCATCTCCACGAGGGAAATATTGCAAGATTTCCCAGAAGTCTCAGGAGAAAGCCATGCCCACACAGAGGCCTCTTTGGCTACTCAATGGCTATCTCCAGATTAACAGGCCAGACTCCACCCCTACATCTCAATCAGGAAATTAACATAAGCACATGACTGCCACAAATCTGATGTCAATTTGAGAATTGTGAAAGAGGGTGGAGTCTAGCATGTCAATAAGGATATAACCATTGAGGCCTCTGTGTGGGAATGGCCTTTTCCTGAGGATTCTGAAATTCCAGTACTCATTCCTTGGGGGCAGAAGACATTCTCTCTCTCTCTCTCTCTCTCTCTCTCTCTCTCTCTCTCTCTCTCTCTCTCCTCCCTGTGAGACATTCCTGAGAGGCTACTTGGAGTTACCTTGATGCAGCCCTGGGAGAAGCCAGCACTGAGATGCTTACAATGTCACTGGTTTCACAAGACTCTCACCCACCCCTGGCCTGTTATCTTCATGCATTCACCACCATTGCATGTGTTTTATGAATCTGAAGAGGAATTTATACATTGGTATCCGACATATAGGCTAATATTGGGCTTATGGACTAGATCTGGACTAGTCTGGGATGCTTTCTCATATTCAATTGTGCTTGCATGTAAACCTCTTTCTTATACACATATGCATTTTATGAATTTGTTTTTCTTGTCTGCCCAGAGTAATGCATGTGTGCTTCCAGTGTAGTTATTTCAAGACAACTGCTCCTGCCCCCTACCGCTGCACACACCCCACCCATGGTCATTAGCAGACTGTCCTTTCTGAGAGGCAGACTCTGGAAATGAAAAAGAATTGTCTAGTAATCTGAGGCAGAAAGTGGGAGTTGGTGACGAAGCAGGCATTTGTGATGATAGGTTATCCTTGGGGAGATTCCCATCTTGATCCTCCAGAAGTTGAGGTTTGAACTTGGGCACAGAGAGCTAAGCTGTCCTGTTATTGAAAAAATCAAGAAAAATAACTCACAGAAGCACCTCCATGGCTTCTCCTCACATAGCCGGCCCAAACCTGGAAAAGAGTGCTCTCCTCCTCACCAATTCGAAGACAAGGATGGGAAAGGGAGGTTCTGGGCACGGAGATAAAGAAAGTGTGGCAGAGAACCTAGGTGACTGTGATGTTTGCTTTGGATTTACCTGCAAACCCTCATGATACTGAGGCAGAATGAAAGAACAGAGTCATTCTCAAATCCACTGAGACTTTCCAGCTTCTCCTCACTCAGGAAACACCATAACTTAGTGGAGCTATGGTGAGACACCATCGTGGAAGAGGAGGAAATATTGGAACTGGTGTCAGAAGCTTTCAGCCCAACATCCAAGAAAGATGAATCAACGTCTCAGATAATGAGTCACAGGAACTATGACTGCCTCTCCCACATGTGAACAAAATCTTGTCCTGTGAAGTCTTTTGTTTTTTTATTCAATTAGTGACCATCATCTAACTGGTGGAGACACTTTTATATAATGATTCACGTCTCCAACTTCTTTAAAAATTGGGAGATGAGACAACACTGGAGCCAAATCCTTCCACGGACTGGGGGGAAATAGCACGTGCTCCCATGAGATGGGAACTATGTGTCTGTGCAGGTATGCTCTCCAAGACCCCACACAATTCGCTCCACCACATTCTCTGTCTCATCTCTGTCACCTGGTGGCTTCCCAGAGACCCTGGAGGTATGTCACCATGCTGTGGACGAGGCAATGAGAGAAGGTTGCAGGGTGTGAAGGAGAATCTGGTGCCACACACATAAGGTTAAGTAATGTTGGTTTTTTACCTTTATCCCCTATGGCTAGCGTATGTGTGGGGAATTTACGGGTACTGCACATATATCTAAGTGCAAAGGGAAATCAGGGGGAGATAATAGAATTCCTCTCAGAAATTGCTGCCCTAAATGAGATGAGGAGAAAAGCTTGCTAAACATGTCAGAAGGAGAGGGAGTCACAAAAAAAATGAAGAGGAGAGAGAAGAGGCTGAGACTGTTGGGTGGGAGGCTGCTTCCTTGTGATTTGACTCCTCAAATACTCAATGTCTCCCCAGAAAAATAGAGAAGAAAGAGAAGGGGGGGAGAAAAGGTAGAGAGAAAGGGAAAGAAGCAAAGAACAAAAGCTTGATATAAAAATGTCTTCTATCCATTGAACCAGGTTTTCCTAAACCAAAGAGGAGCAGCCAGTGTCAGCACAGGAGCTCAATGACTCGAAGATAGGAAGACATGAAAACATAGCTGAAAGAAGTTGGTCTGTCTATTTATTTCTTTACATCTGTATCTGCATCTTCATTTCTATCTGATCATGACCTAAAAGACTTGATTTTAACAACAGGACGAACATGGGTCAGGAAAACACCTTGATATTGGATAAAGGCACCACAGGCAATCTCTTGTGATTTGGATTCTATTTCTCTTTTCTTTTCTCTTCTTAACTTTTAAACTCTTTAGAGAAGGCACTGCCCAGAGGCCAGGTGTTTCGGATCAGGGAATGATGAACCGCGAGTCACAATGATGTTGATGACAAGAAGCCACAACAGGAATCAGAAGAAATAACTGCGATCATAGCAATGATCCTGGAGGTGCCATTGGAGCTGAATGTTGTCATGGAAACGGTAAATTGGGGAGGGGGATGCAGAGGACGTAGAAAATCCTTTACAATGGAATGCTGTGCTCCTGATCCTTCTGAGAACGAGCCCATGCATTGTATCCTAAAGATGATTCAGATAAATAGTCATCTTTTTGTGATTATACACAACAGAGTGAAGGACAAAATTGCTTGCCAAGATCAGAAAGGATGGGGGGGGGGGGTGTATGGCGGCGCTGTTTGCCTCCGAGCTCTGCCTGGGAGAAACAGCTGCACAACATCTCTTTAGAGAATCAGACCAGCTGCACTGTAAAGAATGTATACAACAAAAATGAAAATGTTCCAAGCAGGGTGTTTCTTCTCCATCTTCACAGCTGTCCAGAACAGTTCAAGTTTAATAGCCGCACACGTTCCTCTTTAAGGCACAATACAGAAACTTTCTGAGGCCCAGGATTGGAACGTGGATGGATATAAAAATCTCTCCAGCTATTTCCAAGAACATAAAGAAAATGTTGGTGCAGAAAGAGGTCAGAAAATCCATCTGGAGTGCTTTTGAGCTTGGCAATTCTATCTCCGGGGTATTTTTTTGTTGAAAAACATTCATCACAATGTTCTGCAATTATATATAAAATCATCCTTCATGTTAGGCCACACCCTGGCAAGCACCTGCAAAGAAAATCACTCTCTCTGCCTGCCTGAATGTGCGCTCTAAGAGGGGTTCCGAAAGCAAGCTCTTAGAGAAACGGGGCTCTAGATGTGCTGTCCCCACAAGCTACAGAAGCCCCCAAAGGACAACATGACCTGGTCTGACAACATCCCCCAGTCTGGCTGTGAGCACGGAAAATGGACATCTATCATGATACCATGAGTGGAGTGCTACTTCCCAAGCAAGCACAGTCTTCCTCTCCCAAGGACTTATGCTTCACATTGGTACAGAGTCTCTACCAGTCTTAATATTCCAGATTTAATATTCGTTGCAGCTTCCAGTGATGCCGAACACAGCTACAGTGTATTTCTCGGATGAGCTGTGGGACATGGGGATGGGGAAGGAGGGTTGTTCCTGTCGCCCCTGGGTTCATTTGCAGCCTCTCTCAACGATCCTTTTCCCCCATGTCAAGGCCTGTCGTTATGCTGCGACACTGTCCACCCGCTACCCTGCACATCCACGATGCTGCTGCAGCAGCTTGCCCAGTCCCCGGGGTTCCCCTTGCTGCTCAGGAACATCCCTGCTCAAGGTTCTGCAGCTTCGTCCTGCCCGCCGGCACGCACAATGGTCTTCGCCTTGCTCTTAAGCCTGATGGAATCGCATCTGAAAAGAACTCCCAAGACAGCAGGAATCCGGGTGTCTCTGACCCGGTGGTGCAGGAAAAGGACCAAAGGCAGTCACAGCGGAGACGCACGCACACGCTGTGGATCGGACACAGCAGACTTGCCCGCGGGGCGGTTTCAGAACCATCCTCTTTGGCAGGTTGGACCAGGAGTTCCTAATTCTCGGACCATTTGACCATTATTCCCCCAGCGACCTTCCGAGACCGACAGTTGGCAGGCAGGAGACCAGTGGTGGCTGGGTCAGAGTCCACGGGGAGCCAGGCAGGGGCGCCCGGAAAGGCAGGCCACGATGGGAGTTCTCGTTGTCTGTGGCTCCTCAGGCTGCCCAGGCCAGAGCTTTCAAGTACTGTCTGGCTGCAGGGTTTCATGTTCTGTATAAGTCTGGCAATCTGTAAGGGCTGGGTGGGAGACCTTTTCTGGCTCCAGCATTCAGCTGTGAAGACATATCCTGCTCCTCTAGGAAATGTTGCCATTTCTACAAGTTGGTCAGCAGCTACTCATTTCTCTCCCTGTTCTTTTCACTGAAGAACGATCTCATGAAATCCCAGTACGACATCTATTCAGCTGCCTAATGCTAATTTGATGGGAATGAAAAAGTATTCACCATCTCAGTCTGCCCTCTTTTCTAGGAATTTAAAAGCTTGGGTAGAATGTTTGGGAATTACATTTCTCTAACACACACACACACACACAATAGTTCCAGCTTTGTGTTCGAACCAGGAAGGTTGTGGTTTCAGTAGCTGTGAATAGTTTCATGCTCCAGATGGGCTGATGGAGGCGGTTTGCAATGATCGTCTGGGGAGGAAGGCCTGCCTGGAATGCAATACTGAGGACACCATCGGGGATCTTCTGGCACACCTGCTCGTCTCCCAAACTGGCATCTGTTGGAACAAGATCATCTTTATGAAGTGGGGCACTATTTGGTGTCACTCTGACATTCATGACAGGATGAACTTGGGACTTTCTTGCCAATGAGACTGAATTCCTCCTCCTCTGCCCTCCTCTTCTCCTTCCCCTCCACATGAATTTCTAAAAGCTCCACGAAAATACAAGCTAAGATGTTTTTACAAATGTGCCGAGTGAATAATCCTGAAATAATCTTTACAATGATACTCTGGGAGAGCCAGAAATGTGTCCTAGTGAAAACCATTGGTTTCCCAGGTGATGGAAGCTGTTAAGCACAAGGCCCCTAACAGAAAGGTAGGTGACCGGAATCTACTCCAGCACCTGGAAAGAACACTCTGGTCATCTACTTCCAAAAGATCACAGTCATTAAAAACAAAACAAAACAAAACAAAAAAACTCTGTGTAGTGAAATTTTACACAGGCTCGTTTTGAGTTGGAACCAGCCCCAGAGGACTTGTGGATTTAAAACGCAAGTTCCATCCCTTGTATCAACAGCCTGGTGTGGAGGTGATGGTTCTTCTACCCTTTCTGGAGTGCCTGTGAGCTGCTGTCAAGCTGTTGGTGATCGTGGCCACCTCATGTACAATAGAACAATGCTTGTGTAGTTTGAGGCCATTGTCATGGTTGTGGATATGCATGCATGCATTGTTAATGTTACTGAGAATTTTGAGAGCTTTCTGGTCTGGAAGGCTCATTCTCCAGTGCTATATTGAACAATTCTCTCCTGGACTTGATAGGGTTTTTCATAGGCGAATTTTCAGCAAAAGATCACAAGGGCTTTGTTCCCAGCCTGCCTCTGTCTTGCAGCAATGCTGAAATGTGTCCACCATAGGGGACCCTCCTAGAATTTGAAATGCTGGTAGCATAGCTTCCAGTATCACAGCACGTGAGAGCTAGCTACCACAGCAGAACACACTGATAGATGAGTGGTACATGCCTAGACTAATACCTGGAAATGTTCCCCAGAAACATTACTATGCTAATAATGCTTCCAAAATAAGTGATTTTCTTTTAACCTGAAAAGTCAGAAGCCACTCTCATTGGTTGCCACTCTGGGCCATATGACAACATAGAAGAATACTTCTGCCCCAAGGTGAAAGCCTTCTTGTACCATAGATCTGGCTCCAGGCCACTTCTTAATTCTAACCAAATGGCCCCTCTGCTGAGCTCCTTCTAGGTGCTTTGATTTCAGCAAACAGTCTAGAATCACAGACCCTGATACTCTGCATCTCTTGTGATTTAGTCTTCTCATTGAAACAGTTTGCCAAAGAGTCACTGAAATCATACAAGACATATATTCAGCTTTGGGAGTTATCAGTCTTCCAGGCACTTTGGTTTCACTAAAAGCAGTTATTCTAGAGCTACTGTGTTAACTGGTAACCCCCACCCCCACCCCCAAGAAAACAGGCACAGGAAGCTGGGCAAAGCCATTTTAATTTTATGAGATTTCCCTTGAAATAAGCTGTACAGTCAAGGTCGGGGTGGGGAGGGAAGATGAAAGCATCAGAGTTGCCGACGGAGTTCAGAATGACATAAAAATCAAAGACAATCAGGAGATGTTAGACATTTAGCCCAATAAGCACACAGTGAAATCCCAGCCCTCCCTTCTTTCATTCAGATTTCTGTTTCTTAAAGTCTGAAGGTTGATGTCAAGAGGTGAACCGGCACAGAGGAGCCCTTGGGGAAGGTTCAGAAGGCTCCCAATAAAGGTTGGCTTTATCATTAGGCAGAATAGGCAGTTGCCTCGAGCCTTGGAATATTAGGCACAATGAAAATACGTGGTGACTGGTCTTTCTGTGACAGACTGCAAGCTTGTGGGCATGAACATTTCCGAGTCCGCCTAGGGCAAGGAAAGCCTTTATCTCCACCTCTCAATTCAATCACAGGCATCCACAGTATTGATTTTTGACATGAAATTACACTAAAGTTTTTTTCTTTTTCTTTGTTGTCGAATACATATATTTCTCATTGCCTATAGTGCATATATATATATATATATATTTAAGAGTAAACACAGAAAACTAGAAGGAGCTACATATTTGGGGGTCCTTCAAGGCAGAATTGCTTTGAAATAAGGATTTCAAATGTCTTGTCTGGACAGCGATGCACTGGCTCCCTAAGACAAGAGCAGATTCTAATGGACTGGACGTGGCATTTATTCAAAGACATCACAGCACTGCCGGCCTGCTTGTTGAGAGACTTAAACAACATGGCGGCATTGTTCACTGGCCTTCAGGAACCTGTGAACTCATAAGCAGCGGTTCGTAACCCAGCTCTACTCAACCAGAAAGGATGACCCAAAACTCTCGCCAAACATATGTTTGGGCATACTCGGTCAAACATAATATTTTGTAGTCAGGTCTTACTGATTGAACTGTATTCTCCAAAAATATAAGTTGGAATCCTAGCCTCCATATCTGCGAATGGCATCCCCTTTAGGAATAGTGTTTTCTTCTTGATGTGAACAAGGCCATGACAGGATGGAAGGGGTGTCCTAGAAATCTGGAAGAACATTGGTCTCACAGCTCTTTGGAAGTTTTTTTTTTTTTTAAGTTGCCCCTTCACATAGAAGACTGACACTAAGATTGATAATGACTCAATCACTGCTGCGTTGACGCTGACTCACAGCAAGACAGTGTGTCTCAGAGTAGAACTGCCTTGCCTGAAATTTTCAAGGTAGTGAGTTGTCAGAAGCAGATCGCCAAGCCTGTCATCTGAGGTCCCTTTCAGAAGATTAGAGCTGCCAACCTTTGACTAATAGGAGAACACTTAACCCTTTGCACCATGCAAGAATTCACACCAAAACAGTGAAAGAAGCTATATGAGTACTATTGATGCATGAGAGCTAATGAAGACTGCTAATAAGCCAAAAACAGTTAAAAATCTTGACTAGTTCACAGAATGTGAATCTGTGTATAATTGTGGTGTAAGTTAAAATAAAAGATAAAAAGGTTTGCATAAGTTGGTTCACAGGAGGTTTTGTTTTTTTGGGGGGGTGGGGGGTTGTTTTGTTAAGCTGGTTTTTTGACCTACCAATCCACCGGGGTTTCTATTTTGGTGAACTTTCAAACCAAACCAAACCCAGGGCAATCCATCAAGTTAATTCGGACTCAGGGTGACCATACCCCGTTTCTGAGACTAGCAATCTCTGCAGGATCAGACAGCCTCCTCTTTTTCCTGTGAAGTCATGTTCGTGTTTGAACCTCCAACCTAGCAAGTTAGCAAGCCAGCACCTCACCCACAGCCCCACTTGTGCTCCTCTTGGATTCAATAAGAAAGCTTTTATTGGACTGCAGATGAACCCAGGGCTCCAAGATGATGCTGAGGCAAAGTCTCCCTTCCTTTACTGTCAGGGGCATCCTCATCTTAAAAAACACAGAGATAACAGCCTCTATTCTTGCTTCTGATCTTCCCAATTGGATGGCATTAGCATCTGTTTTCTAGCTTAGATGGGACACAATTCCCTTCCCTGCTAAGCGTTACTGTTTTTGTTCCCCCAAAGAATACAATAAAAATAAGATGGAATGGTCTTTTAATCTTGGAGTCATAAAAGAAACGTTGAGAGTTGTGGGCTCAAACCACTCCCAGATGAGGCATCACTACTTGAGAAGTGATAGAGCATATGGTTTTCCATGTGTGCGGTTTCCTCACAGAGACGGATGAAGGGAAATTGCAGGCGGGGTCAGGAGCACTGATTATTGCTTTTATGTAATCTATTTTCTAAATTAGAGCCTAAGAAACAAAAATATGGCGGCTGGCTTCACTCTCTGTCTTTGTCCCGAAAAGCGGTGGCTGTTTACCTATAGAAGATCAGAGATGGTTGCTCTGAAGTTGTCTAGCTGTCACCGTAAAAAATGACCAGGCTGCAAATTGATCTCCAAGTAGCCCATCCTAATGGGTCACTTTTAATGATTAAATAACTGAACCAAATCTTGTTATTTTGCAGTTAGGGTAATTTAAGCAGACCAGTCATATGTGATCTGATTGGTTTACTCATTGAAAAATAAGTTGATT
The DNA here is from genome assembly GCA_004026705.1 of Nesogale talazaci. Classification (NCBI taxonomy): domain Eukaryota; kingdom Metazoa; phylum Chordata; class Mammalia; order Afrosoricida; family Tenrecidae; genus Nesogale; species Nesogale talazaci. Next base: position 83,247 of record PVJH01000553.1, read on the forward strand.
TGTGGGTTCTAATCTACACACTTGATTCTTACATGGCCTAGTGACATAGCAGAATATTTTTAGGTAGATAGCTCCTTATTGTATTTTTTTCAATTCATATAAGATAATTTTATTGGGATGTGGTTTGGTATATCTAGGTTAAATTATGATCCTGCGATTATCTGTTAAAATGTGACCTCTGCTTTGTCCTGGCTTCATCTCAGACTCATCCTTTGTTTATGTATCTATCTACTCTTTAATTTTATTTAATCAGTACTGACTACTAAAATCATTTTTCTTCTAACCTTATCATCTTAGTCAAACTTCTCACCCTCTAAATATTTGAAGAGATTCATCCTGCAAGGGAAGCCATCTTGAAACCACCCCATAAAGATAGTAATGTAGGAGCCATGTAACTTTCTGCTACCAGACTGAAGAAATCTTAGGACTTACTATGACAACTGATAACCCACTAAGGTGTCACTGATCCTTGCTGACCCAAAATGAAACTGATAGAGTAATAGCATATTGAAACTCAGAATTTCCTTTGCAATATAATTCCAATGGGAACATTACAAAGCAGACAGCTGATTGGTAAGTAACATTGTGCTTTTAAGGCAGTTGGAGGAAAAAGAGAAAGTCAGGAAGAGAGAGAGAAAGGAAGTAGAAAGAGGCAAAATAGAAAAATTCACATTTCTCCATAAATAACTTTCAAAATATGGGGTGGGTGCCAAGAAAATAGGTAAGTCTGGCTAGATAGTCTGACTTTCCTGAAATAATGATTATATAGCAAGCATCCTTAGAGGAAACTCCAAAAGAGACACAAGAATGTAACCTGTGGGTAGTTATGAACCATCCTGCACTATAGTCCTCTAACAGGAGGGTTTACAACGTGTATTAAAATAGAGAGTTTAAGGTCACCTTTAAAAAACTGCAAACATGAGTCCTCCTCAATTTGTTGAATGAAAGCACAAAGTGATCAATCACAAAATATTGGTGAAGGCTGACACAGCAGGTCACAAGGATTTGGAACAGACCCCATCATGCCTAGTAACAGCAATGTAAAACAACCCATAGAGTGCAAAGACAAATGTATTTGTCCATTGCAGCAGCACTTATAATTGCCAAACAGCAAACTTTACGAAATGAGCATTGGTTCAAAAAAAAAAAAATGAAGGAATCCATCGTGATGTGTTTATTGAGTGGGACACAAGGACACTTGAAAGGTTTTTGGAAAAATTTAATTATTTTCCCTCTCCACTTTCCCCACATACTTTTTACAGTGCTCTCATTCTATGTGTACTATTTGTGGAGAAAGAAGAGAGGCCAAGGTTTATAGAGCTATAGAAAGTAGAGGGATCTCGGTAGGAATCAAAGATTGCCACACCATTTTTAACTAGAACTACTTCTGCTGGAGGGTGGAGTCAGAAGAAAGGATGAGCGATAGTTTTTACCATCTACATAATTCAAAATGCAGACGATTCTGTACTTTCTTCTTAGTGATTTCCTAGACTATTTCCCCTCAAATTTAAAAATGTAGAGACTTTTTGGGGGGACAGTCCTAGGACCGCCCTGCATGGAATTACAGCTTCCACTGTCCTGAGAGTTCCCAGGATGGAACTGGAAGAGCCATGGATATGGCCGGAGTTCCCTTCACAGGGTTAATAAGCCTATGCAAAAGGAGTTGCAAAAACTGGTGGTTATGCCTCATCTCTCAGGGCTCCCTGGCAGTGAGATGTTTAAGACAGTCCCTGGGGTTTGTAACCATGTCAGGCTAAAAGGCTTTCCAGGTGACTTTCAGAACTAAAAGCTAGAATTGCAACCTTTTCATTTCCTTTCTAAGAAAATATCACTCAGAGGAGTTATAGAAGCTAGACACAACGCATCTTGGAAAGCTGCATTGCTTATTAAATGAAAATTTATGGATTCTATTGGTTTAAAAGTACTCTACAAAAAGGGAAGAGAAATCGTATAGAAGGCTTTCTTCCCTTGTCTTTGGGGGTGATTGGAACATACTATGTAGTGAAGAATAAATCCTTCAATCTTCCTTTGAGAAGATGTCTCTTGGGAATAGGGAACCCCAGTGGTACAATAGTTGCATGTTGGGAAGATGGAACCCCAGTGGTACAAAAGTTGCATGTTGGGCTGAGATTCACAAGGCCAGCAGTTTGAAAATCACCAGTTACTCCACCGGGAAAAAACTAAACTTTCTCCCCCCTTTCAACACATCTTGAAAACCAACAGGAGCAGTTTTCCCCTGCCCTCCATACAGGGTCCCTCAGAGTTAGGGTGGGCTAGATGGCTGTGAGTGAGAAGATGGTTTTCATAAAATAGCTTCTTTTTTTTCTTCTCATTTTCTGATAACAAAGTAAATTCTGTCTGTTTAACATGCTTGAGAGAATATGATAGCTCTGGGTTGTCTTTATCAATAGCCGCGAATGTTGTCTCACAAAGAAATGAATCTCTTCTCATAAACTAATTGGGATGTACTGTGTACCTTACTAGCAGTCAATGTGGAATGAGCTAGTTTTCTTTACTTTTCATTTATTTGGTCAACAATTTATTTATCAGGAGCTTACATTGTGATCATACACTCAGAAATGTGAAAGTCTTCTTGTAAAGTAGAAAATGCTGTCTCAGTGGTTGCTTTTCAGTCTGAGCGGCTGCTCCTGGTTTGTTGATCCTGTACCTGTTATTGGCTTCTCTTCAGCAAACAAAAGGAGCATCTGATCAATGCCACAGAAGTGATAAGGAAATCTCCACCATTTCCACCTTTTAAAAATGAGTCTGATACGATTCTCCACTGTACTCAAACAAGAGGCAAAAGGAATAATCAAGGTGGCCTAACCAGAAGGAATGTTGGTTAGGCAGCACCACCTAATGGTTGCTGGACAGACCTGTGTTCTCTACCTTGGGAACACAGCAGCTGTATTACCTTTTCCTAAATGCCTTTCAGAAGGAGGCAGAATAGGCAATTATGCTATTCACTTTGGCACCGGCAAAAGAGGCACATGATACAATTACAGTCATAAATCCTGGTACAAATGCATCTATATACATAGAAAGGGGTTTATTTAGAATCAAGGGTAATTTCTTATCCTACCCAGAACTAAACAATGCATGGCACTACAACTAATAAGATAATATCTCACACTCTATTTAAGGGCATCTCTTTTGATTCCTGAAAGAGGAAATTAGATGCTTGGTAGAATAAACCTTGTCATAGCTTAGCATATGCCTGCAAACCATAAGAAATTGAGCAAATTCTGCTTCTGAAGGTCAACTCTGAAGAGCACAACGATTGAGAGGAGGAATCACATACCCTCCACCTCATTGTTGAACACAGGTCTACAGGGAATGTTTTCTTGAGAAAATCCCTGCTATTCTAGTCATAAGGCATTATTATCCAGATAGCATAAAACACACTTGTATGCCAAAAAGTAAAAAAGAGTACTAAATAATGAACACTTGCTAGGTTACTCAATGAAAACTTCCGACCTCAAGAAGTCCACCTTGTTTTTCTGAGAAATAAAATTAAAATGACTAAATCTCATGAACAGATTCCACTTCTCCCCTCTTCTCTTTGTTACCAAATCCAGTGTCTGTCTTCAAGGCTTTTAACTCCTGATCTTCACCGCCTCACTGAATCTCCCTTATATTCATGCTCTATTTTCTGAAGCATGTTGTCTTCACATGAAACAGGGATTTTGTAAACTCCTTGCCAATGTTTAATCTCACATTACTCTGTTTCAATTCTGATTTCCCATTTTAAAAGTTGAGCATTGTCAAAAAGGGGAAAACGTCACATAACTGCTAGATTGAGTTTGTGACATGGTCATTCTACCAACCTGTACCATGGCTCAATGACGGACATTCTGTCACTTGTCTCAAGGTCTATTGAGAATTCCATCACAGCTCTTCTTGTCACAGTTCTAAGGGACATCCACCCTTTTCAAATAGCTTAACCCAGCACAGTCAGCTTACCTTGTAATCTACCTTACTGAGATGATGTTATGTGCCATGGAGTCGGTCTCTACTCACAGGACCACATAAGACAGAGAGCAACTGCCCCATCGTGTTTCCTAGGCTGTATATTAAAGGAACAGATCTTCAAGTCTTTGAACCTCTGACCTTTTGGTTAGCAACCAAGTGCTTAACAACAGTGCCCTCTGATCTCCTTATTGAAATGATAAAAACCCAAATCCAACCCACTGACACAGAAGCCATTCCAACTAATCACAGTCCTGTATCACTAACTGCTCCATAGAGTTTGAGAGGTTATAAATCTGTTTAGAAGCAAGAAAACCTAATCTTTTCCCACAGAATGGGGATTCATATCACTGACCTTTTGATTAATGATCCAATGCTTAGCCCATTGCAGTACCAGGGTTCCCTTCTGCGAGAATGCTTTGCTGTTGAGTCGGTTCTGAACCATAGTGACTCAATATACACCAGAAGGAAATACTGCCTAGTCCTGTACCTGTACAATTGTCCTTATAGGCCTTCCTCTTTTTTACTGCCTCTCAACTTTACCAGGCATGAGATCTTTGTCCAGGGACAGGTCTCTTCTGACCACAGGTCCAAAGTATATAAAACTGAGAGAATAGAAAACTGTACATTTGAACTGCTTCAATCGTCTTGTCCCATGTCTCAATGTTTCCCTACTTCATATCATTGGAATTTTTATACCTATTCAACCAGAAGTGTCTTCTCCCCTCAGTTATTTTGAGAGAGAAGTCATTTGGGAAAAGATATTCTCCCTTCAGAGAAGACATAGTTCAGCTATTCCCTCCCTCAGGGAATAACTGCTTCACTTCAACTTCAGTCTCTCTCTCTCTCTCTCTCTCTCTCTCTCTCTCTCTCTCTCTCTCTCTCTCCCTCTCTTTCTCTTTCCCCAGAGTATCAATGTTTGCTTATTTGCTTGTTTAATTTTAAGAATGCCAATATTTCCCTAAGATAAAGTTCTATTCTGTTCCTCTTCTTGTTAAATCTTTGGAAAGAATGGTTGCAACTCACTGATCCTTTGGCAATTCAACCCTTTAATCTCGTAACAAGTTTGTAATAGATTTTTCTGCCATTTTCAATAGCATCCAAGCTCTCAAAAGGCATCAAAATCCAATGACCTCACCATGGGTCTCTTCTTCTGTCCTGCTTCAGTATCCTGATCTCTTTATCATTTCTGTCCTGAAAGACCTTCAGATATTGAATTCTAGAGCCATTGCTGTTGTTTTGGGTTGCCAGTAAATTGATTCCAACCCATAGTGACCCTGTGCACCAGAGAAGGAAACCCTGCTTAGTCTTGTGCCATTGTCAAGTTTGAGACCATGATTGCAGCCACAGCTGTCAATCTACCTCCACAAGGGTCTTCTTTTTCACTGTCCACCTGCTTTACCAGGGACTGATCTCACCTGATAATGTGTCCAAAGTCCATGAGATGAAGTCTCATCCTCGATGTTCTAAGGAATCTTCAGGTTGTACTTTTTCCAAAAGAAATTAATATGTTCTCCTGGTGGTCCACAAAACCTTCAATATTCTCCTCCAGCACCATAAAGCCAATAGACTGAATTATGGCTTCTGAGTACTCTTTTTTCAATATTCAAATTTAATATGCATATAAGTATCTTGAAAATGTATAGCTTGGGTTAAGTGTACCTTAGTCACCCTTCCTCATAAACTCTTGAGAAAGATCTTGAAAAAGTTTTTCCAGTGCAATATGCCGTTTGATTTTTTGATTGCTGCCTCCATGCACGAACATCCAAGCAAGAAGAAGCCCATGACAATTTCAGTCTTTTCTCCATTTAACAGGATGGTGTTGATTGGTGCAGTTTGATCATCTGCTTCCTCTTTACATGGAGCTATAATCCACAGTGAAGGGTTTCAGTCCTTGATCTTCATTGGGAATGCAACAAATCCACCTTGCGAAATTTCAAGAAGCAAGGTTGTACATCTGCACATTACAAATTGTTCGTAAGCCTTCCTCTAATCTCATGCTGTGTTCTCCTTCAAATGGTTGCTGTATTCATTGCTAAGTGCCATTGAACGTGTTCCAACTCACTGCTACCTTATGTACAACAGAGAAAATCATGGCCTGGACCTGCACCATCCTCAAAACTGTCCCTCTATCTCATTGTTGCAGTCAAATGTCAAATCCAGCTTGTCAAAGACCTTCCTTTTTTACCCAATGTCCCTCCAACGTACCAAGCTGATGCTCTTCTTCAGGGGTTGGTCTCTCCTAATTACATGCCCAAAGTACATGAGACAAAGTCTCACCATCCTTGGTGAAGAGCATTCTGGGTTAGCTTCTTCCAAAACAGATCTGTTTGTCATTTTGGCAGTACAAAGCACTTTCAATATTCTTTATCAACACCACAGTTCAAATACTTTTAATTCCTCTTCAGTATTTCCTAGTCAATGTCCAACTCTCACATGCATATAAACAGTTGAAAATACCTGGGTCAGGCACACCTTAGACCTCCTCAAAATAACATCATTGTTTTTCAACATTTTAGGAAGGTCTTGGCAGGAGATTTACCTAATGCAATGCATCTGCTGTTCTCTTGACTGCTGTTTCTATCAACATTAATTGTTGATCAAAGCAAAATCCTTGACAATTTCAACCTTTTCTCCATTTATCATGATGTTATCTATTATTAGTGAAGTTGTGAGGATTTGGGTTTTCTTTCCATTGAGTTATAATCTATATTGAAGACCGAAATCCTTGAATTTCATAGGCAAATGCTTCAAAACCAAAAAAACCTCTGTGGGATTCATATACTCATGTCAATTTCATGATTGGGATTGTAGGGGTGGAGTCTAAGCCTGTCAATCTGGAGATAGCCAATAAGACCTCTGTGTGAGCATGGCTTTCTCTGAGAATTCTGGGAAGTCTCATGATATTTTCCTCATAAAAGTGAGAGATTATTGACTCAGTTGCTTGGAGATGCGCTACTGACAAGACAACATGGCAGCATGCTGATAGATCCTGAGTCCCGAGTCCTGGGGGAGCCAGAGGAGAAGCCACATGGGTTTACCCTGATGGCACCAGACTTCTGTGGAGACTCCTGCCAGTCCTGAGATGCTTCTACTGCCACTGAATACACAAGACTCTTCATCCACTGGTCTGTGATTGTCCTGGCATCATTGCATGTGCTTTGTGAGTCTGAAGAGGATTAATGGATTGGTATCAGACATATGGGCTAATATCGGACTTATGGACTTGGTCTGGACTGGGTTGGGATGCTTTCTCAATGTTCTATTCATCTTGTATATAAACCTCTCCCTTATATACATATGAGTGTTTATGAATTTGATTCTCTAATCTATCTGGACTAACACAGCGTTGTTTTCCTTCAAGTTTTAAATATGTTGCTTCACTCTCTCCTCTCTTTTGTTGTGTATTCTTATTGTTCTAAGCCTATTCTTATTTGGAAAACTTTATGTTACTGTTTATTTTTTCCTAGCTGCTCTCATGATTTTTTCCTTTTCCTCAAAGTTGGATACTTTAGTTATCATATGTCTTCATGTCTTCTCCTTGGGATTCAGTCTAACTGAAGTGCTTTCAGCCTCCTGAACGGTTGTCTGATTTTCATTCTTTAAGCTGGGAAAGTTTTCCACCAAGATCTGTCACTATTTTTGCAGTTGACTTCTTTGTTTTGTGTTCCTCTGGTACTCCAGTTATTCTGATATTACTCTTCATATCATCAGATATAATATTACTCTTCATATCATCAGATATAGATCTGGGGTTTTCTTCAGCTTCTCCAATGATATTATTAGACTTTTCTTCATATTTGTTAAAGTCTGTGTAGCTGTCCTCTGGGTCCTCTGGGTCACTGGTGCGGTTCTCTCCCTCCTTCAGTTGATTCATGGAGTCTGTGAGTTTGCTACTAGTTTTCATTATCTGGTCTCTAAGCGCTTGTGCTTCCTTTTGGTGTATGGTCTTTATCGCTTCTACCATTTCATCTTTTTTCTGTATAGTTTCCCATATACTCTATGACTCCAAGCAGCATTCTGAAAATTTCTTTCTAGTGCCTTAAATGTCTGCTTCCTCTATACACATCATTAGGTTCAGGACATCTGCCTTTGACTTTTATTTTCCCTGTTTTTGGCTGAGATAGTTGGGGGCTGATGGCTGTTATCATTGTGTTATTTTAGAGGAGCCTGTCACCATTTTCCAGAGAGTCAAAGAGCACTGGACTCTCTCTGGACAATTCATAGGAATGCTTCTTCAAACGGCCTGCAGTTAATTGCACGATAGGATTGACCTACCACTCTTTCCTCCTGTGGTTTCAATCTTTCCCTAATCAACAAGTATTCTGTTATTTGGAGGGCAAGTTGGATAGTCCTCTCAGGGGACACTGGTTGTGTGCTTGTGGACCTGTGAGGATGGTGCTGCACTGTGTGATCTCACAAGAAGCCATGATGGGGTGGCCCACAGCAGCTTAGAGTACTGTAGAGGGTGTCCTGCAGTTTCTGCTGCAATGGCAGTGCCAGAGAAGGCAGGTGGGTATGCCCGCTTTGGGGTGGAGTACATCACATGGTGGGAAGAATTTCCCTAGTCAACTAAATCTCCATGAAATTGGGGAAGATGTTCCCACAGCAGTGTGGAGCACTGTGGAGTGTTGGCCAAGCTGCCTTAGGCTGTGTTAGGCTCTACAGCAGGTGGGAGGAAGTTCCCACAGTCACATGAGACCACGGAGGATGGGCAGGAGCTCCTCCAGCCACATAGATGGGACTTCCCTGGGAAGAAGGTGGGTGAGATTTCCCCTGTCATGTTTTAAGCACTGCAGAAGGCAGGTGAGAGGGCAGTATTTCCCCTGGAGGAATGTGTGCAGACTTTCTCCAGCCTCCTGTTATGCTGCAGAAAGTGAAGTTCTCCCAGCTGGGTGGAGGGCAGGCATAAATGCCCTAGGCTAAGAGGGGTGGGCTGGAGGTTGACTTTGGCATGTGAGAGACGAAAGAAGAGAAAAAGAAGAAAGAATTGAGTCCACTAATACTGTGGGGGTGATAGAGAGAAGAGAGCAGAAAAAGGTTATGATAGAGCTGAGTCCTGATCCATGACTGTGGATCTGGAGGGATTTAAACCCTGTCTCGTTGCAGCAGGAAGCTGTGACCATGTCCATGTTGAGATGAAGCCTTTAGGCTGCTGTGACTGTGTTGAGATAAAGCCTTTAGGCAAGCCAAAGGATCCTGGCTCCAGCTGAGACTGCTGGGACTAAGGTTAGATCCTAGCCAGTCTCAACAATGGTTAAGTCAAAAGCTCACAGCTCCCCATAACTTAGTGGATCTGTGCCTGCTTGTTTTTATATGCTCCTCCTGTGATCCGGCCATGTGGAATTTCCCTCTTAGTGTGACTCTCCTGAACTAATTCCTGCAGAGTCCATCTGGTATATGTTACTCAGTCACCATCTTGCTGGAAGTCTCTGTCATCCATAGGATTTTCATTTGTTAAATTGCCAGGTCTTTCTTCTTAGACCATCATAATCTGGAAGCTTCACTAAATCTATGGACTATTGTGATCCTGCTGGTATTTGAAGTGTCTACAGAATGACTTTTAGCTTCCTAGCAATGTGTAAGCCACCACAGTGGGTGGTGATTCAGATGGGTGGTGATTCAGAAACTAACAGATGGGTGGTGATTCAGAAACTATGTCAACCTTATTCTTCTCCTACCTCCTAAAATATTCCTGCCCACTCCTGCACTTCTCTGGCCTTGGTTTTATCTTCAGGGAAACCCTACATCCAATGCATGCAATATAACAGATATTTATGCAAACCAAACTACTTGCCTAGATCAAGTTTACGTACTGGCAGGTGACTGAAAATACCACAGTAATTAGGCAGAATATTTAATATTTTAGGAAGGAAAGTAAACACAATTATAACCTCTATCTTACAAATAGAGAGATAGAAGTCTAAAGAGAAGACATAATTTCCACATATACATATAATCCTGATTGGGATTGCTTCTGACTTCTGAGCCCACATTCTTATCCACTCTGCTATATAAATCTCTACTACCAAAGCAAAGATGTTTAGAAGGGGGGACTCTGGGTAGAAAAGGATGCTGTCGTCCAGCATGTCATGATTTTCTTCCTGAGTTTTGATTTTCCTTAGAGCCTATTCCCTTTTAGGACCCAGACACCAGCATGCTGAGTCCTGGAATGTGTCCACATAAAACTCCAACCCAAGAAAGAAAAGACCAATCTAAGTTTATCTTGTTTTCCTTCACTCACCTAAGAGAGGCAGAATGCAATTTTGAAAAATGCCAACACCTAAGGAAAAATTCAACTTGAAAGTACAAAGAAAAATACAGGAGGCATAAATACAGTTCATCTTAAAAACTATAGGCTTCAGATTGAAAAATACCTAAGTGACTCACACAATTCACCCTTCCACCTGCCCCCTGATTTTGGATATATATATATATATATATGATTTGTATATATATATATATATTCCTGGTAGGGTAATGAATTATGTGTTGGGCTGCTAATTTAGGGGGCAGCAGTTTGAAACCATCAACTACTCTTAGAGAGATAAAAATGAGGCTTTCCACTCCTGTAAAGAGTCATAGTTTTAGAAACCCACAAAGGTAGTTCCACTCAATCCTATAGAGTGGCTGTAAGTCAGAACCAACCAAATGAGAATGAATTCAGTTTGGGGGGCGGTGGGGGGATAGCCCCCCAGAATTATCCATTTACAACCTTTATCATCATAGCAATAACCTTTATTTCAAAATGTTGCTTGGCTTCCCACCTTAACCTATCAGTCAAAACCATTCATGAGACAATCTCAGTCTTCCTTCCAGTCTTATCTAAGACACATTCTCTCAATTAACTGGGAGTCACAAGCCCTCTCCCTTAGTTTCATTGGATTATTCTCTGCTCTAGGGAAGTTCATGCAGTCTCCAAACTCTATGCATATTCCCAGCTGTTTCCTGCTCCTGAAATCTCCTTTTTTTAGCTTAAGCCTATTATATAGTTCCAAATCTTCCTCCTCAAACCCCATCTTCCCCACAGATCTTCCTAATTGGAAGCATTCTTTCTCTCCTCTGTTTTCCTTAATAAACTGCAATAGTTGTATCATAGCACTTTTTACTGACTTTCTTGTGTTTGTATCACCTCTCTCTCTCTCTTTCTCTCTCTCTCTCTCTCTCTCTCTCTCTCTCTCTCTCTCTCTCTTTCTCTTGGATTTTGAGCCTGGAGAGATCTCTGACTCTACTTAACTCACTTTATAGTCCCCATGATATTCAACTCAATAGTAGCTAAATTGGCCTAGAATTAAAATGTTTTGCCTAAAATGAGAAATAAAAAGAGCCTGGTTCTCATGAGATATAACCATGACTTAAATACTATTGAAGAAAAGAAGGTGGGAAACAGCAGTGCAAGATGAACAGTTAGTCACCTTATCAGGGATTGTGTCTCAATCCCATCAATTCTCTAGCAAATACAGACACTTCCAGGAAACTCCTCTAATTTCTCCACCCATGCAAAGCCATATTCACTGGGGAGACTGGTGACAGAGTTTCACTAACTCAAGCTTAATTCATCATCACTGCTATAAACACAACTCAAAGTACATGCCCTGCAGACAGTCGGTCAATAACATCAACACTCACATGAAGGATGACTCTACTAAAGGACAAATTGGCTGGAAAAATACGAAAGCAAACTTTTAACTTGTCCAGTGCCAGCCAGTTCCAGAATATAGTCTCTTAAAGACTGAGAGAGAGGAGAAGAGAAGAATTGAATTTTTGAGGGACTGGGACAAAGGAGACCATATTACCTTCTGTTGGCCCCCAATCTACCTTTCACAATGTCCTGAACTACACTGCAACTTTCTATTCCATTCTCAGCCACACATGGATAGTTGACCTGCTCCTTCCCAGACTAGCTTCATGATATACAGTGACCCCTCTGGTCTCTGGGGCAAGTTATTAACCCTGTCTCTGATAAAAAGGGATGAGCAGATGTGTTAAGATGGTAGATTAGAGAAACAAATCCAGTGACCTTATATATGTGTGTAAGAAAGAACTTTATATCACACAGTGATTGGATATTAAGAAAACATCTCAGCCCAGTCCAGACCAAGTCCATTAGTTCATAGTCTGGTACCAGTCCATAAATTCTTCTCCAGATTCATGCAACATATGCCATGATGCAAAATTCAGAAAGATCACAGGCAAGTGGGTGCAAAGTCATGGATCCCGTGGCAGTGGAAGCATCTCCAGGACTCTCACAGCTCTCAGGGTGACTCCATGTGGTTTGTCAACAGGAAGGTGAAAGTAGAGAGAGGGAGAGATGGTAGTCCACATGTTTCTGCAGGAATCCTGTTGGCACACACACAAAAAACTATCACAGCAGGTAATACTGATCCCCAACCTATGAGTCCTCACAACTTACAGACGAGATAAGCTTGTAGACTTAGAAAATAGACTAGAAAAGATGGACCTCGAGAACAACTGTCAAAAAGCAGTAAGTATTTCCCTTCTATGTTCTCCTGCCTACCTCTCTGCGAAATCAAGAGAAATGGCTCCAGTTGGAGAAAATGGCCAGCTCTAGAAACATTGAGAAAACTGTCTGTGAAAGGCATAAGACAAAACATAACCAAACTCCTACCAATTGGTATGGTCCAAGTCCATGGCCTGATTTTCCTCCCCAGGAACCCTTTCTGGCATCATGATCTTATCTTCTCTCTCTTGACCAATGACAGTCATTTTCTCGGTAGATATCCCAGTCCCAGTCTGTCCTGCCCTCACAGTGTTCTGCAGACACTGTGTCAACTTCCCTGGTGGAGGATCGTCCTTCTCTTTGTTTTGCTGCCCTTCTACTTTGTGCCTTGGATTCAGAGCCTACAATTAGTGTGGATGATTTCTGAGGGGCTGCACACTCAAACCTAGACCTCAATCTCCATTGAAATCTCTAATGCAACTGCAGGTCCTTTATATATCATTGTACCCCACATTAACCATTTTACTATGTGATTTTTGGTACTACCATTACCACAAGTTGTCGCTGAGTCGATTCTGACTCATGGCAGCCCTATGTGTGTCATAGGGCTCAGTGTTTTTTACTTGCCGCTTTTTCGGAAGTAGATTGTCAAGGCTTTCTTCCAATGTTCCTCTGAGTGGGCTTGAACCTACACCTTTCCTGCAGGCAGCCAACCATTTGCTTAACCATTTGCACAATACCTGATGATTGTCTAGCAAAAGAATGTAGCAAAATTGTCTTTAACCAGAATCCAGTGGATCAAATATTTGATTAATTTTTTTCACATTTTATTTAAGAAAATGACAAAGGAAATGTATAGATATTGGAATTTTTAAAAAATAAACTTTTGGAGAATGTCCCAGGATCAAACCATATTTAGTCCAATTCCCAGTAAATTTCCCGTCTAAAATATTGTGTGATGAGAATTTATAGTCTGGCTGATAACCCGGAGGCACTGTAAAATTCTTAATCATCAAAAATGCAATTATGCTCACTATACTGTAATTACTAATGTAAGAAAGTGCACTCATACATTTTACAAAGATTTTCTGAAGAGAGGAAATGGTGGGTGTGGGGAAGAAGAGTTTCTAATTAACTTTCAATTAATCAGAAATTCAAGTACCTAGAAAACCCCATTTCTTAAACATTCTGGTAGTTCCATGAGCACTTGCTTTGTGCCAAGCATTGAACTACTGTGCTTTGGTAAAGTGCAGGAAAGGTCAATTCCTAATTGACAGATGGAACACTTGCTGAAAATCCAATTTAACAAATGACTTTGGATTTGCATATCAAGGGAAGTCATATGTAAATATGCAAAGCTTTGAAACTTTTAGAAATTTTGTGCATTGAACTACAAATGGGATATCGATATTAGTTATGAAGCCATGAACTATTTTCCCACAGCGTGGGAGTGTTTTAACTATGATGCTGTGGCTAGGAGGGACGTCGATTTACAAACTCAATACAATTTGATTTCCTAAACAAAATGGGTGTAGGGGTAGCTGAAAAGATCCAAGGAAACCCTTGGACGGTGGTCTACCAGTCGGACAGATGTCACCCCGATATCCTGGTGCTGACTTGCTTCTCCCTGCAGTTGTCAGATGCTGCTGAGCCCGTTCTGACTCACCGTGACCCAACATAGACAGAACGACGCTGCCCTATGCCACGCATTCCCCCATGGTTTTCATGGGTCAGCCCATGGTTGCAGACACTGGGTCAACTTAGCTTGTTGAGGATCATCCTTATCTTTTTTCAATGCTCTTCTCCTTCACCAAGCCGGATGGCCTTCTGCAGGGACTGGTCTCTCTTGACCTCATGTCCAAATGTCCTCCCCACTGAGAAGTGTTCAGTTGCGCTTCTCCCAGGACAGATGTGCTTCTCTCTGGCAGCCGTGAGACTCTCCACATTTGTCTCCACCTACCGTCATTCTGATTTTTCCTCAAGCTGCCAGACTCCAGTGTTCACATCTTCCTGCCGCCCCCTCCCCACCCCCTCCCGACAGTCCTGGGAAAGAAATGGGACATTTTTCCTTCTTAGCAAATATCTCTTCGGGTATCTGTGGTCTTCACTGGTTGGAATATCCATCAATCAGACAATCCCGGTGGCCAGAAGAGACCCTGTCTAACAGCGTCTAATGACATACGTTCATGAGACCAACGATATGTTGAATTCTACCCAAACCCACAAGATTGAGACGGAGGAACACTTGGTGGTCAAAATAAATCAATGGTTGTCTAATTAAATCCAGAAATATAAAGTAAACTTTAAAAGTGTGTGTTCTTCTCTGTCCTCACCAAGGCAATGGTGACTTTGTTAAACCAGTGAGTTTTTACTTTGTCTACTTTAAGGGATTTTCCTTAAAAATGGTGGAAAGGTGATGCATGAAAGGGCAGAAATAGAATAAAGTTGCCCACACCACTCTGAAATTCTGGGATATCGGACAAAACTTCATGGACCCAAGTTCTATGGACCCAGAGGGAAAAACAAGAGCTAGTAGTCAGTCCCTAGAACATAAAAATCAAACCATTCTAATAATTATAATAGCTAACATTGATCATGCATTGATTATGAGTGTTGTAGGGTTAATATCTCTACCTCCCATTTACGGCATGTCAATAAAGGTCTTTGTCCCAGAACCTTCTCTGATGTAAGTTCTGGGAATTGATTGGAGCTCTCTCTTCCTTTTTCCCCTCTCTCTTAAGGCATTTGTCTTTTGGGAGACGCCTTCTTCCTGTCTGGACACACAGTATATATGTGAGCACCATATGGCATCTGGCCAGCCCCTCCTCTCAATCAACTCCCAAGAGGAAGAAAATGGAGTTCCTCCAGTCTACAGCTCCAGAGGGTGATAAACAGGACATCTTCCCTGCACAGTTCATTCTCCAGGAGGGTCCTGCTGGCCATGAAAGACCAATGTCACTAATGAAGTTGATCTTCCGCTGTCCATAGCCTCCATATGAATTGCATGTCGGTGCAAGCACAAGTGGAATGTGAGTGTGTTTTGTGTTGGTGTGATAGGTAGGTTTATTGTGCCAACATGGCCAATGAACACATGTGGGATTAATTGAAGGGCAGAGAGCTAATGGCTCAGCGAATCTTGCCTTTCTTGCCTCTTGCTCTTTGATCATTGGACCAGTATGTTGCTGCTTTGCTTGTTCTGTGCCTCAGTGTGCAAGTTACACTACCTGTGGAACACCTAACCCGTGGACTGTGTCTCTGTAAGTTGAGGTTTCTCCAAGACCTTCTCCACACAACTCTTGAGCTGGGAACTGTCGGACCCTGTCATCTGGTTGACTGGTGGTCTACCTGCCTTGCTGTTTGCTGCCTGTGCCTGGAGAGTCTGCATTGCTCTACAGAGGACCACCTGGCGGCCCACCTGGCAGACACTGAAGGACTGCCAGTGTCTCCCAGTTGTCTCACATGAGTGGATTATACTGAGCCATTTGTACTGCTTTATTGATTGTTTATTTCTTTTTTAATTAAAGATCATTTTATTGGAGGCTCAAGCACCATTTTTCACAATACATAAATAAACATAGTGTGCCAAGCACCTTCAGATGCCTGCTACTAGCACCTTCAGATGTCCACTGCAGTTATTCTCTAAACATCTGCCTTTCCCCTTGAGCCCTTGATATCAGATTTCCATCCTTTCCCTTCTTCCCCTCTCTCCCTTTTCCACCAACCCTCAATACTTTATAACTTATTATAGTTCTGTCATATCTTACACTGTCTGACCTCTCCTGCAACCCACTCCTTTGATGTCCGTCCTTCAAATAAGAGCTTATGTGTATATCCTTGCAGTTGGTTCCATCTCTCTATCCCACCTTCTCTCCACCCATCCAGCAGTTCCAATCTCACCACTGACCCGAAGAGGCTCATCCGTCTTGGTTTCCCCATATCTCCAGCTCCCCTCTCTACCAGTATATCTTTTCCAGCACAGCTGGACTTGTAAGGTAGAGTTGGGACCATTATAGTTGGGGGGAGGAAACCTTCAGGAACTAGGGGAAAGTTTTATGCATCATCACTGCCCAGCTGCACCTTGACTGGTCTGCCTCCTCCCCGTGACTCTCCTGTAAAAGGGGCCTTAGGTCCCCATCCTGCTCTCCCCCTCATTGATGTGATTCTTGTTCTTTGGTGCTCAATACCTGCTCCCTTAGGCCCTTCTTGATCACACGGGCTGGTGTGCTTTTTCCATGTGGGCTTTGCTATTTCTGCGCTGAATGGTGACTCATTTATCTTCAAGTCTTTGAGACTCCAGATATATAATCCTTTGGTAGCTGGGCACATTCCGTTTCTTCTACTCTGTTTGCCTCTGTATCCATTTGTCTTCAGTGATCGTATCAGGAGTCAATTATGTCATAGATCTAGCTAGGTATATAATATATGAGTAATTATTAGCATTCTAGTTTTGTTTCTTCAGAGAACCCTGTCTAACATAGTTGGCAACCAGGAAAACCCTTATGGCAGTGAGCCAGATCTATTTGAGTCCATTTACCCCTTACATCAGTGCAACTCAACTCACCCCCATCAAGTCAATTCCAACTCAGAGCAACCAGTGAGGACAGAGTGGAACTGCTCCTTTGGGTCTCGGGGACCTTACATCTCTCTGGGACCTTACATCATCTTTCTCTCTCAGAGGAAATGGCAGTTTCAGACTATCTCGACTTGCCGTTAGCAGCTCAATTTCCGCCCATACCGCCACCAGGGCTCCTGGCAACAGGGCTTGGGCCTTGAAACTAAGATTATTGCCAAATTACAGGTGAGGAAATGGAATCAGAGAGAAGGTAAGGTCACACTATCAGGAAGTGGAAGGGCCATGATTGGAACTCTGGCCACACAATGGGAAGAAGGGAGCTGGGCGGAGTCTAGCGTTGGTCTCTTGACCAAGAAACACATTGAGGTGTGACCATGGCTGTGCCCCTTACATTTTTTTTTCCATCCCAAATTCAAGGCAATGTGTTCTAAGCTCCTAACGGAAGAACCTATAAAATATAAGAATACAAAGCCAGCATTGAGGGATAGGGTGGGTGGGGCACTTGACAAGAGTATCTTGAACTACAGGTGAGACCGTGTACAGAGAATAACAGGAGTGGCAGGGTCAGGTGGGCAGCACACAAGGCTCTCTCAGAGCGGCAAACAGCAGTGACAAATTCCGAGTCAGAAGGGAATTATAGCCACCTTCAAGGAGGAGGGCCTGTGCAGCCGGAAACTGGCAGGAGTCTGGTGGAAAGCTCAGGACCTTAGGTCTTGAGCTTTTGCTAGCCTAGAACCTGGAACCAGAGATGATTATCAGCACCCCAATTATTGCTCAACTGCCCTTTGAATTTTCTCCCTCTGGCCAATATGACCTTTGAAAGTCAAGGTTACATATTATAGAAGATGATTAAAGGAAATCTATGACATTAGCAGATGCGGAGAAACCCAGCAATCGCCCTAGTTCCATTTTTCAAATAGTCTTTTCTACGTTTACTCAAACATTAGAAGGGAGAATGGAATTCTAGAATAGCATTTGTTACAAAACACAGAGCCCTCATTCGATTCGTTGTTTCAACTCACTAGAAATTAGAAAATACCCAAAGAGAGAGAGAGAGGGAGAGAGAATGGGAGAGGGAGAAGTCAGTCTGAGCTGAGTGTAGGTTTTGACATGTGCTTGTGACTTCTCATGAACATTCTGACTCTGCAAGGCAGAGCTGACGCAGCAGGGGCTGCCTGCTCAGAAACCCCAGGAGAGCAGCAACGATCTGATGGAGTACCCGAGGCAGCTGAAAACCAAATGTTCCAACTCAGAGTGTGAGGGGCTCATAAGTGCTCCTGCTGCTGCCGGTTCCTATGCACTTACACGTCGCAATGTCGTTCTTGGAGGGTGTGCTGTGGAACCCATTCCCACTCAGCGCGACCCCATGGGAAAGAGGGGAAAGGTGCCCCAGGGTTTTTCTCTGCTGTAATCTATACAGAAACAGCTGGTCGTGTCAGTGTCCTGCAGAGGGGCCGGGTGGGTTAGAACCAAGAACCTTTGGGTTAGCAGCGAAGCCCTGGGCTCCGTGTTACCACCTCACCCCCACTCCGGACAAACAATGGTCCATGGAAAGGACCTGCTGCCTTGGTGGCCCAGCTTGGTTCAGTCCGGCTTGAAGATCGCCAGCCACACTGCACCACCTAACGGTGACACCGGCAGCTTCTGGCTTAAATTGATGATTGCATTCAAGCACCTTTGCAAAATCTAAGCTTCTTTTCTCACTTTCATTTAAGTGCAATGATACCACATAAATAGCTCTGTAAGTTAAAACAGTAGCGGGGCCTTAATTTTCTCCTGGCTTTCTGGAAGCTCTTGAGTATGCTTTTAAGTACTAAAATTCAGATTAAGTAGGAATTAGGTATAATGGCAGCTAAAGTTGTTTCAGGACATCACGAATAGAGCATCCTAAAAAAAAAAAAGAAGAAGAAGAAGAAGTCAGGTTCCATGTACTGCATTCCTAAGCCAGGAATTTCTGGCTAAATTTCCTGACACCTTTATTTTCCCCATCAATCCAACAGTTAAAAAACTGTTAAGTGGCACTCCTGAACTAAACTTGTTAAAGTTAACAGTCCTTCCCTGAGAAGCACATTTTCTGCACCATCATTTTCTCTGGCCACTTATGTCTTCTCTGTATGTTCCGTGAATGGTCTATTGAGATGTGTTCTCTGAGACTGTGCCCTGGAGCTGACTCTCCCCATACCGGTCTTAGTGACATCGTGGGGGTCCTCTGGGCTGGAACCCATGTCCCATTTACGATCCAGGGGAAAGGATCAGAACAAAGGGAAGGGAGTCGAAGAATCCTATCAGGAAGCACAAAGATAGGGCTGCCTCAGTCCCCGACAGACACAGATGTAGTGTTATTGATGGGCTGGAAACAGCAGTTTGTGATTCTGCAGCTCCACCCCTTGGCAGGTGTTGAAAGGAGATGATTTCTGCCTGAGCCCTCCCGATCCCTTGTTACAGTAGGAGTGCATGGAAAAGAGTGGGTGTCTGTGTGTAAAAATGCAAGTTTCTGGAGATAGAAAGCTGAGTCAGAGGGTCGTGAGCCTGGTTTTTTGTTTTGTTTTTGGCCGAGCAAATCATCGGACCAAACATGAAAAGGGAGACACAATATTTTGATTTCTTTGATAAAGGGAGTGGCTGTATAATTGCTGTAATCGCACAAATGGTAAAGTTGATGATACCTACGAGAACTGAGATGCTTAGGTCAGAAGACATTGAAAGCCAGCTGTTTAACCAGAGTTGGCATTTACCCAAAGTTTGAACCACAAGTTGCACTCCCGGCTTTCTCTCCTTATGGATCATAGGGACCCTTGAGGCTAGCCTAGAACTGCCTCTGTGACTCTCCAAGACGTTAACTCTTTACAGTAGAACAGTCTGTCTTCCAAGGAGTGGCTGGTGATTTCAAACTGCTGACCTTGTAGTTCACAGTCCAACCGGAAACCACCATGCCACGACGGCTGAAAAGTACTAATCAGTCACTTCAGTGTGAGTCAGTTTTCAAGCTTTGAGTGCTCAAATTTTTAAATTAAAGAAATAATTTGTGTTGTTCCAGGTAGACTATAGAAACAAATACAGAGACTTACATATGGATATAAGGGTACTGTTTATATACAAGAGGAATAGAACATTAAAAAAGCATCCCAACCCAGTCCAGTTCAAAGTCATAAGTCCAATATTAGCCCATATACTTGATATCAGTCTATAACATCACGAAGTTACAGGCTAGTGGGTACAGAATCCCGGCACTGGCAGGGGTCCCCTCATGGCTCCTCACTTCCAGGGCTTGGGGTCCATCAACACCATCCAGTGGTGGTAGATGCAACTCAGTGCTGGCAGGGGTCTCCACTTGGCTTCTCTACTTCAGAGGTCTGGGTCCATCAGGGTAAGGCCCTGTGGCTTCTCCTCCAGCTCCTTCAGCTCCTCAGACACTGCCATCTTGTCTTTCCCGTAGTTCGTGGTCTCTGAGACTAACTCCCAACAACTGGGGAGATAGCTTCTCATCTCCATGAGGGAAGTATCGCGAGATTCCCCAGAAGTCTCAAGAGAAAGCCATCCATGCCCACACGGAGGCCTCATTGGCTCCTCAATGGCTATCTCGAGATTAACAGGCTAGACTACATCCCAGTCATGAAATTAACATAAGCACATGACCGCCACATCATTTAACATAAGTAACTAACATCACTTAATGGTCTCAACAATAAATTTTGTTTCATGTCCCTACACAGGATAAATGATGCTTAAGAAAAAAAAAATGTATTGGTTTAAAATGGCTGATCCGTGATTCTGTTTGGAAGATGGGAACAGGGGTGGTGTTTCAGTAGTGCTGAGGGAGAGGCAAGAAGAGCCATGACAGGTGCTATGGAAGCATCTCGGCTGCAGTCTCGTCCAGTGCCAGCCCGTGGGTCATGTTTCCATCCTTGCTAAGTCAGCAGAGGCTCTCGAGGCTGAGATGAGAACCTGCTGAGCGTGGTCACCCCACCACCATCACCACTGTGTGCTTCTCCGAGTCAGACCTCATCTTCCCGCTCTTCGAGCTGTGCACGGGGGCCTTGAGTGGTGCACACCATTGAGGAACTTGCTGCCAACTGAAAGGCTGGAGGTTCAAATCCATTCAGAGGATTCTAAGTTTTAAAAGGCTGACCATCAACTTGCCACATACACAAAAATAAACACAATCATGAATAGTCGTGTGGCACTCAGTTCTATTTGACAGTGTCTCTCTGAGTACCACTTGTGAAAAACAGGCTCTGGGAGTCCAAGGTAAGCTGTCCTTATGGTTATGAAACTTTTGCCTGTGGTGCAGAGCTCAAAGACAATGAGACTGTCATCAAGCTGGCTTGCCTCCCTAGGTCAAGCAGATATTTTATAAACTTACAGAATCGTCTATGGCTTCAAAACTTGCTCTGGGGGGGCAACTGCCAGCATATTTGCCTTTTCAATACTTGATTGCTTTTAGCTACAACTTCAGGCCATTTGAGAGTCTCAGTAAATGTACTATTATTCATCTAATCAGCAAAAGGACTTTTTGCCATGGAGAGTGTACAATGACAACTCAAGAGGAATTGTGTAGCAGAATATTTAACGCCCACAGCAGAAGATTAAACACGTTAAGGTTTTGTTCCTTTCTCAGAGATTTCAGCATCTTCAACAGGGGAGACTCGGGTCTTCTTGATCTGAAAGACTGTCCTTTGATTGCAAATGGCAGTTCTGTATGTAAAGCCTGTCACTCCCAACTGCACAGGGCAAACCTGAGTCCCACCCCAGCAATCTCTCAGAGGCTGCTTGTAGGTGTGTGACCTCTCATACATTCATGTCTTCCCCTCAGGAAGGTGCTCGCAAAACTTACATAAGTGGATCTCAACCGTTGCTGCCTCTTGGAATCTCCCAGGGAACTTTTAGGAGCTATTGATGCTTCAGTCCCACCCCAGGAGACATGGGTGGGGCTCGGTTATCAAGTTTTATTTTGTTTTTTAACTTCCTTGCGTATATTTCATGTACAACTAAGATTGAGACTCCTAAGTTTAAACGTTTAGCTTGAATTCACATATTCACTGGGAATCCTTCAAACCTAGCCTATGAATTTAATAAGGAGCTATTAATGGGGAATACGCATAAGTATCTAGAAGTTAACTCCCTTAAGTGTAGCACTGAGTGGTCATGAGTCTTGCCTGAGAATAATAAGTGACCAGCAGATAGGAGTCACATTGCTTAAAACATTGGAGACCTGGTTGTACTAACCTGCCTCTGTGATAATTTATTAAAGATGTGCTTATTTCCTATTAAGACAGAGCTTTGAAAGAAGCCTTTTTATCTCTTTGTTACATCCCTCTTCCTCCTCTCATCCTGAAAGCAGAGGAAAAGCTAGCAGGTGGCAGAGTTATTCCCCAAAGGTTTTTCAGGATGAAAGCTACAATTCCCAGTGTGATAATAATAATAATAACAACAGATCAAGTCCTTACAGTTACTGCCTAATAGAAAATTGGCAGCACATCTTGGGGAAAAAACAGCCTCCCACCCTGATCATGCATATATATTTTCTACAGGAATTTCTTCAGAAACAGAGGTCATTGGGAGAAAGAGAATCCCAATTCTTTTTCGTGTGCTCTTGGAACAAACAGGTGTATGGAGTAGCTGATTTGTTACAAGAAAGAGGTGTGATAACCAAATACTGACTCTTCCATGTGCTAACTACATGATAATAGGAAACGTACTCTTTCTATACTCTAATAAGTACCCCCACTTAAGAATGGGTATAATAACGCTGGGAACAGCAGTTCAGCAGTCGAATTCTCACTTTACCTGCAGAGAGGTGTATTCACTTCCTGGCCAATACAGCTCACACATAGCTACCCCCAGTCTATTGGGCAAAGTTGCCTGTTGTTATGATGCTAAATTGGTCTCTGCAAAGCTTCCATACTCAGACGGCCTATGAGGAAAAAGCTGGTGATGTGCTGCTGTAAATCAGCCTGTGAAATCCCTCTGCTCCCTTATCATAGAGGTGGGCAGGATTTCTTTTCACTGTGCACAGGCCATCATGAATCGAGAGCCAACTAATAGCAGTTCATCATAATGACCCCCAAGCCACAGCATCACCCTCACGTCAATTCTCACTCACGGTGAACGCACATGTTACAGAGTAGAGCTGCTTCATAGGACTGTCTTGGCCTGGCGGCAATTGGTTGGCAACCAAGAGCTGACCATTTGAATCCACTAGAGCTCCATGGGAAAAATCTGTGGCAGTCTGTTGCCATAAGGACTACTGCTACATGATCACTAAAGACAAATGTGTGCATAAGCAAAAGTGGTGAAGAAAGCTGATGGTGCCTGGCCATCAAAAGACATAGTGTCTGGGGTCTTAAAGACTTGAAAAGTAAGCAAGCAGCCATCTAGCTCAGAAGCAACAAAGTTCACATGGAAGAAGCACACCAGCCTGTGTGACCATGAGGTGTTGAAGGGATCAGTTATCAGGCATCAAAGAACTGGAAATTATACCATTATAAATGAGGGGGAGTACAGATTGGGAATCCAAAGCCCATCTGAAAGTAAAGTGACATCTTTTGACAGAAGGGTGGCAAGGAGGAGATGAGCCAGTCAGGATTCAGTGCAGCAATAATGAAACGTGCAACTTTCCTCTAGTTCTTAAATACTTCCTCCCACCTCCCCCCACCACCACTATCATGATCCCAATACTAACTTAAAAATCCAGCTAGAACAGGGGATGTACACTGGTGCAGATAGGAACCAGAAACATAGGGAATGCAGAACAGACCATCCCTTCAAGACCAGTGATGAGAGTGGCCGTACCAGGAGGGTGGAGGGTGGGATAGAAAGGGGGAACTAATTATAAGGATCTACATATTACCTCCTTCCTGGGGTACAGATAACAGGGAAGTGGGTGAAGGGAGACACCAGACAGTGTATGATATGACAAAATAATAATTTATAAATTATTAAGGGTTCATGATAGAGTGGGAAGCAGGGAAGAAAGGGAAAATTGAAGAGCCAATACTAAGGGCTTAAGTAGAAAGAAAATATTTTAAGAATGATGATGGCAGCAAATGTACAAATGTGTTTGGCATACAATGGATGCATGGATAGATTGTGATAAGAGTTGTATGAAGCCCCCAATAAAATGATTTTTAAAAAGGTTCCTGCCCCAAAACTCTAGGGAACAGCTTCACTCTATCACATGCGGTGTTTATGGGTTGAAATAGAATTGATGGCTGTGGCGGTTATGTAATTTCACGTCAACTTATTTAAGAGGTTATAGGGGTGAAGCCTAGCCCTGTTAATCAGGTCACAGCCTCATTGATGCCTCCTTGTGGACATGGCCTTCTCAAGAGGATTCTAGGAGTTTCTCTCTCTCTCTCTCTCTCTCTCTCTCTCTCTCTCTCTCTCTCTCTCTCTCTCTCTCACACACACACACACACATTCCTATTGATAAGCCACGTGGAGCCGACGTGATGACAGTCAGAGCCCTGGCACTGGAGGAGTCACGTGTAGACCAGCACCAGGGCTGAGAAGCTTCCACTGCCACTGGATCAATGACTGGCTGGGATCTTCCTGCATAATTGCATGTGTTGTGTGAGTCTAAAGAGGAACGGATGGACTAGTATCAGGCATAGGGGCTAAAATTGGACTTGTAGACTTGATCTAGACTGGGCTGGGGAGCCTTTCAATATACAATTGTTTTTCAATAATCCCTGTATTTGTTTCTCTAGTCCACCCAGGCTGACACAATGGCAACAACAGGAGCAAGGGAAGACCAGGCTTTTCCTCAACCAGACTGCGAGGTGGGTTCAAATCTTCAGCCTTGCAGTTAGTAGACTCACACAAACTGTTTGTGTCAATCAGGGACCTTAAAACAGTAAAAGCAGCACCTAGTTTCTAGAATCAGAGAATCAAAGGAGCTAATAGATGTAAAGAGTACACAGGCCTGCCAAAAAGCAAACAAGAAAATACCAAAGCCTGGTGGGGAAAGGGGAGTTCATAGCAATGTTGGCTGCTATATGTGCCCCCACTCGAGGAGAACTAATAACAACTACAGATGTTCGATATGGAAAATTGGATGGTATTATATATGGCAAATAATAATATGTATTATAGTAATAAGGGCTCCTGAAGGGTAGCGTGGGGGAGGAAAAGGGTAAAGGGCAGCTGATATCAAAGTGTTCAAAAACAAAGATAATGTGTTGAAATGAAGTGGTGGTAGCATTCATACAATTATGCTTAATCTAATTGAAATATGGAGCATTACAATATCTGTAAAAGCTCCCATTAAATAATTTTTTAAAAGAAAATACTAAACCCATTGCCTTCTAGAGATACTAAGAGACAAGACAGAGCTGCACATAGGGTTTCCAAGACTGTAAATCTTGAGAGGAACTGACAGCTTCCTCTCCCTCTCCAAAAGCTGCTAGTGGGTTTGAACCACTACCTTTTGGTTAGCACTCTAGTGCTGGACTCCGTCTGGCATTAGGCCTCATGATGCCGAACACCAGTGCATGCCAAATAAGGGCTATGACACTTCCAAATGAGTGTTTTTAAGAGCCAGCATGCCTTCTCCTTTCCTTCAACAGTTCAATGCTCCCCATCTCTCTGCAAGAGAAAAAGGAAGCTTTCTGCTCTCTTAACGATTTGAAACCTCAGAAACCCACAGTCACTGTTGCGTTCTTCCCTCTAGAGTCACTATGAGTGAAAATCAACTAGGTGACAGTGAGTCCAGTCAGCTCAGAAGACAGGGAGCTAGCTACCTTTCACATTTCTTGCCACCGACTAGCAGATGCTTCCAGTGCATCAGTTGTTAGGCCACCAACCTCTGAAGTCTTGTTTGTTCCTAAGGCCTTCAGCACAGCTTAGACTACTTCTTTCAATGCCTTTGGTTCATGCTCATATATTACCTCTTAAAATGGTTAACTATAAACTAGGGGTTTTTTTTGGTTCAGTGGCAATGTATTCCTTCCATTGTCTTTTGATGATTCCTGTGTTATTCACTATTTTGTCCATAGAATCCTTCGATATAGCAACTCACGGATTGAATTTTTTTTCCGTCCTTTCAAGTTGAGATAGCCTAAGCATGTTCTTTCTTTTTCTGCTTTCTAGCTCCAAGTCTTGCCACAACCTCGTATAATACTTCATGTGGCTTTGTCTTCTGGAGCTGCCCTTTGAAAATCCCTACTTAGTTATTTTACTTCATCATTTCTTGTATTTGCTTTAACTTCTCTACATTCAAGAGAAAGTTCCAAGAGTCTCTGCTGACATCCACTTTGATCTTTTCCTTCTGGTCTTTTTAATGGCCTTTCATTTTTCATGTATGGTATTCTTGACATTCCTGAGCTCATTTGGTCATGTATTATCAGTGTTCAATGTTTCAGATCTTTTCTCGAGATGTTCTTGAAAACAAGTAAAATACATTCAGGGTCATATTTTGACTTTCATGGATTGTGTTTATTTTCTTCAACTTAAACTTTCATATGAGCAGTAGACAGTATTTTACTGATTCTCTATACAATAGAACAAAATACTTCCTAGATATGTGCTAGCCTCACAATCATTATTTTTTGAGGACTGTCACTGTGTCATTCCTTCTTGTTGGATGTCTTCCACTCTCTTGATGACCCTTCACATTGCCAACCATAGTGTTCTTCTCAGACTGGTTCTTCCTGAAAACATGGCAAAAGTACATGAAATAAGTCTCATCATTCTCATTTCTATGGAGCATTCTGGCTATACTTCTTCCTAGACAAATCTTTTTGTTCTGCTGACAGTCCAAGGTGTATTCAATATCCTTTTCCAGTGCAATTTGAAGGCATCAGCTATTTTCTAGTCTCTATTCATTATCTAACTTTTGCTAGGTCAGGCTACTAAAAATATTTTTTTAATGACTTTATCTGAGAGGTTATTTTCTAACTACCTTCCTTACATTTTCTCCATTTTCAATTTGTCTATACTAATCCCATACAATTTTTATATCCCTGCTCCAAAATAATGAATTTTTGTAAGTGTTTAGCAATAAATATAAGCAATAGTTTCCATGAAACATATAATGAAACTTCACAAGTGCTCTCATTTGACATTTTCCCACATCATTCTCTTCCTTATCTATATTCCATATTCACCAAGAAAAGTTTAAATATGTTCTCTTGTGTTTAAAGGACATCTTTCTAAAAAAATTAGTCATTTGTGCGTATTTAAGCTCTTGGACCTATCTTTCAAGTTGGAGTACAGTCATTCCAACATAGGTCTTCTGGTTGCTATGACAATTTAATTTCTTATCTCTGCTACTCTGTGATCCATCACTTTAGCATTAGGCAGTATCTTACTTGAATTGTTTGTGTAGCAATGCAGAGAGTCTTTGAACATTCTTGCCTTCATATAGTATTCTTCAGTAAAGAACTCGTCCTTTGCAATATGCCATTTGAAGAAAGTTCAGAGGGAGGAAGATAAATAATTCATAAGAAATAACAAGTGAGCCAAAATGCCTGACTAATACTGAGCACAGCCACATATGCCACAGCAGACCAGTAAATAGAATTAGAGTTGTCTAGTTCGTATATATTCCAGTTAAGAATCAAATCTTGGTTTCCCTTTTGAAATTCATAGAAGTAGAATGCTAATAACTCACCATTCGTTCATTTATGAAATACTTCTAAAACACTGAAGGAGCCCAAAGAAGAACTGATGTGTTTGAATTATGGTTCTGGCAATGACAATTGAAAGTACCATGGACTGCCAAAAGCACAATCAAACCTTGTCTGGGGAAAAGTATAACCAAAATGCTCCTTAAGGGTCAGAAGGGCAAGACTTCCTCTCACGTGCTCCGAATGTGTCCGGAGAGACCAGTCTTTGAAGGACAACATCAGACTTGATAAAATAGTGGGCAGTGGAAGAGAAGGAAGAACCTCATCCAGATGGACTGACACAGTGGCTGCAACAATAGAATCAAACCTACAAAGAATTTTCAGAATGGTGTTCGTTTGGGCTGGTTTTGCTTCATTGCGTATCAGATCACCAAGTTGGAGCCAATCTCATGGCACCAAGCAGCGACAAGAAGACTTGGTGGTGCTGTCCAGTAAGCATTAGACTAACAATCATAGAGTCATTGGTTCAAGACCACCCGCAGTTTTAACCGTCCCCTGAGGAGAAAACGGAGATGATCTGCTCTGGTCAATCTTCCCAGTCATGGAAATCCTGTATAGACTTTCTGTGAGTCTGAACTGACCCAATAGCAAGGGGATTGCATTTTGATGCTCTGTGCCAGGCCTCTGCTCTTGTTATAAAGGGGGAAACAACAAAGGGTAAGATCATTGGAGGCTGCAGATGACTGTACCTGAGAAACAATTGCCCATCTAGAGAGTACATTTTCCAGATTCCCAGAGGCCGCTATGTGACATTCCTCATGGACAAGATAATGGACATAATAAATATCAGTTTCAAATGAGTGTTTTTCAAGGTCAACATGCTTTCTTCATTCACTCACCTTCTACTCTTTAGCTGGAAGCTAAAGAATCGAGGCCCTAGGAGAGAGCAGAGCCCCCTGAGGTAGAAGGAGCATGGATCCCATGCCTTTAAAAGATGTGCTGAATTGCATGGATGCTCTTCTCTTTGAAAAATGGAAATTCTTTCTCAGACTCTTGAGAGTGTGGAAATGTGAAGAACATGTGAGTCAGAATGGATCATTTAATTTGATTGAAGCGGTAAGTGATAAATGGTTCCAGGAGTCAACATTGAAAGGAAAATTGGGACTCAAACACAGAAGGCCATATATGCGAAGGAAATGGGAATGAATTTCAGAGCCATTGATATAAATGGCATACACCTGGCCTTCATATGTCAGCTTATTAATACAGGAAGAGATTCAAAGCAGGAAGAAAATACGAAGGTACATGTGTTGAGAAACACAGGACCAGCCTAGCTCTTACTTCTTGGTTTCCCAGTGGTGATGGTGGGTTTGTCTTGGGCAGCTGACACACACTTTTTCCTTAAGGGCAACTTATGTGGTCACTGTAGAGAGTTCCTCTCAATAAAGTTAAATCACAAGATAATGAAAGAATTCACCTTTTCCCCATTAACATCACGTTCAAGCAACTGAGCTAACCAGTCTTAAACAACCCAAAGCCACGTCTTGGCTGGTCTAATAAGCCCACTCAATCAAGTTGACTCCAACTCACTTAGAGAGATTCTAACACATTCACTGGGTTTTCAAAGCTGTGCATCTTTACAAGTGCAAACAGGCTCATCTTGAGTGACTGGTAATTTTGAATTGCCTGCTTTGTGATTACCTGACTCCTAATAAAGGGACCCCCATTCAAGGAGTCCATGCTGGGCTTCTACCTGCAAAGTCAGCACTTCAAAAAGTCATCAGTGAGTTACACCTTGGAAGGAAGATAAGACTGTCTTCTCTGATAAAGATTTCCAGTCTTACAAACTGACAAAGACACTTCTAGTCTTGCCTATAAGGTTGCTGTGAGTTACAATCAACTCAGTGAGGATGAGTTTGATGTTTTGTTTCGTCGCAATATCATTCAGCACTGAGTCAATCTTGCTGCAGACAGTAGGAACTCAGTAGGTAGACTACGTCAGATTGGTCCTAGGAATTCAAGTTAGTATTGGCCCAGCAAGCAGGGGTGATCTGTTTTTCTCAAATAAGAAAGATGCCCTGTAGGAAAATGAAAGGATAGCAGACAAGAAGGAAGTCAAGGAAGAGTCCCAGGAATCCTCAGACAACTCCAGACAAAGCCCCTCCCACAAAAATCACTCTGTGGACCCAGAATGTCCTTTTCAGATCCACTTCTCCCTTCTGTGGACTTTTGCTTACTTTTTCACAGACTTGCGTGGCCACTTCCTAGGCTGAAATTCTTCTTAAAGCTTTGGCCTTCCTGGACCATGAAGATGTCACCTAGTTGAGTCCAGCAAAGGACCCTTCCCTCTTCATTCCTGTCACCGTGCAGATGTAGCCATTCTTCCCTGTGTCTCTTGTCTCATCCAGGGGCCAGATGTCTTCCCCGGCCTCCACGTTCAGATCCTCTGCAGCAAGCAGGAGAGGAGAAATTTGCGGGTATGTTTCAGCTTGCTTCGTTAAAAAACAACTCTAGGCTACAAAGTGTGCGTTATTAATATGCATATGTGCTATCTTTGAGGCAGAGATGCCTTTAAGGTATATTTTCAGCAGGACAACATTTTCCCACGTGAGGCAGGGAACAACAGTGAATCACATGTGTGGGAGGGAGACGCCTGTGGGCTATGTACAATACGTATTCCCTTTGTGCTGCGCTTCCCTCTGCCCGGGCCCCCTCCCACCCACTGTATTAATGGTTTCTGCAATTACGGGTAACAGAGCATTGCCAGTGAAGACAAATTGGTGACTGTCTGACAAACTGTCGGGAGGAGGGTCGAGAGAGGGGGCCTAGGAAGAGAAACAAAGGGGTCGTTCCTGTGAAAGGGAGCTCCTGCAGCCAGAGCCTGGCCATGAGGAAGCCAGACGTGTGGACGAGTTGAGGAATTTCCATGCTGGGTTGCTGTGAGGTGCCAAAGTCAATGTCATGCCCAGACTCAGAGCGACCCAAGTAAACATGGCAAACCTCCTCCCCATCCTGTGCGGACTTCACCTTGGTGTTTATGTGTGAGCCCAGTGACTCGCACTGTGTCAAGCGTCTCGTGAAGGAATTCCTTTTTCCCATTGCCTCTCTATTTTACCAAACATGAGATCCTTCTCCAGGGACAGATGTCTCTTAACAACAGGTCCAAAGATCATGAGAGAAGTCTCACCACCCTGGCTTCTGAGGAGCCTTCTGATCAATTTCTTCCGAGACAGATTGATTTGTTCTTTTGACAGTCCATGGTACTGTCGTCATTCTTGACCTGAACCATCATCCCAAGACATCGATCAATCCTTCTTACTCAATGTCCAACTTTAGCATGTGATTGAAAATACCAGGGCTTGGGTCAGGTGCACCTTAGTCCTCAAAATAGCATGCTTGCTTTCCAACACTTTAGAGAGATCTACATTATAAAACCTGACATTTTATCAATAAAAGCCAAACATCTGAACAGATGAGATCGGCCAGAGAGTACACCCAAGGGGATCAAAGACAGTGCTTCATCCGGCATTCCTAGAGGAACTAAGGTTGAAACATCAAAAGATAACCGATGGACCTATAATTTTGTGTGTCCTCTATAAACTAAAGTGGGTAGGGGTATTTTAAATGAGATGTCATGGTTCAAATATCTAGGGAGTAGACCTTAATTTGCATCCTTCTGATAAATTGCGATATCAAGGAAAATTTTCAAGTTAAGACAAGAAGCTGAAAGAGTACCCTTTGAAAGAAGTAGTACAGTAAATTAGCAAACCAGTAACTTTAACTGCCTCGGTGAAGCATCAAGAAAAACTGATAAATCCAGTGAGTGAGTTTAAGAATGAGAATGTTTGTCCAGCTAAATATAAATGGGCTCAACAGAATTTGGAAACTGGGCACAGGTTCAAACCGGTTTGAATGGTTTTCCCCAATAGAATGACTCTGCTGGGTCTGAAACCAAAAGTCAATGTTGGGAGAACATTTCTTTATATTCGTCTCTCATTAGTTATAAACATCGAGTGGATATTGTGTTTTGATATTGTTAGTATGGTTTGAAACAGAGCTGTTTGCACTTCAAAAGGAAACTCATCATTATCCTTTGTACATGCAGCCTTCTATCTTATTCTTTATTAAACATAATGACTACTAATGGCAGTCTTAATAACATTTCCTACTATTCAAAAGAGTTCTTCAGTTATATTCATACTACAATTTTCATACTAAGGTTTTATGAACTCTGAGGTCCATTTGGTTTGATTACAAAGTCTTGTCACATTAAAGAAAGCCTGCCTAAGACTCCTGAAGGATTTCACAGATGATTCAAATTCTTTGTTTTATTTCCCAATAAACCTTTCAAAAAGTAACACAGATTATTGCTTTTTCCTCTTTCTTTAATCCTTTAGCTTCTAAATTGTAGAATTACTGACTCCTCAAAATCCAGAAAATTAAGTTTTTCAAAATCTTTCTTTTCAGACATCTCTGCCTTTGTCTCTCTCTCTCTCTCTCTCTCTCTCTCTCTCTCTCTCTCACACACACACACACACACACACACACACACACACACCCTCTCACACATACCTTCAAGCAAAGCACTTGTAACTAATCACAGCCCACAATCTGTTTAGTTATGTGATTGTTTTCATTTTCCCCCCTCAGGAGAACCAGTCTATCAGGCTGCATAGCTCACATCCTTTCCCATCCTGCCCCTCTCCTCTCCTCAATGGCTAATGTTAATTATGTTGATATCAACATGCCAATGTGTGACCCATTACTCAAACCCACACACAAATGCCTATCATGTGTGAGGGGTGGGGGGGGGGGTGGTCAGATGAGTTGATGGGTGCAGATCCAAACACACAGAATAGAGTAGGCACAAGCTGAAGCCTCCAATGCTCTGGTCCTGAAGTCCTTAGCATTCTCAGATGATCTAGCTTCTGGAATTCCCTCTAAATCTAAGGCTATAGACTAAGTATTCCAGTAAATATGTTCAGCAAATACACACTACAGCTACTATTAAGTATGGAAAGTAACTTTACTGTTACAACCTAATAGATTGTTTTACTTTCTTTCTCTCTCATCAGTTCAGTCTTCCAGCCTGTCAACTCACCTCCTCTCAGAGTGCATCCAAAGATCCAAAGATGTCACCAAGCAGCCATCCCTCAAGGTAGCAAGAAAATAGGAAGAGTATACAGGGACAACATCCAAAGCAAAACCAGACGCTGACTATTCAGGGAGTTCTGAGGGGAGAAAGTTCATTTGAGGGGAAGTGGTGTGGGGAAATCATAGTGGAAATAGGTTTGTAAAAGACCTCTGTCTGTCCCCTGTCCATTTAAATGTACTTTCAAAGATTCAAAAACATCTCACTGCTACAGAGTGCCACACCCCACAATAGCTAATGTGTTTCTTCCACAAATTATAGGGAGAGGGGAGGGAGGAAGGGGGAACAGATAGCAATGATGGCAAAATTACCTCCCTTGTGGAGGATGAATCCCAGGATAGTAGTGAAGGGACAGAATGGGCGGTGTAAGATCTGCATAAATAATAATAATATTAATAATACATAATATATAAAGGGTTCATGGGGAGGGGAGGGTGGGAGGAGGGAAAGAATAAAGAGGAGCTGATATCAAAGGGCTCAAGAAGAAAGATAAAGTTTTCAAATTGTTGATTCCAAATCTGTGCATATCCACTTAATATAATGGCTGTATTGATTTTTTTTTTTTGGCATCACTGCTCTCCGGTGGTGGGAGTAGGAGACCCAGCTCCACTGCTGGAATTGAACCTCCATCCCAGTGGGGCTGTATTGATTTTTATAATACATTTAAGATCCCCCAATAAAATGATTTGGGGTTTTTTTTTTTAAGTTTTTGACTGAGATAGAAGGGAGCAAACTTTTGCTCATCTCTCTAAAAACGTCAGATCCCTGCCTTCTAAACCTCTCCTATGACCCATTGCACACTCCACTCACCTCTGGTTAAAGTATTACTTTTCTCTCTTTCTACTTACCCTCAAATACCTTGGCATCCAGAGACCCATTATCTACTAAACTGTCCCTTCATCAAAAATCTTAGAAAAAGTGAAATCTCAACCAAAAGGTGAAAATGGGAAGGGGAAAGATCCTGGGTCATTGTCTTGAAAGACTTTGCTTTCTTGTAAAATTAACAGCCCTCCTCCAATTTATAAAGGAAGCATTAAAATTTTCACTCAATTCCAACCCAGTACTTGAAAAACATGTCAAATTCTATTTGTATATAAATCTTTCATTGTCAATGTGCATAAATGATTCTTCTAAAAAGGCAAGAGGAAATATCATTAGGTAGATTGACAGACTGGTTGCAGAAAGTGGACAGAGAAAGGTGTTCAAATATGCACCTGTTACCCGGGAATTCAGCTCAGCTCACAGAATCCACATGGGCAAGTGTCTCTAAGGTGTACCAATGGTCAAGGGGAAAGTAGTTGAGCTGGGTATGAGAAGCAATTTGTTAACTGTTGAGAGTAGTGTTTATCATTTAAATTGGTCCCACCTATATTTAAGTCTATATTTAAGCGTAAAATCAGGGAAATTGTTCTGAAAAACTTTGTATAAAAACATCACTTAATGACAGCAATGAACATGTGAAGGTGCTTGGCAGTTTGCTTATTTATGTATTGTGAAAAATGATGTTCGATCCCCCAATAAAATGATTTTTAATTTAAAAAACATCACTTATTGCTGCCAACCACTAGCTATAAGAGAAATGCAAATTAATACTAGCACTGGTATCAATGTTTTTAAACACATAAAAGGAAAAATGCTGGAGAGGATATGAAGAGATTGGAACAACCATGAACAGAAAGCAATATGACACTTCCTTAAACAAATGTGAATAAAATTATCATATTCACCAGCCATCCCTCTATTATGTAGCCACAAAGAGCAAAACACAAACAGATATATGCACACCATGTATACCACAGTGCTACCCACAATAGGAAAAAGATACAAAGAATCAAAGTGCCTACCTATGAAGAGATGGATAAATGCTAGTCATGCATGCAGTGAACTGCGCTGCAACTCTAAAAAGCACTGCTGAAACTGACAAACATCTCATAACATAGATGAATTTGGAAGACATTACATTCAACAAAGTCAGTCTTAACTCATGAAGGTCTCTTCCAGTCTGTTGGCCAGGTAGCTTGGACTCTGAAGATACTTCACAGAAGTAAGGATTCCCAAATGATGTTTTTCTTTCTTTAGAAAGCACTCCTGCGGTCTTCCATATGAAAATGTAAGTTCAGAGAAAGGAGATAGAAGCTGTGGTCATTTTGCAATCTATTGTCAATTTGAGACAAGAGTGAAGGGGTGGAGTCTAGTCTGTCAATCAGGTCACAGCTTGATGACCTCATTTGGAGGTGCTAAGGAGATAAATAGCTCACTGGAAGTGGGACACACAGAGATTCCCTGCCTGCGGAAGAGACATGTGGTGCTATGCTAGAGTCCTGGAGCTGAAGAAGCCACGTGGAGACTCCTGGCAGTGCTTAGAACCTTACTTACAACATCACTGGATCAACAAGACTTCCCTGCTGGCCTGAATTCTTCCTGCATTCAGCATCATTGGATGTGTTTCCTCAGTCTACAGAGGACTTTATAGATTGGTATAGGACATATGGATTTTATGGAATTGATCTGAACTGGGGTGGTATGTTTCCTTCATGTTCAATTACTAATATAAAGCTCTTTCTTATATACATATGAGGGTCTGTGAATTTGTTTCTCTAGTCTACTCAGACTAAGACAAATTCAAATTCCATTCAGTCAACTCCACAAGAATTCACCAAACTTTCAGGTATGACTAGTGTGGTGTTTCACTAGCTAGAAAAATGCTTACCTTGGTTTCTTCCTTAAGACAATGATAGTAAAAATCTCTAAGATGGAGGAAAATGGGTCTTTGTTACATTGTCACCATTGCTATCATAGACTGGCTCTTCTCCATAGCCTCAGCATACTCAAAAGAAGTTCTCTGCACAGAAAAATTTGTCTGAAACTCATAAAGGTCATTTAATTCCGAGATCACTGCAACTCCATTAGGATTAATCAGCAAACAACATTACCAATGTTGTCTATGGCAAGGATTTCTTCAAGGAATGAAGGGTACCCAAGCAAGCCTGGGCATCATAACAAAGGATTTTATTTAGCTTGAGTACATGAACTGTAATTTTGTTTCAGTGTTTCATTTCAAAAAGCAAATGGACAGAATACAAATTCAATAGTTATTAAAGAAAGGGCTTGAGGGAAGTGATAGGATCTAACAGAAAAAAGAACCAGCACCAAGTGTAAGATGCTCTAGGAAGGACAAATCCAACATATGGAAATGGTCCCTTGAGGTGATACAGCCCCGCAAACCAGAATAAGCTCCCTTGTTAGCCAGTGTACTCACCACCACAAGAAAGGTGGTCCTCCTTAGGAATCCTCTCAGGCATTGCCATCAGTATAAGGGGAGGAGGTTGCACCAATGACCTCTAAAGGCTGGGAGACCAGGGGCCATCACGAAAGTGGCCCCTTTCTTACCATCAGAAAGATGGCTGCTCGAGCTTGAATAGGTACATGGTTGTCAGACTAGGAGGTGCTAAACTATTCTTCCAGAAAGCATGTTAATTCTGAATAGCACAGGGACCCTGGAGATTACTGAATAATAAATAAAGCATTTCTTCTTTTGTTGGTAGCGTCTGTCCCTGTTCATTAACTCTCTATTTCTGGGCAGCCAAGGGGAATTCTGGGGGCATGGTGCCTTTGGGTATTCTTCACTGCTGAGCAGAGTCACTAAACAGCTTGAAGCAAGCTGCCTACTTTTCCAATAGGGAAAACCCAAAGTCTGTTCTTTCTTCCATACTGAACTTGGCCTCTCTCTCCTGATGCGTGTATCAAATATATGTATATCATCCATATCCTCTTTCAGACAGCCATCCCCGATCCGATGCTAGTCATTTGTAAATTATTTAGACTTAGGTACTAATGCTGTCTTCTTTCAAGGTCATATTGTGAATGATGTTTTTATCCACTGGTTGCATTTAGAAATTATTTCATTGAAGGCTCTGTTTCTTCTCAGAAAGCAATGTGGTATTGTTTTTCCCAAAACTCTTCTGTGGCCTAGTAAATGAAAATGAGTCCATACAAGAACTGGCAAACCAGCCAGAATAGGGAGGGAGCTCAGGGGCCATTCTGTTTGTAGCCCCTTGTCACCTACCCCTCACCCACTACTACCCAGTCAGCATCCAATGGCTTCATCCATTTCACATCAGCCATAAGTCCAAGGGTCTCTTCACAACCCTTATAAGTGTCACTGTCTTCTCCTTAAAATGTTTCTCTCCCTCCACTTGTGTGCCTCTGAATGGCTCGGATTCTCTTTTCATTTCCTAAGGATAGTTTTATACCTCTCTGTGACAGGAAAGACACTGGAGATTGCATGATGGGTTTTTGCAAGATCAGTGACTTATCAATTGGAAATACTTTTTTTGAATACCATAAATAGTGGCAACATATGTGGGCAATACCAGATAAAATATACAAAACCGAGTCAACTGTAACAAGGACAGAGTTCAACTGAGGAACAGACTGACAGTAGCTTAGACACAAGTTGAAAGTGAAGGCATCTACAACAAGCCCACAGTAGCTAAAATACAACCCTGAGTGAAGCCCTCTGAATTTAGAGACCATTACAAAGGTATATCTTCAATGAGAGAACCTCGCAGACTACATAAATGAAGAAATCAAGAGGTCATTAGGGTTGGGGAGGGAGGGAATAAAGGAACCTAATATCAAAGAGTTCAAGAAGAAGTGAGCTTCTGAACATGATGATGGCAGCAACTATACAGTTACGCTTATCTACTTGATGTATGGATTGCTGTGGCAGTTACATAATCTGGTGTCAATTTGGGACTGGAGAGGATTAAGAGTGAAGGGGTGGAATCTAGCCTGTCAAGGAGGCCTCTGTGTGGGCTAGGTCTTTCCCTGAGGATTCTGGAAATTCTGGTATGTTTCCCCATGGAAGCAGGAGACACTCACTCTGTTGACTCCCTGGGAGACAATGTAGCTGATAAGACACATGGAACCAAGCTAGTTTCCCCAGGCTGGAGCAGCCACATGGATACTCCTGCCAGCACTGAGATGCTGGATACTCTAAAGAAACAAATCCAGTGACACATTTTTGCAAGAAAGCTTTATAGTTAAATATATGCATTTTTTTTTATCAAGAAGACATCCCATCTCAATCCAACCCAGACAAGTCCATGAGTCCAATGCTTGTCTGTAAATCCATGGTTTGTCTATAAGTCCTTCTTCAGACTCATACAGCTGCAGGCTAGTGATATAGAAAAGTGAAGTAGGAAGCTCACAGGCCTGTGAGTATCGAGTGGATCCAAAGTTGGTTGGAAGAGTGCAGGACACGGCAGTCCACATGGGGCCACCCCTGGAAGTGGTCAGAGCTCTAGCAGGCAGAAAGGCAGAGGGGCAAGTTAGAGGCATGGTAGAGAGAGGGGCAAGTTCCCAGCTTCCCAAAGGCCACCCTTCCAAAGAGGCGTTATCAGGCTGTAGTCTGATTGACAGGTTAGATTCTACCCTAACACTTTTATACACCTTCAAGTTGACATAAAATCACCTATCAAAATGACTGTGCTCCATGAGATTCATATTGCCTGATTTTCAAAACATAGATTGGTAGATTACCTTAACCTGGAAATTCTACTGAAAGTTCATCCTCATCATAGCAACACAGAAGCCTTCAAGGGGTGGCTTGGCATGAGGTGCCTTGGCTGAAATTAAAGGCAGCTCTCCTGCATAAAAGGTGAGAACTCAGGC
Organism: Nesogale talazaci; assembly: GCA_004026705.1. Taxonomy (NCBI): domain Eukaryota; kingdom Metazoa; phylum Chordata; class Mammalia; order Afrosoricida; family Tenrecidae; genus Nesogale; species Nesogale talazaci. The sequence continues at coordinate 121,646 of PVJH01000553.1, forward strand.
TGGGCCCCGGTGGCGTAGTGGTTGTGTGCCCACTGGGTTGGCGGTTCAAATCCAGCAGCAGCTCTCCAGGAGCAAGGCTGGGCCTCCTACTCCCACCACAGGGCAGAGATGCTCCCCCACTCCACCCAAAAAAAGGTGAGAACTCTACCTCAGAACCACCCATGCCCTCTTTCAAAGTCTTACCTCACTGAAAAGGATTTCTAGTGGTTATCTCTGAGGGACCACTCTCTCAAGCTTCATCCCTGTCTATAAACTGCCAACTGGACATCTCCACCCAGACACCTCCACTAACTTTTGAGTCCTGCAGCCCATTAACCAGAGGCATATAATTGTCACCAGACCCTCTAAGTCTTCTCCAATTGTTTTTTAAAAAGGAGTTTAACCAAATCATCCTTATGGTTCTTTCTAACAATGGTATCTATGCAATATGATAAACCTGGCATCTTTTCCTATACACCAGGTCTCTTTCCTGCCTTCCTTTCTGCTTGACTCCTCTGAATCACAACAAGGCTCCAAACTTCAGAAACAGGTGAAACACAAAAAGATTAAGCTTCTTGATCTGTCTCCGAGTTTTCTTTCCCCTTCCTCATGGTACACACCTCAAAACCCACCCTTCCCATGCCTTGTCTCAGTGCCTTCCTGTCTGGGGGAATGGCTTTAGTAAAAGTATGCACAGCAGAAGAGACCATTCCTTGCATTCAGTTCGGAGACATGGACTACATTCCTTGAATGGCTTGACAATTCTTTCTCTCCTTTACCATATGAGTCCAGGGCCACTAGCTTAAAACCCATAGCCTCTTAAGCTTCTCCTCCTCCCTATCATGATGCTATTGTCAGTGTGACCCAACACAGATCATGCTCTCAGAAGAAGCACAAGGCTCCAGGCAGACATACTTTACTAATTAGGCTAAACCCTTGGCCTACACCACAAACATCTCTTTTCACTCCCAATTTCTTTGGAATCACACCCACTTTTCCAGGCTTCCATAAGAGCTCCTGCATAGCTAGCCTTCTAGGGAGCCCTGGCAGCACAGTGGGCTATGCCCCAAGCTGGTAACCACGAGGTCAAATGGTTGGAACCCACCAGTACCTCCAAGGGAAAAAGACAGCAAGTCTAGGAAACCCAGAGGGGTCTTTCCAGTCTGTCCTGTACAGTGGCTCAAAGTAAGAATCCACTCATTTGTAGGGAGTTTGGTTTGACAATGACAAGTGGACCTGTGGTATCCTCCCTCCTGTGGGTCTCCACCGTGCCTGCACCTTTAAGTCACCTGGAAAGTCTTTCTAAAATCCAACCCACCCACCCACCCCCGACAAGTTCTGCTACCCAGACGGATTAGAATCAGAATTGCCAGAGAGGAATCCCAACACCAGGAGTGCTCAAAGCTCCCCATGTGATTCTGATATGACCCTAAGATCAATATCCAGCCATGATTTCATTAACAATATTCTTCCTTGCCTTCATAATGACACTGTTTGTCTTATTCCTATGAGTAAATTTGAAGCTCCCAGAGAGCACAGACCCTCTTACCACATCTATTTAAGGTGACCAGATGTCCTGCTTTTTAACAAGTTGTCTTGCATCCTGTGGCATTTTAAAATTAAATAAATATATTGCAATACTATGTTTGTGTTCTATGAACATTTTTGTTGCTCCATCTAGACCAGATTTTTAATCAAGAAAAGCACACCCCATCCCTGGTCAATGGTGTCTGGCTTAAAATCTGGCCACTCTACTGCAGTTCATAAATAATCCGAAATGCAGTACATCCTGTCAATTTGACTTTGGGAACTTGAAATTAGTCAGGATCATCCATTTGGGCTTCTCTCCATGGAGGGTTGTTCTGAATTAGAAAGACTAGGGTTTGCTTGTCATTACCCAAAACTTTCTAATGGCGTTTGTTTTCTGGGATGGTTTACCTCGTACTTACTTCTCAACACTGAAAGAATTCACATGGCAGAAGCACTTCTGTCAATCCAAGTAACTTTTATGAGGGAAGGGGAAGTCCCAGGTAATATAGTCTCCCAGAAGACACACTCTTGCTAGAAAGTGTACAAGGCCACATGGCGGGGCCATGGGTAAGTTTGAGACCAAAAATGACTATTTAGGAGAAACACCACGAACAGCCATGTGGGAAAGGACTGGACAGTGGAGTTTACAGAATCAAAAGAAGAGGCCCAGAATGAAGAAGAAGAGATGCACACCCTCAGAGCAAGGGTGCATGAAACACCGGAGATCCTACCCTCTGACCTGACAGAGAGAGTGACTGGCCTTTAGTCTCTGCTACTTATTCCCTCCTAGCCCCAGTGGGGATAGGACCCAGGTTGAAGGTATTGGCCCATCTTAGTGGCTGAGTTCAGACACATGTGTGAGGTAACATCCCTGGTGCTCTGTGTATGTACACAGGTTTACCTTCACCTGTGTCTAGGTGGCCGTAGTCGTTGGATGCCCAGCTTTGGAGCTTCCCCATAGGTGTCTAATGTGGGCTTTATTGTTTTCAAACCTCCTTATTGTGGCAAGGCCATCTGGTTTTAGTTTAACCTTGGCATTCAGTAGAAACAACCCCCTCTCTCCCTAACGTTCCCACCTTTCAGTAGGACTTGGAATTTAGAATTTAGAATCACTCTTGTTGAAGCAAATGGGTACATGGCTGGTGTCCTACACTTCGTCCTTACACTTTCACTTCTGAACTGCTCACGGATATCATTAAGATTCTATGGTTTCTCGAAGGCCAGTCACAAAATGGGACTGCGTATGTGTGCTCATTTCTAATTGAAATAAACAAAAGTGGCCAGTGGCATGCACGGTGACCCCCAGCCCCTCACTCCGATGGAAAAAAAAATGCAACAAGCCTGCGATATGAACTTGAGACAGGCCACCTGACCTCCTCTCAGAAGCGGCAGAAAATGAAATGAGAAATGAGACAGGGAAGATATGCTAACTTTTCATATGGCTGCAGTTGCTACGGAAACTGCCTTCTTAGCTTCAACCTGGCCAGTATAGCCTATCTCTGTGTACCCCCTGGGTTTGTGGAAAATAAAGGATATGAAAGAGTCCACAGATAGTGCAGAAGAAGAGTCGGGGGTGTCCTAGTCCAAGAAGAACCCTGCAATGTTTCTCTCTCCCACACCTTTGCCCTTTCACGGGCACCTAGAATAACTGCCACCTGACAAAACCCTTCGAGAATGAAAATCATAGAATTAGCCAACAGGGTAAACAAAACAATAGGAAGCCCTTTTTGACATGTGGCAGTGATTAAATACTGCTTTCTCACTCCAATAGGGCTCTTCTTTCCTGCTGGGGAGGTAAGTGATAACTCTTAACCCAGCAGGAATGATATCTCAACCCTCTCCTGCCCCACAACTCTGGGGAAAGTGTCCAAAGTCTCTCAGCACCATAAGGGTGACCTGAAACTCTGAGTGAGTTCCCTGAGCTCTGATTGTACATATGGAGAAGGCCCCGAGAGGGAAAGGCCCAAAGTCTCCTGGTCACACCGGGACCAACAGGGTGGTCATGGGAATCAGGGGAACAGAGGCTCGTCTTCTCTGACTGCAGAACCTGACATGGAGGCTGACAAAAGCACACCAGAGCATATGAGATGTCCACACCTGCCCTCATGAATTGCACTTCAGGGGTTATTGCAAAGTGTAGTGAAAAAAAAAAACAAAACAAAGAACAGCATCTGGACTCTTCAAGACTTGTCTTAAGACAGACAGCTAAGTGAGGTGTCAGCTAAGTCCACATGAAAGGACACACCAGTCCATGTGATGCAAGGATTGTAACTAATAAAATCCAAGATTGTAAGAAGGAATTGTATTCAAGCTTAAATTCTGAGGACTGGGTTCATAGAAAGCTATACGGATGACAACGAAAGTTCAAAAATCATTTGCAGATTACTCATCCAGCTTCTGAAGAATGTTCTTGGACTAAGAACCGTAGCAGTTACCAGTTGGGCTGCAATTCGCATGGTCAGCAGTTCAAAACCACCAGAAGTTCCATAGGAAAAAAAACCTGAGTTTTCTATTCCCCCTAACAGTTACAGTCTCAGAAACCCACAGGGGAGTTATTATGAATCAATCCACTTGTCTACCCTTTTAGCCCTTCTTTAACCTGTTCTCATTTCTATTATCTTCTGCTTTCTTTTATATTGAGGTTTTCTTGTGTTTTATTTTGTTGTAGTTGTTGTGGGGTTTTTTTGTATCATTTTCTTTATATGAAGTCCAAGATAGATGTGTTAGGCATGGTTCTCTAGAGAAACAAAACCAGGACATCTATGAATATATATATATATTCATATATATACACACACACACACACACACACACATATGAGCGAGAGAAAGAAAGGTAGTTAGTCCACCCAGCACTGCAGAAGGCTCCCTTCAGCTCACTTTGGTGGGTCAGTGAATATTCTGAAGGTCCTTCGACTTACACAGGCTGCTGGTCCAAAGTCAAGGAAGCAGACATGGGAATCTGCCCTCAGGCAAGATGAGCAGAGTTGGCGTGGCGGGCAGCCAGCAGACAGTCAGGGTGGAGGGGCAACCACAGGAGGATGAGAAGTTGGACATAACAGGCCAGTAGTGTACAGTGTAGGGAAGCAGGTCCCAGTGGAGTCTCACACTCTGGTGATGTACAGCACAGCACAGCAACACGATCCATGGGTTGGCTGACCCATGGGTTGGCTCAGCACACAGGTAGTATAGCACAGGGTTGAGGCAAAGGAGGAGCTCAGGAAGCATTGTGCTAATGTGATCACAGGGAGAAAGGAGAGAGAAGTCATCCCCAGAAAACCATTTATCTTGGTCACCCTCCAATCAAGCTCCGACTTGATTGGCAGGCTAACCTCTGGCCACATGTTCCTATGGGAACCATGTTGGCATAGAAAACCTAACTATTCCCCCAAGATAAATATATACAGGAGATATCTAGTTTGATAGCTCTTTGGGGTTATAGCAGGGAAGACTGGGGGATAATGATGAGTATAAGGATGAAGGAAGCTGTTCTAAATGGCCTAAAATTGAGCGTGGTGGTGACTGCAGCACTATTTTCAACATATTTAAACTGTCAAATTGAATGGTATGTGAATTTATATGTCAATAAAACTGTTTTTTTTCTAAGCCTGCTTGCATTAAGACACACACAAAAAACCCTTGCAAAATAAGAGCATATGACACAAAAAGAAAATAACATTTGAATCAACAGACAATCGAATGAACAACTAACTATTCCTCCAGCTTCTGCTGAGGAGACACTAAGCTAAGAGGATGTGGTAGGCTGAGTTGTCTCCAGAAACAAACCAGTGACATTCATCTATGTACAAGAAAGAACTTTATCCCACCCACCTCCCAGAAGAATTCATTGCAGAGGACTGCACTGAAGCAACAGTTCAAGGAGAGGGATGTGTCTGATCAGAGCAGACAGGAGCCAACAAGGGGGGAGGAAAAAAGAGTGAAACAGATTCTGATCCACCCAGTCCCGAGGACAATATTTTTGCTCAGAGCAGTCAATGCACAGAAACGACCATGGGGCTGGACCCATCATGGGACACAATGCTCCTCACTGACCCATAGCACCACGGGGGACACAAGGCAGCAATTGTGCCTGCCTTGAGCTCACCACACCAAGGTGAGACACTGGGGTATGCAACAGAGCAGCTAGGGGAACAGAGCAATGAAGTCCCAAGGAACACCAAAAATAGACTGTGGGGCCATGGCAAGGCGTCCCATCAGACTTGACTGGAAAACACTCAGAAAGGACAACAAATAGACTTTAAACTATTAAAAGCTTTATCTTTTTTGTTGTTACCATTTTGTTTTGTTTTGTTTTTAAGTTGTTGTTGTTGTAGCTATCATTTTATTTTCTATTGTTGCTTTGTTGTGCTCGATCTTGTGTTTGTGCATATTGTTGTTGCTGTGTGTCTTGGGATAAACAACCCGGAAGAGAGAACAAGGGGGCGAAAGTTCCAGAAGGACATGGGAGAGGGGGAGACGGGGGAGAGGAAGTGGCTGTTAGCAAATTCAAGGACAAGGAAACAACAAGTGACTGAAAACTGATGGCAAGGAGGGTTGGATCAAGGACAATATAATGGAGAGGAATTCCTGAAACCTAAATGAAGACTGAACATGATAGCGGGACAAAGAGGAAAGTAAAAAGAAATAGAGGAAAGAAATAGGAAGCAAAGAGCATTTATTGAGATCTAAATATATGCATGTATATAGGTAAATATAATTATACATGACAATGGGGAAATAAATCTATGTGCATATATTAATAGGCTTAGTATTAAGGAAGCAAATGGACATTGGGCACTTACTTAAGTACAACTTCAATGCAGGAGCACTTTGTTCTAATAATCGGCACTCTGAAATGCTCATCTTCCAGACATAATCGCTGAAGACAAAGCAGATACATAAGCAAATATGGTGAAGAAAACCGATGGTGCCTGGCTATCAAAAGATATAGTGTCTGGGGTCTTAAAGGCTTGAAGGTAAACAAACAGCCATCTGGCTGAGAAACAGCAAAGCCCACATGGAAAAAGCATACCAGGTTGTGTGCTCTTAAGGTGTCCATGAGATCAGGTATCAGGCATCAAAGACAGAGAGCAAAAAACTATAATGTGAATAAGGTGGGAGTGCGGAGTGGAGGCCCAGAGCCAATCTACAAGCAACTGCACATGCTCTTACAGAAGTGAAGTGGGGAGAAGATGGGCCAGTAACGATGCAGTGTAGCACTGATGAAACATACAACTTTCCTCTGGTTCTTTAAGACTTCCTCCTCCCCATTATCATGACCCTAATTCTACCTTACAAATATGGCTAGACCAGAGTATGTTCATGGGTACAGATAGGAGCTGGAAACACAGGGAATATAGGACAGAAAAACTCCTTAGGGTCAATATTGAAAGAAGCCATACCAGGAGGGGAAGAGGAAGGTGGGGGGAGGAAAGGGGACGCAATCACAATGCTCTATCTATGACCCCTTCCCAGGGGGATGGACAACAGACAAGGGGGTGGAAGGAGACTTTGGACAGTGTACGACATGAAAAAAATAATAATTTGTAAATTGCCAAGGGTTCATGTGGGGTGGGGGGGGAGGGAGAGGAAAATGAGGAGCTGATGCCAAAGGTTCAAGTAGAAAGAAAACGTTTTTGAAAATGATGATGCAATATATGGACAGATGTACTTGAGACAATGGAGTATGTGTGGACTATGATAAGAGTTGTATGAGGCCTCAATAAAATGATTTTTTTTTTAGGAAGAAAGGCTGGTGGTTCAAATCGAGCAGCAGCTCTCCAGGAGCATGCCTGGGCCTCCTACTCCCACAGGAGGTCAGTGATGCCCCCTCCCCCAAAAAAGAAGGCACTTCATCCTAGTCCAACTTAAGTTCATAGCTCGAATGCTAAGCAGGGCCCTCCCCAGATGACACCAACAGGTAAAGCAGGCGATAAGGAGAGGACAGGCCAGTGAGTGCGAAGTCCCATGGATCCATGTTTGTGGGAGTGCGGCAGATCACTGACATTTCTCAGGGTCCTGGGACCCACATGGGGCTGGCCCTGGAGGCACACCCAGAGGCCCCGTGAAGTCCTAGCGACATCTGTCCTTCACTTCCCGGTGAAGAGGAAGGTGAAGAGGCAAAGAGAAATAAGCTCTGTTCCATCTTGCTTTATATAAAAGGCTGTGACCCCCAAAAGGTGTCACTTGATTGACAGGTTGAACTCTGCTCCTAGCCAGGCATGTCTGATTGACATAGCAGCTAACTACCATGGAGGGTAATTAATAACAATTGATTTTGAAAAGCAATTGCATGAGAACCATCACTGCATTTCATAGACCCCATTTTTCACCTGAATTTTTTTTCTGTCAAAGAAAGCACTTCTTCTCTCTGCCAATTCTGCTTAAACACAGAAAGAAAAGAAATTCCCACCAGAGACTTGCAGTGCTTTATGCCAAATGGATGTGCGTGACTCAGTAGTGGGAAGATCCAAGGCAGGGGAGATTTTCAAGATTAACCCTATGTGCATTTGGAGTTTTGAACTTTAGAAATACACCGTTTTGCAAACAAATAGCACTTTAAAATACAATGAAATTCTGCTAAGACAGAGAGAAATGTCCAAACTGAAATGTGTACAATTTTTAGCTGGCCTTGGGGAAAAGGCATTTTGATTTTTCATAAATTGATAGGATTTACTAGGCTCGAGACTAGGAACCTTTGTGGTCCTGCTAGATTAGTGTTGGATTGCTAACCACAGTGTCAGCAGTTCAAATTCACCAGCTGCTCAGTAGCAGAGAAATGAGGCCTTCTGTCCTGCAAAGACTGACAGCCTTGGGAGCCCTATATAATGTTGCTGTGAGTCAGAATCAACCTAATGACAGTAGATGTGTTGAGATTAGTTTGTTTGGTAGATGAGGAAGAAAGACTTGGTAATATATTTCCAAAAATTACCTAGCAAAGAGCCTACATAACACAACAGCAGAGTATCTGATATTTGAAACAGGTAGGTTCCCAAGACTACAGTCCTTAGACTTCCTTCAGGCTTGGAATTGAACTCAGCCCTGTCACCTCCATCCCTCCCACCCTCCACCAATGGTAGAATAATCAGCCATTTAAGATCAAAAAAGCAGTGTTTACCCAAAGACAACATTCCCAGGGTTAGAAAAGAGGGCGGAATGGAAACAGGAAGCACCTAGAGACAGTGGACAAAGTGCTGCTGCACTGAAGTCACTGGTGTGGAGGAGTTGAAACAAGATGCATGTGGGTTGTTGAATGGAAAACTGCTCTGCAAACCTTCTCCTCATTCACAGTCCATACCATCTTTTACAATAGTATCTTTCAGAATAATATTCTAGATGTGCTGGACAGTGAGCCTCCTAGGCTGAAAGGCATTCCAAATGCTCAGAGCTCATAGCAGCGGTCTCAGACACACGAGGACGGAGGTGGTGCAGGACCAGAAACCTTTCATTCTTTTCTTTTTGAAAAAATAATTTTCTCAGGATTTCGTACAACTTTTATCACAATCCATACCTCTGTCCATTGTGTCAAGCACATTTGTACATTTGTTGCCATAATCATTTACAAAACGTTTTCTTTCTACTTGAGCCCTTGGGATCTGCTCCTCATTTTCCTCCTCCCCCTCAACCCTTGATAATTTATGCATCATTATTTTTGTCATGTCTTATGTCTCCCTTCACTCACTTTTCTCTTGTCCTTCTCCAAGGGAGGGGATTGTATATAGATCCTTGTGATCTGTTCCCCCTTTCTACCTCACCTTCGCCTTTCCCTCCTGGTATCATGACCATTGGTCCTGAGGCGTTCATCTGTCCTGAATACCCTGTGTTTCTGGCTCTTATCTGTGCCCAAGTACATCCTCTGGTCTAGCCAGATTTGTAAGGTAGAGTTGGGATCACGATAGTTTGCGTGTGTGTGTGTGTGTGTGTTGAAGCATTAAAGAACTAGAGGAGAGTTGTATGTCTGTTCGTTGCTACACTGATGGTTCAACAACTCCCCGAGGCCCTTCTGTAAGGGGATTTCCAGTTGTCTACAAATGGGCTTTGGGTTTCCACCTTTCATTCTTTTCTACAAGACCTTGAACTGACCTAATGGTCACTGCCACCCACAGGATCTGGATACTGCCTTGGATGCACTATCATCTTGCTACAGAGCTTATGAAAGGCACGTTCTTATATCTACCTATACTAATCAAGACCACACACATAATCAAGCAAATCATCTGTATACACATAATCAATAGTCATACACATGGTCTAATCAATAAGCTGCATGCACATAACCTGAAGCCAAAGAGACAGAAGCAGAGACTCCCACTTTCACGGAGGAAAATCCCAGAGTTCCCAGAATCCTCAGGAGAAGGCCATGCCCACACAGAAGGCTTGTTGGCTATGATTCCATTGACAGACTAGCCTCCACCCCTTCATTTTTAATCTGCTCAAGTCCCAAATTAACATCAGATTACATAACTACCTGTGAGTAAATGGTTGTTTAAATATAGATGTATTATGTGTTTTCTGACCTTGGTTCGTCTGGAGACAAGATAAAAATTATAAATTCCTTTCCAAAAAACTTTTGTTTTAAATAAATAAATAAAAGACAAGTTGAAAAATAAACAAAATGAAAAACCTCTCTCCTTGAACTTCAGCAGAGAGCCATGATGAACGAGGCCAGAGAACCCACTGCAGTCAGAAACCAGGACCTGGCTGGCCCAGCAATAACTTGACCATTTTAACTGAATTACCCAGGAACTTCCACTTTCTCAGCTGAAAAGACAGGAAGAACAATATAATTATGCTTAATAAGAAACAAATACAATTATGCTTAATAAGAAAAGGCTAATTAATGGCCAATGGGATTATCTCAGATGAAGTGTGAACCCCATGCAAACATTGATTATATTTCTGAACTTTACAGGTAAATAAAAAGATGCCAATGTAGTCTCTCAGATGCTCAGAGTCTCCTGACAGAGAGTGGTCTACAGATGTGATAACCAGAGGCAAGTAAAGTACACTAAGCCTCCAGATGACCATGTCAATGGCATAAGATTGTTTTCAACCCTTCTGGACACCTTCTGGACACCTGATCCAGCAAACTCAGTGGGTCAATAAAAGATTTCCTCCATCTAAAAAGTGTGACAAGGAAATCCATTTGAAATGACATATTATAAGGATTGTATAATCTGGCTTAAACACTAAGTGGTCTGCACACCTTCTCCTCTGGGTAGAGCAGGCATGGGCTCTAAAGCAGGTGAGGCGAGGTACAGTGCTTCTCTCCAGCTGTGAGGGATTCTCTAAGCTGGCTGCACATTAAAGCCTCACATGCACTCCAGGCCAGTTGGAACCAAATCTCTTCTGTGTTTCCCAAATTGAAAAAGCACAAATTAAAAAAAAAAAAAAAGAGCACTCAATTGGGTGAAGAGTATTTTGGTAAAGTGTGTTTAGCTAAAGATAAAACTCTTATCTTCACCCGCCACTCATTTGTCAGTTTCTGCTACTACCACGACTTGCTCTGCTGCTATCACATGGCTGGGAGCTGTGATACCCATATTTCAAGTACAATTAGCATAATTCATGGCAGATCCATTTCAGCAAAGCTTCCAGACTAAGACAGACTAGACTGGCCATTTCCTTCCAAAAACTAGAAAATCCTACAGATCAAAAGAGAACATTGTGTGTTGTTGTGCTGGAAGATCAGGGTGCTGTGTTGGAAGACACTAGACAGTGGTAGAAACCATGGGTTCAAACGTGCCATTGATTCTGAAGATAGCACAACCCCACACAACATTTTGTTGTGCTTCAAGGAGGGTTCACAGGAGTTGAAATCAACTCAATGTCAATAGACATCAACAAGAAGAAGCTATCTAAAGGCCAGCGCAGCCTTCAGACTAAGATTCGTCTAACACAAGTTATGGTAGTTTCAATCATTTCATATGTATGTGGAAGTTAGACAATGAATAAAGATGTTGGAAGAAGAATAGGTGCACTTGAATTATAGTGTTGACAAAGAATATTGAAAGAAAGAAAGAACCATGGACTTCCAGCAAAACAAACAAGTCTGTCTTGGAAGAAGTATAGAATGGTCCTGAGAGGCAAGCATGCCACAACTTTGTCTCCATGCATGTTGGACTTATTATCAGGAAAAATCAATCCCTAGGAAAGGACGTTATACTTGGTATAGTACAGGGGAAGTAAAATAACAAACAGGAAGATGGTTCTGGAGATGGATTGACATAGTGGCTGCAACGTAACAATTATTTGGTGATGACCTAGAAACAGGCATTGTTCCAGGCATTCTGTTACAGATAGGGTCACCAGGGTAGGGTCATCAGGGTAGGGTCATCAGGGTAGGGTCACCAGGGTAGGGTCATCAGGGTAGGGTCACCAGGATAGGATAATCAAGGTAAGGTCACCAGTATAGGGTCATCAGGGTAGGGTCACCAGGATAGGATTATCAAGGTAGGGTCACCAGGAGTCAGAGCCAACTTGACAGAGCCTAATAGCCACAACCCTTTGAATGGTTGTTTTCCTTTGTTTTGGAGATGGTGGATTAAGTTGTGTGTTTATGTAATCGAGGGTTTCCGTGGTGCTCTTCGCTTTGCTTGTTTTCGCAAATTGCTTTGTAATAAAAGCTTGGGGCAACTTGGACATAGGAAAAAAATAAACAAACCCACTGTCCCTGAGTTGATCCCAACTCACAGGGACGCCTTAGAAAAGAGGACACCCACTCTCGTGGGTCTCTGCGACTATAACTTTTTACAGGAGCAGAAAGCCTCAGTTTTCTCTCATGAAGTGGCTAACAGCTTCAACCCGCTGGCTTTGTGGCTAGCAGTCCAATGATGGTACCAGGAGTCCTGGGCATAGAAAAGCAGACATGAAAGAAGTGGCAATGCCACTTTCCACCAGGGAATATTTTTGTTACTTAGATGCTACGCCTCTTCCTGCCTGAAGAAGACAAACTCCCATACGAGCCTTTGGTCAACTTTCCAGAGTTGGTGGGAAGATTTGACTCCTTGGGCCTGGAAGGACTCTAATTCCCGCAGCATATGTTGGCAAAGACTTTGCTCACACAGCTTGGCTTTCCTCTCTCAGGTCTTGTGGCCAGGAACTTTGGGGTGGGGGGTGCCTCAAAGCAAAACTTCTCCTTTGGGCTGCCTCCGCTCCTGAATGCACACAAGTAGCCACCCCACACTGATTTAGGCACTGGAAGATTTCTCTCAGGATTTTCTTTGGGGGTAGGGCTGACTTCAGGCAGGGCCGCCGTGGCCCTTAGACAGTGGCATCTGCTGGCAACATATGTATTCTTTCCCCCTAGCTTGAAGCTCCACAAGGCATCTCAGAGTCTGGGGGTGAGTGGCAAGCTGAGGAATGTCTGTACCCCCCTTCCTGTCATTCAGCCCAGCAGTAGCCCAGGCTTTGTCAGCTCCCAGCAAACTCTCCTCTGCAATGTGAGGCCTCGCTGCCTTGAGAGCTCTTCATTTGTATTCAACCTTGTTGTCTGCCAAATGCCTCAAGGGTCCTACTTTTCTGGATCATGCCCTGTGCCAAGACTCCGGCAACTCCGTCCTTTTGCCCTTGAGGAGAAATGTGCCCCCCCACACACACATGCACATCCCATCCCCTCCCCAGGGAGAGAGCACCAGGGTTAGATGGATGGCTATTTCAAAAGATTGTGCAAAAGCATTTTCGAATCCTTAATGAAGATGAGGACAAATAGAAATTGCTATGATAGAATTACACCCACCAACTTGGTTAAGAAACAGAACGTGCCCTGAATTCGCTTGAAAAGAACCTCAAAACGGCTAGGAGATGAATGTCCACTTCTGCCTTGGCCGAATTTTTCTTTCTTCTCTTTCGGTCTGAGCCCCAATCTATACCGCTAATGATGTCTCACCTTAGAGAAACTAGCAGGCTGAATGAAACAGGCTTGTTTGCAGACAGCAAGAATCTCTCAACTCAGATAGGTTCCAGGAGAAATTAGGTGCACTGGAATTGCAAGAGCTCAGGAGCTCTGGAGACTTGGGCTGGAGTGTTGATGGGCCACACAATGGGCTGGGAGCAGCTCTCTGTGTCTTTAGCATCATCCTTTGTCTCCTCAAGATAAGGAGATGGTCTTAGAGAATGATCACGACTGCTCAATGAAGAGCAGGACATATTGGTGTTCACTCAATATTGTCTCTGAAAACAAAATCCAAACCCATGGTCTTAGAGTCCGTTACAACCTACAGCAGCCCTGCAGGACAGAGTCGACCTGGAAGGCTACGGCTGTAAAAGGTTATGGGAGCAGGCAGCCTCATATGGATGGATTAAAACTGCTTGAGTTGCAACTCCACGCCTATCGCACAGCACCCCCAGAGCTCCAAAGATCGGCGTTCAACCATGCAAACTGGTTCACAGCGAGAGCTTGCAAGTTCACGTTCCCTCTTGTGAACTCAGTGGCTGTATGCTCTTGAATAAACTGTTTATCCGAAGCCCCGATTTGGTTTTTTCCTCCAACTTTTAAATAAACCAAAAGCCACTGTCATTGACATGCCTCCAATGTAAAATTTCCCTCACAGTCTAAGGCATATTCTAAATCCTCAGAAAGTGGTCATTTTGAAAGCATATTAGTTTAAAAACTCTTTCAGATTTCTTAAAACGATTCAACATCTTTCTACTAGCATGCATGGCACTCTGTCTGAAAATATCTGCTTTCCTGATTTGTGGGGAATTTGTTAAAAAACCTGGACCTCTCTCTTTATATACTAAAGTAAGTCACACTTGGTTATCAGACTTTATATTTGTTGATTTCCTTTTATCTTTTTTCACTCCCAATTTCCTTTTTAATGCGGTGTTTGTTTTGGACATTTGAGTCAAGGATAGGTTTGTTTCAGCCTTTAAATTAAACTAAATCTTGTCACCCTACACAAGATAATTAGCGATGCCATTATTGACTTGGCCCCTGGTAAAGATTTTAAGAGAAGACTGTACCTGGTACAGTAAATCACCCAGCAATTAACCCAAAAGGTAGCATTTAGAATCCCCCTACCTGCCTCCAGGGAGAAAGACAGGAGAGTCTGGTTCCACTGGAGCCTCCATGGGATGTTTCTACCCTGTTTTGGAGGGCTGCTGTGGCTTGGCATCACCTCCATGGGAACAGCCTTGGGCTTTTTAAAAGATCGGTGGAGTAAAGGTATCAAGAAGAAAGAAGCGCCACTGTCATTAAGATGTTGGTGGGCCGGTGGGAATCTGTGCGGCTTTCAGAGACAGAAGTATGAAGGTGAGGGTATGTTGATAGAGGAACCCCAGGCATGATCCGAGGTCTGCCTTCCAGTGAGGAGGCCCAGACTTTGCTGCCACAAGTGGAGCAACCCATCCGACCAGCTAACACCCTGGGACCCAGGCTGCCCCTCTGACTCTCATCAGTGCAAATAGGAGAGTGGGCACATGCATTCCCAGAAAGCACAGGCTCTAAGGAGAAGAGAATGGCGTCCTGGAACTAGAAGCAGGAGACGAGGAGACCGTTTCTCTTTTTACTGAGGTGGTAAGAGTAGCACACCTGGAGGAATGAGGAAAATGAGGCAGGACTGTGCAACAGGTGGGTCTACAAATGAATGGATTGTGACCTTGAAGCGCCCTTGAAGCATGCAGAGTAGGAATTTCACATTGTTTCTATTTTCATGAATGGACTGAGAATGGAAGCACAGGGCAACCCTCAAGTCTATGATTGAAGGGCTAGTCTTCTCCTCTCTATCAGACACACTTGCCCAACCTTCTTCCTGCACCACAGGCCCATGGTCACTAATGAAATGTGCACATGAAAAGACATGCACATGCACATCTACCTTTCAGCAGAACCCCTCAAACGACCTCAGAGCAGAACCATCTGTCCTAGACACTTCATGCTCCCACTGTAAACCCACGGCTTTCCATCTCTGTGGCTTAAAGCTGAGAGAAAAGCCCAGGACCAAGCCCACTGCTATCAAGGTGTTTTTGATTGATAGCAGCCCTAAAGGATAGGGTAGAACTTCCTCATTGAGTTTCCAGGACAGGAAATTTCTATATGAGCAGGAGCAGCCAGCTTCAACTTGCTCCTGGAAAGCAAGCAGTGAGTTTGAACCATCAACTTTACAGTTAGCACCCAATACCAAACCAAGCTGACAGATGCTACCAAGACTCCATTGAAGTAAGATGTCAGACTCGGCACTTAGTATTTCTCACACGGGATTACCCTATGCCTACCACAGAGGAGGCATTCCCTGAAAAAAGGGAGAAAGGAAGGGAGGAAGGGGATTTTAGCTACTAACCTGCTTTCTTTTCTCCTTCTGCCCTAATTCCAGGGACCCAAAGGTATATACTTTAAAACTAAAATCAAATATTTAAAACCTGCTGAAGATACATTTATTTGTAATAGAAAACCTACTGGTATCAAAAATAATGCTATGTGATCTGCATATACAAAAACTAAAAATGTCAGAGTTTGCTGAAAATTCCACCAGAAGAAATGAGTAAGTGAATATCACTCATTTATACAGCAGCAGCAGCAAAAGACCTGGTGGTGTAGTGGGTTATGAGTAGACCTGCTAACAACAAGGTCACCAATTGGAAACCACCAGTCACTCCTCGAGAAAGATGAGGTGTTATATTCCAGCAAAGATGGACAATCTTGAAAACCCACGTGGGCAGTTCTACCCCATCCTTTAGAGTCGCTATGTATTAAAAATCGACCTGTGAGCAGTGAGCTTGGTTCGGGGTGTACAATAGCAAATTATGCCTCCTTCAAAGTCTGTGTTTTTAGGAAATCGTGGGTTGAGTGGGAAAGGGGTCATAAAATGTCTTTAAGCAGAAAAAGCAGCCTATTGCATACACACAGAAGCATGCACTGGACCTCAAATTGAAGAATACATTGCAATGGAAGAATAGAAGAATATACACAAGACCGTTAGCAATAATTGTTTCTGAACAGCAAATTACCAATGATTTTAGTGTCATCGTTACACTTTTCCCCATTTTCCTAAGTGTTGCATAATTTACATGTATTAAATTTGTTAGCAGAAAGGCAATGATAACAAGAAAATAAAAGCCATAGTGAATATGGGAAATAAATGGTTTCAGAAATTCTGCCCATGCAAGTCAGAATTCTCAGAATGTGATGGTTAGCACCAGATGTCACAAAAGCAAGAGGATTGTTATAATTACTGCTTTAACAGATCGAAATTCCCAGAAACCTCCGTGATTGTGTGCGTGGTGTCTGGTGACTCCATACCACAAACCAACTTCTGGGTTTCATTGCTCATTTTCCAAGCAAAGCTGACTGTGATCTCTGGGGAAATCCTGCTAACTCTACAGAGTCACCTGAAAACTCAAACGTCCCCCCCCACACACACACACACAGCCAGTTTTGTTGTTATTGCTATAACTTATATGCTTGTTTGTAAAGGTTGCACAAACACAGACCTCCACACAGTCAGAAAACCATAAATAGCAATTTCCCTATTTTGAACAGCAGGAAGACGTCCCTCCGTGTTGACCATGATAACATCTGCTTCAAGTTGAGTTGATTTATCAAAGCGGCCATCAAGTGAGAACCGGTCAGCAAGTCCATACATCTACTAAAGAAAATAAACCAAAAAAACCTTTGGCTCTGCCTCTAGAAACATTAACGCTGGTCTTGTCTCTGCCATTGAGTAGTTAGCTGACTGAGCCCAGGTAGAACTATTCATCCCTCAGTAGCTTGGTTTCTCTGTCTGAAAAACGGAAGGAGCATTAGCTAGGAAGTGCTGGTTGGGATCTTTACAGGCAGGAATGCATGGACTTCACTCGCTTCCTCTCCCATTAAGCACATATTGAGGGCTTCCAATGTCCCAGGCAGGCACCCTTCAGTCTCCCTGCATCTGACTTTACTGTTGTGCCCACAAACTGGCTGACAGACTCCTGAACACCCCTAGCCTTCACAAAAGACACCCCTCATCTTACTACCTCACCCTTAGTCACCAAGGTGAAAAGGGAAGAGATGGAAAAACACAAGAGAGAAACACTGTAGGTATCTGACTCTGCTTTTTTCAAAAATAAGAAGTAAACATATTGCGGTATCCGCTTTGCCTCCTTGCAAGCAGCGTGTCAGCGTGTCAGCCTCGTGGGTGGTTTTGGAGTAATTTGCCAGCCATTTCACCCCAGTTGCCTCTGAGGTACCTCAGTGCCTCCTCACCCCCTGCCCTCTGCTGAGTCCAGTGGTTCAACTGCTTGTGACCGCCCCCCCCCCCCAGGGACTCCCAGCTGACACGTGTGGAGGGGCCCATGGCCCGGCAAAGGCTGGTTTGTTCTGAAAAATCACCATGAGATGAGAAGGACGTTCCCTTGCTGGGTGGTCTTGCCTGGAAAGGATTAAGAGCTTGGTTTGGTTTGGTTTGCGTGTTTGCTTGCTTCTTTGTTTGCTTGATGTCCTTGTCTTTGTTCTCGCTGCGTGACTGGGACCTACTGCTGGACTGAAGCGGACCCAGGATCCACCAAAAACGCACACCTCCCTCTGCAGCAGCAGGGCCAAGCGGGGTGAGGGAGGGGTCTGCTCCATTCAGAAACGGTGAGAATCACTTCTCTGGTTTGGCCAGCAGGAGGAGAGGACGCTCACTCTGCGGACGTGCTGGGCTCACCACTGTTTGGGACCCAAGATTAAGGACCTCATAGGAACTTTAAGTAAGAAAAGAAAGGGAAAAAAACCGTCCGGGTTCTCTGAGTAAAACAACTGGACTTTCCATGTGCACACTGAGTCCCCAGAGAGGGCGGTCAGAGCCCTTTCATGTAAACAACCCCTGTTCGGATGCATCCAGACTGTGTCTGACCAGGCTGAAACGTGGCGCCTTTGAAGTCTGTGTGTGTGTGTGTGTGTGTGTGTGTGTGTGTGTGTGTGAGTTGAAGTCTCTGTGTGTGTGTGTGTGAGTTTGGCGGGTTTTGGAGGCGTGAGCCTAGCCCAAGCAGGCAATTCCGAAGCTTTCATTTTAATGCAGGAAAGAATCTCCTAAAATATTGATGATGATAGATTGACACCCGTCCACCTTTCGCATCGAATGGGCGGATATAAAATGACTACCCGGGATGCAGGGTAGTGCCTCAAGCTCTCAAGAAATGAAGAAAAAACCTCGTGAATAAAGGCAACCGTGGTGAGGCTTCATCCTTCACAAGCGCGGTGGGCGCAGGCTACCTGAGAAACCCCAAAGACAAAACTCGCTGCCATCGAGTCAATTCCAACATGTAGTGACCCATTGGGACAGGGTAGAAATGGCCTTGTGGATTCCTGAGACGGTCGCTCTCTACAGGAGTAGAAAGCCCGTTTCTCTCCCTGTCCGCTGGTGGCTTTGAGCAGCTCATCTCGCTGATCATAGCGCCTTGCATAACCACTACCCCACCAGGGCTCCTCAGGCAACGCAATCGGAAAGGGAATTCGTGAGGACTCCGGCGGAGCAACAAGAAATGTGCCAAGGCCGCAATGAGCGGTGCTTGCTGGTTTCCCTAGGTGGCTGGCTAAAGAGCAGACTGCCCAATCTGGCTCGTCCACCTCCTGTCGGTCGTGCCAGGGAAAGGTGGGGACAACTGGTGATGAAGTCCTTCACCACTTGCTTGCTGTGGATGCTCTGCGTGAGGTGGCCTTTGGGGGCTCTTTCCACGACCCCAAAATGGAGTAACAAGATTAAATCAAACAGTGTTTCAGAAGATTCAATAAGCTATCTTAGGACAATCATCTGAGCGTGCAGTAAATACTCAATAAAAGTTCCTTTCTTTTCTCCCAGCTCTGACCAATTTGTGTCGTCAACGCCTCAAGGCAAAGTCCTCAAAAGACTAAGCGTTGCTTAGTAGCTCATTTTCCCCAGGTCCTCCCACATTCTTCCCTCTGAAGTCTCAACTCCTTTGAAATCTCTGGGGCTAACATGTGGCATTGCTAGTTTAAAACACCACCACCATTATCATATCATATATGTGTGGGTATATATACATAAAAGTCTGTGTATATACATATGTGTGTCTATACATATATGCATGTATACGTATATGCACACATATATATACTGCATAATTATCCTTTGCTCACTTAGCAGTGAGAGTCAAAGTCTCACTTATTTAAGAACCCACTTCTGAGTCCTGTTACATACAATAAATCCCAAACCAGAATGCTGTGCAGTGGGATCTGGCTCATGACTACTCTGAGGACTGGGCTGGACTGCTTGACTGGCCTCTCCAGGGATCAAGGGCTGCCCTGTCCCTCCCTGGGGCACTGGTCTGCCTCCTGGTTAGCAGCAGGGATGCTTAACCAGCAGAGCTCCCTGCTTCCCATACAAAATAGCCAGATAGAGATAGAGACAGTGTTCCCAACAAATCTGAACAGAAAGAGAAGCTTTAGAAACAGATACAGATGATTTCTCCACAGCAGCAAACATTTCCCTGCTTTTCACCCATTTCTCCTCTGCCATCCATACTGCCCAAGGGCATGGCTTCTGGGGGGAAAGAAAGGGAGTACCCCCTCCACACCTGAAGCCTCTCTTCTCGTATTCCTCAGAGCCGACCTGAATAAACGATTTGTTTATTCCTTGGATAGATTCTATTTGCAACTGTCAGGTCAGAGGAGAGAAGAGAAAGAATTACCTCGGATGGCTGAAGCAGAGAACTAATGAAGAGAAGGCCCCAGGCCTTTGCGAGTAGGGCATCTGGCCGGAAAATCTGTGGATGAGTCAGCCTCGGTGCATGCTTATTGAAATGAACAGGATCATATACTGTGGTGATCGCTGCAGAAAGCGTCGTATTAAGAGCAAAAGCCTGCCGTGGAAGAATTCTAATGCTTACTGGAGCCTGGGCTATTCCAGGGTAGTTCGTTTGTATTTGTGTTTTTGTTTTGCCCAGCCTGATATTTTAAAGAATATCCAGTTGTACTGAATACCTGGGATTTCATGAGGCACTACATTGGTTACATGAGTACTTTGTAAAGTGAGGTAAGATAACTTTGAGCAGCAAACTCTGGTTCCACATCTCTTCCAGAATGCCTTTGCCGGTATTTCTGCACTACTCACCTCAAATGTGAATTATTTAGCTGGTCCCCTAAGAAGAAGATGTATTTGAATAAATTAAATCCTTAACACCTCCGATGGTAGAATAATGTTCTTATCGTTTCTTTCATCTGCTGAGCTCTTTGTTAAGAAAAAAAGCAGGTTAGGACAATCATTTATTAATAAGCTCTGTTCAGTGGGAGGAGGAACCTCTGAGTATGTCGATACAAAATATAAAAAATTATATCAAGATGCATAATAGATTTGCTTTTTCCTCGCCCCTTCAGCTTCTCGTACTTCTGTTTTGTGAGGCACAGTGTGAAAAGCACATTGAAGCATAAAGAAGTGAGCCTTCCCTCTCTTCTCTCTTGGAAATCATCTTTCCTTCATCTTCCCATTCTTTATAGCTTTTAAGAGATGCCAATGATTGCCTGAATGGCTTCCCTATTCTCCTCCATTACTGTTGCATTTAGGCTGAGGGGAAGTGGGTTAGAAGGAGACTTGGGCTTCAAAGATGATAGTTGCCTTGTGTCCTCAATCTGGCAAAAAGTCATCCTCTCCCTCAGGCAACTTGCTGCTTAACTCACTGCTTTTCAACTACGGCCATATGGGTATGTGACCAATCTGGCCTCCTCAAGAAATCTGTCCAGGGAATGCAGGGGAACCCATCTGGGTCCTCTGTGGCTCTCTGGGGTGTGGGAAAGAACTTAAATTTACTTCCATTGAGTTGAGTCCGACTCATAGAGATGCTATAGGACCAAGAAGAACTGCCCCTGTGGATTACTGATACTGTAAGTCTTCACAGGAGTAGAAAACCTCTTTTTGTCTCCTCCAGAGCAGCTGATGGTTTCAAACTGCTGACTTTTCCATTAGCAGCTTGATACGTAAACACTAGGACAGAGTCTAAGAAGGCTGAACAGGTAGTAATAGACTCCAGGCATACCCAAGAATCCCTCCCTAGTCCAGATGGCTCAGAATACCCAGACTTGAACCCTGAGCCCTGGACACATTCTTTCCCAGTGGATAGACAGGGAGAAAGTTAATTCTAGTCACTACATTCAAAGAGTGTTTCCAGTTCTTAATTCTCTGTGGTCCATACACAATATGGACAAACACAAACAAGTTCAGCAAGGCAGTGAGCAAATTCCTTTCTACATTTAGGAGGAGCCCTGGTGGTGTGTGAGTTGGGCTGATAGTCACAAGGTTAAAAGTTCAAAACCACCAGCCACTCCTTGAGAAGAAGACAAAGTTTTCTACTCCCATAAACAGTTATAGTCTCAGAAACCCACAGGGATAGTTCCACCCTGTCCTACAGGATTACTGTGATGCAGAATTGACTCTACGACAGTGCGTTTGGTTTGGTTTATAAATTCATTAAATGGGGCTGAGCCCTGGTGACGTAGTGGTTGTGCGCATGACTGCGGCCCACTGGGATGGAGGTTCAATTCCAGCTCACAGGAGCAAAGGCTGGGCCTCCTACTCCCACCACCAGAGGTCAGTGATGCCCCCCAGAAAATTCATTAAAATGTGTGCCTCAGTTGAGCCTGCATTGACGTATACATATGCAGTGAAGTAAAGTGTCTTGATATTGCTCTTAATAATCCCTAATTACAAGGTAGAACTGCCCCTGTTCGAATAAGGAAGAGGAAGAAGAATTGAAGTGTTTGAATTGTAGTACTGGAGTGCTCTCAACTGCTAAAAGAGCAAACAAGTCTGTCTTGGAGAAGTGTGGCCAGAGTGCTCCTTAGAGGCAAGGATAGGAAGACTTCATCTTACAGACTTTGGGCATGCTGTCTGGAGAGAACAATCCCTGGAGAAGGACGTCGTACTTGGTAAAGTACAGGGGCAGCAAAAGAGAGGAAGGCCCCTGAGGAGATGAAAAGACAGAAATCACACCTCTCTCAAAACCAGACCTCTGGGTAGAAGAGAGCTATCATGGAAGCAGAGAAAAAGAACTCCTGGGGCCATCAAGAAAGAACACCAGCTCTGAAATCTACGTGTCAGAGACCAAGACCAGGGACACCAGAAGCCACGGCACAGTGACCCTGGGACAGAGCAAAAGAACCACACCAAGAGAGGGCGCATGCAATTTTTCCCTGAGGCCTGTGACTCTGGACAGTGAAATGGAGGGACAGATACACTTCCTGGTTCACAGCGGCAGAAGTCAAGAAGCCGCATGACTGCAGATCAGAGAGAGAGACTTGGCGGCTGGCTGAGAAAAGATGCTGCTGTGTACCAGTGGCTTTATCTTGACTATTTACTGCTCCTGGCTGTGGTACCCTGCTAATTTCCCTAATAAAAAGGGTGTGGTACACTACTAGCTTCCCTAGTAAGAAGGGTGTGCTTTCTCTGTGAGCTCAGTGTGGCCATCGTCACAGGTTACTCAGTCCAGCAGAGAAATAGAGTGCCTCGGGAATATGGTTGATGTCAGAATAGGGTAAAAGAAGGATAGAGGGTGGAGGCGCATCGTACCTCTGCCTTGTGACAGTCAGCCTTGTGTTGGCATGGTTCCCTGGTATAGGTGAGGAAGCCTGGTGTGGCCTCTGCACTGTATTCATATTTGTATCCTAGATGAAGCATGGGTTTCTAAAGAATGTGTACAGCAGGACAGTTGTGTCTTAACGCCTCTGATTACACAAGGGGAAATCAAAACCAAACTTGACATCAGGCCACGGCCCAACTCTCTGAGACAGAGATCAGACACACCTACAATCTCCAACAGTCCTATTCTGATATCAACTGTCTGCTGGGTTTGATGATACATGGCAATGGCCACAACCAATAGTCAAGATTATTGGGTTTATTAGGGATGTTAACGGGTTTTCATTTAGGAGCAGAAAGAGCAATTTTTTGGTCCGGAGTACCTTTTTGAAGCGCTACTTACAAGCATGACTATCTCTAGCCCTCACCCTCTCTGGCCTCTACCTATTTGGGAATGGTTGCAAAGCTCTTTTAGCACTGCCAATAAATGCTCAAAGGGCATGCTACTTTGCCATAAACCTCAGCCCAAGGTGCTCTGCTGTCACTCCCCAGTAGGCAGACATAGTTCTTGCACCTGACAAACCCTCTGCTCAATCTAGTCCTCTGACTCTGCTGCTGCTGCTTTTCGGCAGCTTCTCTGTCTCTCGAACCAAAGAGATCTCCCATTCTTTCGTACGTGTGAGATAGCTCATTTTAAATAGCAAGAGGGAAACATTGAGCAATTCCTTCCTTAAAGTTCCGTATACCTTATTTGCATCCACCACCACCACCCCCCTCAAGTTATTTAGTGTAACTCCTCTGGGCTAGAGAAACCAATCCAGTGACATGCATATATGTATACAAAAGGGCTTTATGTCAACAAGTAATCTTATATTAAGAAAGTATCCCCGCTAGTTCAACTCAAACCCATAAATCCAATGTTCTTCTTCAGATTCCCTTAGCCACAGGCTGATGAGGAATAAGGGTGAGTTGGAAAGCAGGAAAATCCCCGGCCAATGGGTGCAGAGTCAGGAGGGTCCAGGGTCAAAGGGAACATAGCAGCCTCTCAAACAATCCTCAAGGTGGCATGGCCCACATGGGGATAGCCCTGGAGGCAGAGTCCAAGCAAGCAGGAAAGTGAAGTCACAGAGAGAAGGAGGCTCCCAACTCTCTTCTCTTATAAGGAGGTCACACGCCCAGGTAGACATCATCAGGCTGTGTGACCTGCTGGACAGGTTGGACTCCACCTCCGATAATTTAGGGAATTGTCAGGTTGATATAGAGTCATCTAACTCAGTGGTACCCCCCCTCCAAAAAAAATAATAAAGTCATCTAGCTACCACAGGTGAGATGATTCACACACATTAGTCAGCCTGGTGAACTATATAAAGCAAGATATGTTTTAAAAATACATGAAGTAACCAAACAAGACCCCAAAATATTTGAGTAATGAGCGATATCTAAGATCAATTTTAATAGGGATAAAAATAAAGTCCAACACACACACACACACACAAGAGAGGTTTGGGTTCTGAAGCCTGGGTCTGAGTGTGACATTTAGGCGTGGGAGAATGGTGTGTGTAGAATAGGAAGCCGCACGCCTTTACCCCGAGGGGAGGCTGAAGCAAAAGCTGACCAGGCTTTTCAACCGTGTTAATCCAAGGAGGTTAGGCCTGGGGGAGTTTCTGGCTACAAAGTCAGCCAGATAGAGATCTGTTGACAGGTATGTCTCTAAGTGAGTGAGGGGAGGCAGGTTGCAGGCAGAGCCTGGGGCCATTCCTGTGCTGACTGTTACTGCCCTGCCTCCTATCTGTTGTCATGGCCTTGGGCTTGGGTGGGGCTGGAACAGTGCAAGGCACCTGCCAGGTGCAGACAAGAATAAATACAGACAGAATGATCTCTAACAGTCGCATATGGAAATAAACAGATCAGGGCTTCGAGTTGAAAGCATGATGTGAGTCAATATTGGATTCAATTTGGCAAAATTCTAATTCGATCTCAGGCAGCATGGATAGATATTAATAGCCTTTGCGATGAGAGAGCGCCCTTTGCTGTCAGCTTACTCTGTTGCTACCTCGTGTACTGAATCCAGCTCTGGGCACCACTTTCACAAGGCCATTGCATGTAAGAAAGCAGCCCGAGTGGCTTTTTTCACTCATTCGCTCACCAAGACCTTGGGGATCACCTCTTACATCTATTTCTAGGGGGAATTTAGCCAATTAAAAGTCCTTGTTTCTGAGCAGCTTGTGTTCTAGAAAGAGAGAGAGGCAGGAAACTGGTAAACAAATAAATAAAAGAACTGCAACCAGTGATAATTTTGTGAAAGGAGATATTGAAAAGAGACTTGGGAGTCAGTTAGTAATTTGAGATGGCCAGAGAAACCTCTTGGCAGATCGGAGATGTGAAGGATAAAGAAGAGGCCAGCTTAGAAATATTTAAGAAAGTGATTCTACAACGAGAGGAACAACAGCATGTCAAAAGGACCTGCGGAGGGGACAGGCCTGTGAACAGCAAAGTGACGGTCAATGTGGGGTGCGAGCGACAGAGACAGAAGGTGAGGGCAGAAAGGTGGGGTTTGTGGTGAAGACTCCAAGGAGAGGTTGCAGAGGAATCTCCTGTCTGGCATCACTCATGTGTGCCACGTGGACTGCGTGCCAGGCACTGCCTTAACTGCTTCACTGATTTTAGCCCGTCAGAAAAATGGGTTTGTAAAAATGATGGTGATAGCTAATCAGCAAATGAATTTTTTACAGTTAAAAAATTATTTCAGAAAAAAATTCTTTCGGGGGGATGTGGATTTGGGGAGCAAACAATGAATGCACTAGAACTGATTGTGATGATGTATATACTACACTCTGGCAGCGTATGCTGTGTGAATACCATATCAAGAAAACTACTAAAAAAAAAAAAGCCAAACTTGACCACTGGTTTTCATGGGTGAAGGAGAAAGGATTGTTGGGGAGGGGGCATTGAGTTTATGTTAATGGTGGTGGAGTAATTTCAAAAAGGATATCAATGATGATTGATATGAAGAGTATAATCAATGGCACTGAATTAGACATGTAGAAGTTTTGGAATCAGAGAATGTTTTGTTGTGTATAATTTTGCCACAACTAGAAAAATGTTGCATGAGTAACAATGAATGTAAGGAAGAAGAAGCTGTTCTTGCTATGATTGAATTATTGAATTGTATGGCATGTGGATGAAGTGCCAATAAAACTCTTAAAGTGCGTATCTATTTTGTGCCTATTATTTCATCTGAAACAGCTAAAAATCACCTTCACCAGAATTTCTTAGCAGTCACTTTACAGCTCTCACACCTGAAGCACAGAGATGAAAGGACTGGCTGGAGGGTCAAATTCGGAGTTAGTTTCACTCTGGAGGTCTGTCTTGGGCATCTAGTGCTGCAATGACAGGACGATCACAATGGATGGCTTTCACAAACAGAAATGTACTTTCTTACAGTTCAGGAAGCTGAAAGTCAGCATTCAACGCAGCAACCTTAGGAAAGGGAAGCTTCCTCTGTCTGCCTGCACTGGGGTCAGTCCTGACCTTTTGAGCTTCTGCTCCTAAAGGATCTTCCTGTGGAAAGGCATCTATCACTTTCTTTTCACACAACAGCTTCTTGGTGCACATACAAGTTCCTCATGAGCAAAATCATTCCTCCCCAGGTTATCCACCCTTGGTGATGGCCCACAGAGTCCAGTACCTTTGCATAACCAATGAAACACAAGTAAACCTCTTCTGGTAGTCTCTGCTCTTAGTCCACAGCCATCCGATATTAGCAACCATACTCCTTCTTCCACATCCTTTTCCGTACCCAGCTTGAACTTCGGGCTGCTTTGTCAGTGTACTCCTGTAACTGTTTTTCAATGATCTTCAGCTGGATTTTACTTGCATGTGAGTTCAATGATATAATCCCATAGTTTAGTGTTCCGTTGGGTCACCTTTTTCTGTGCTGTTGTTGTTGTTGTTTAAGTTAACTCATTTTATTGGGGACTCTTACATCTCTTATAATAATCCATACACCCATTGTGTCAAGTAAACATGTACATACCATCATAAACTTGTCACCATCACCATTTACAAAGCATTATCTTTCTGCTTGAGCCCTTGTTATCTGCTCCCTCTTCTTCCCCTCCCTCTCCAACCCTCCCGCCCTTGTGAACCCTTGATAAATTATACATACATATTTTTTCATATCTTACCCTGTCTGCTGTATCCCTTCACTCACATTCCTGTTGCTTGCCTCCATGAGGCGAGGGGGGGTGGGGGGGTGCTAAACATCCACTGCTATCACTACCCCTTTCTCCCCCTTCCCCCTCCTCCCCTCATGGTGTCGCTAATCCAGCTACTGTTTCTGAGGAGTTTATCTGTCCTGAATTCTGTGTATTGAAAGCTATTGTTTGTACCAATGTACAAACTCCAGTCTAGCAGAATTTGTAAGGTAGAACTGGGGTCATGATAGTGGGGTGTGTGGGCAGGAAACATTAAAGAACCAGAAGAATATTGTGTGTTTCATCAGTGCTAAACTACACCCTGGCTGAATCATCCCTTCCATGAGACCCTTCTGTGAAGGGATGTCCAATTGTCTACAGATGGGCTTTGGGTCTCCACTCCAATCCCTCTCAATATCAATATGATTGTTTTTGATCTTCTGATACCTGATCCTGTCAACATCTCATAAACACACAGGCTGGTGTGCTTCTCCCATGTGGACTTTGTTGCTTCCCTGTGAGACGGTCACTCGTTTAACAGGTCATCTTTCTTTAGACTGGGCACAAATATGAATGTCTTTCAGTCAGTTGGCCAGGTGGCTGTCTTCCAAATTTCCTGGCAAAGATTAATGAGGGCTTCCCATACTTCATCAGCTTGTTGAAACATCTCAGTCATAAAGAGAAATAAAATTCTTTATATGCTGTGACATGAATTATCCTTGAATTATGCTGTGTGAAGTAAGCTAGCCATGTAAAGACAAAAATTATATGATCTCATTTTATGAAACATAGAGAATAAGCCAATGCAGAAAGGCAGAAAGTAAAATAGTAGTTACTAGAGGTGGAGGGAAGGAGAATAAGAACTTATTGTTGGATGGGTACAGGGATTTAGGGGGAGACATAGGAAGATAAAGTGTTTTATTTTTGTGTGTTTTTGATAAATATACAGTGGCTACAGTTGTATGCATTGTAAATATCATTAATACCACTTAGTTATATACTTTACCCAAGTCTTCAAAATGCTTGTAAAAACGGAATTAAACGGAACTTCTTGAAGTCCCCCAGATAGTTGTTAAAATAGAATCTACATATATATACATATATATTTCACCATATTTGAAAAAGTCATTATTAATCCTCAGTCTCCCAACCAAAGGGATAGAGCTTGTCTAATGTCCATGAGTCATCCATCACCCCCCTGCTATGCACATGAAGAGGCATATGGAAGATGGAGTCCTCACCTCAGCTGGGGACACACTGGCTGCCATACAACATTAGGATGAGGTCACCCCAAATCAGCAGACACACCCACAGGATGAGAAGGGGGGTCTGACTGTAAAGTCAAGTACCAATCAGGAGAGGGGTCTGGACTGGGGAGGAGGCATTTCCACTCCTGTGGACGAGTAAATGGGGAGAAGCAACACACCTCCATAAAGGGTGCTCTGCAATAAGGATATAGAACCCCAGGGGAGAATAAGCCTGGAAACATGCTTCTAATCAGACACTTTGAACTGGACTCTACCCAACCCTCGGTGACCCAGATCATGTGCATGTCCTACAGTGACCTTAGACTCTGTCCTTTGGGGGAATGTGAGGGAAAACCCTAGTGAAAAAAACCAGGGCCTATGTGTCCCTCATAGGCCACATCAAAAGGACTCGGTGTGGAAATCTCATTGAATTAACTGGGCTTTCCCTCAAAATTACACGTATCCCTTCAACTCAAGACTGAAACTGCCTTGTGTGAGAAGAAACCGATGACTGCTCCACCCCCACCCTCAGACTGTGGAATTGGCAGTTGCTGGACTTTAATGAGGATCCCTTTCTTTGTGGGTATTCAAGGACAGTGGCCCAGTATCACCATATATTTACTATGTTAATGCCCTCTTTTCCTCACGGTAACAAAGGTTCATCTGAGAAGTAAGATTCTAACCTTTTGAATGAATGTTACTGAAAAGCTTCCCCTACCTCCAGCACGCACAGTCAATGTAAACAGACTCAACCAGTTAAGAGTTCAACCTGTACAAATCAACAGATCACGGATGGTGGCTTCCAGCTGGTCTGTGCTTGCACAGCTTCCTTTTCTAAACAGTCTGTTAAATTCTATGCCTCTGGGAAAATTAATGGCACTATCAATAGCCCCATAGCCCAGCCCAGTGAGTGCACCTGACTACCGTCCAGTCAATTCTCACCCTGTAGCACTAGGCAGAACTAACTGGACCTGGGAGTTTCTGAGACTGCCACTGTTTATAGAAGTTGAAGGCTCCATCTTTTTTCCTTCAAGGGGCTGGTGGTTTTGAACCACAGCCTGCGGGTTGCAGCCCAACCTATCACCACAGTGACAACCAGGACACCTTCCAGAGGACTATTTTATACCCCAAAGGGATGGTTGATGTTGTTCTTTGTCATGACATGATAATAAGACCTCTAAAATAAACTCGAGACATGTATAATCCATAGGCAAGTGAATGGACTCTGGGCTTCTCGTTACCTCTTCCCCCAATCCAAGAATGAGTCGTTCTTTTGACATGGCCCTGCTCGTGCTCACCCTCGTGAAGCAATCACTGAAGATATAGGGACGATGGGAAAGTGTGGTGATGGAAGCAGATGATGCCCAGCTACCAAAAAGAGCATCTCAAAGACTTGAGTTGAAACAAGTAGCCATCTAAAAGTGACCTCAGTTAAATCCCCATGGAAGACGCACACCAGTCTGTGGGATCCAAGGAAGACAAAAACAAAATCCAAATTCAAAGGAGGGAAAGGTGCCAGAGTTTAAATTTTGAACCCCTAATTTGGGAGAGGCTGTGGATAACAGTGAGATCCCAAATTACATCTTTAGGAGCCCTAGATAGAGTTAGCCTCCAGGATATCCTCTCTGATCACGCTCAAGGGCCATCAATAACCTTGCTCCGACTGAGGCTGTTGTAAACTCAATTATAGAAAACTGAATTAGGCTATAATGGGGTACTTTGTCCTGTCGTCTTCCTCTTGACCCATTTTGGATTTGTTCTGGTTTTCAATATTTCCTACATTTTTCTCAACCGAGGTGCTTTTCTTGGATTTATTTTAATATTACTCATAGTACCTTTTTCTTGCTTCTTTTAAGATATGTATTTACTGTTTTCATTTTATTATTATTATTCTTTATGTCTTCCAGTGTGTGGCACATAGGATAGGAAAATATATAAAGACAAAAACTGGTGTAATGGTCTACTGGAGGTTGGGAGTAAGGGAAGATTGGAGAGAAATGAACAAGTAATGAATACAAGAGGGGGAAATGTTCTAGAACTGATTGTAGTGATGCATATACAGCTCTTCAAATACAACTGAATCATAGAAGTATATGACATGCGGTATATAGCTCAATAAAGTTATTGAGTGGAAATGGGTATCATCCCTGCCCTTCTATGACTGGGAGTGAGGAAAGGGTGTAGCATGTGTAAGTATTAGACTAATGTCATTTATTCCTTCAATTAATACATTTATCTTGAACATCTGTCTTGGTTAAGACACTGTTTGGCTTTGAGTATAAGAAGGCAAATAAAATGTGGTAGTTACATAATTTGTTGTCAACTTGAGACTTTTAAGAGTGCAGGAGTGGAGTTTAGCCTGTAAATCAGATCGCAGGTTGATGATCTTATTTGGAGGTGCTAAAGAGATAAATAGGTCGCTGGAGACAGAACACACACTCACTCCATGGGAGACATTCCTGTTGACAACCACATGGAGAAACGCTGATACAACCAGAACCCTGGAGATGCAGGAGCCATGTGGAGACCCCTGCCAGCACTGAGATGCTTCCACTGCCACTGGATCTACAAGACTTTCCACTCACTGGCCTAGGATCTTGCTGCATTCATCATTATTGCATAGTTGCTTGAGTCTAATGAAGAGTTTATGAACAAGTATGGGACATATGGGATAATATTGGACTTATGGACTTGAACTGAACTGGGTTGGGTCATTTCTTAATATCCAAGGGAGAAAACAAGATTGTGTGGCACCTAGAATTAATTTGACAGCAGTGGTTTTGAATGTTGACCTACTTTACCAACTCTGACATCTTTCTCCATGGACTGATTCCTCCTGATGACATGTTCAAAGTATGTGAGATAAAGTCTTGCATGCTCCAATCTAAGGAGCATTCTGGATGTACTTTTTTCCAACACAGATTTTTTTTTGTTCTTGAAATCCACAGTATATTTAATATTCTTCTTCAATATTGTGGTAGTTACACAAATTCATGTCAACTTGGTAACTAAGAGTGAAGGGTAGCGTCTAGCCTGTCAATCAGGTCACAGGTTGATGACACCTCTTTGTGGATATGGCCTTCTCATGAGGATTCTAGAGCTTCTCTTCCCCACTGAAGACAGGACACACTCTTTCTGCTACACATTCCTGTTGACAAGTCACATGGAGCCATGCTGGTGGCAGTCAGAGGTCTGGTGATGTGTCCACTGTCACTAAACCCACAGGATTTTCCACCCACCAGTCTGTGATCTTCCTGCACTCAGCATCATTGCATTGCTGTGGGAGTCTAAGGAGACTTTTTAGACCAATATCAACATATGGGCTAATATCGGATTTATGGACTTAATCTGGACTGTGCTAAAATGTTTTCTCAACATGTAATTGCTCTGTGATATAAATCTCTCTCTTGCACGTAGCTGAATGTCTCTGGACTTGTTTCTCTAGTAACCTGGACTAATACAAATATCATAATTCAAATGCATCAGTTCTTCTATGTTTCTTATTTGTTATCCAGTTTTCACCTTCACCTGAAGGGACTGAAATGCCTCCAAGGGACTCAAAGGAACATCTCTGCTCTTGATAAGATTAAAGAGGACTTCAGTAACAGATTTATTCCAATTCAAGATTAAACAAAATAAAATTCATGACAACTTCACATGCTCTCCATTTATTATGATACTGTCTGTTATTCCAGTTGAAATGATTTTTGTTTTCTTCATGTAGAAGTCAAATCCACATTGAGGGTAATTATCTTTGATCTTCATCATCAGTAAGAGCCTCAAGTCCTCTTCACCCTCTAACAGGCCCCTACAATTCAAAAAGTTTTCAGCAGCTAATTTTTCAGAAGTGAAAGGCCTGTTCCTTCTTCGTAGTCAGTCTAAATCTGAAAGCTCTGCTGAAACCTGTTGGTTTCAGCTGGTGTTTGAAATATTGGCTGCACAATTTCAAACATCACGGACACACACAAGGCACTACAGCATGACAAACTTGACAGCCACATGATTCAAAACAATTGAGATCGTTATTTCACTCCCAAATTTGCAATTTGACCAGGGCCCAGAGGGAATAGTTTACCACTGCATTAGATAGCACCAGGTGGGAGGCACACTACCAAGGTGGCTCAGTCATTTAACTACCTGACAAGTCAACAGCAGTTGTCATTTGGGAGCTCAGGTAAGGTCGTTGCCTGGATGTCTTGTTTTCTCTCTGCTTGAATCGCTCCATGCTGCTTGGCCTTCCCACAGCATGATGGTGGTGTTCCTAGAGATGGAGAGTAGAAGTTGTCCGTATTTGTAAGGCCTGGGCCCAGGAACAGGCAGAGGTTCATTCCTTTTATAGTCTTTTCACCAAGCCGTCACAGAGCTCATCAACATTCAAAAGAATAGGATTGTAGGCCCAACTTCTAATGGCAAGAATGAAATAAGATACAAATAAAAATAACTGTTACTCTGTTTATCTCAAACTGTCATGTCGTCATTGACTCTTTGTAGGTCTAATGTCCTGCAGTTCTTTTTTCTGTTATTGGGATATGTTGACATTGGTTTGTATATGATGACCTAACTGTGAATTCATTGCCTGAGCAGTAAAGAGGATTATTAACTGATAAATGATGTCTCCTCTCTTGATGATATTTTTCTTTAAATAAACAACCTCTTTATTAAATAACAGTATAGAAAGGCAAAACAACACATATGAATCCATATGTCAAACTGGATATGAATTCCACATACTCGACTTTTTAAAAAACAAGAAAAAAGAGCTTCATGAGGTCCCCGGGAGCTGGAAGGCACTCAGGGCAATGGGGTCGCTTTAGGTCAGAAGTCAGAAGTGACCTGACACCCGGAGTTTGCTTTTGCTTGGTTTTTCTATTATTTGTTTGGAATATTATAACTAGCCTCCTCTCTTGAAAATGAGGAGGTTGCTAATGTGAAACATAAACTTCTATTGATTGATTTGGGGCTTCACCAAACAGTAGTTTATTCTCCTAATCTAAGAGGCTAGAATCTGATTTTAGGGGGTCATCTGGAGGGGAAAATCACTCCTAGGAGATCTCCATCTGCATGGCATCTATCCTTCCCTGAGTCGAGGACGCTGCCAGTACAAGGACCCGGGTCCAAAGGAGGAGCTCTGCTTGGGGGTCTTGCTTGGGGGTCGTTCAGTCCCTCCTTTCTGTTCATTTTTCTCTCCTCTTATAGCTTGTAAAATAAAAGCTATGATTCAAGCCATGATCTGCTTGAGGCAGGGCGTGACTCAAGGAAGGATGAGATTTGAGTCATGCCCTCTATAAGGGAGGACTTTGACTCAAGATACAACCCACCATACTCTAAAAGGGTTGATGACACATATCTAAAAATAGAGGATAATTTCATTAGATCACAAAATGGAAGACAACTACAATACTGGGAATCGTGGCCTGACCACATCGACATGTCTTGGGCATCACGATTCAACGCATGACCATTCCCAAAGCTAGAAACATGTGCGTCATCTTTGATTCATCTTTCCTAACAACTGATTTCCAATTATTTTCTTTCTACTTGTAAACATTCCTTGAGCCTGTGCTCTTTTTCAATCTTTGAGTCGCTGACTTTGTTATCATTCTGGACTATGGTAACACCCTCCCCCATTTCAAACATCTAATTAGTTCTCCAAAGCCTGGATATCCTGACACCATCATCTTTAGTTGGTCAGTCTAGGACTCAGGGGTCCTCAAACTACAGCCCGTGAACCACATGTGGCCCACCAAGTACATTTATTCAGCCCACCAAGTGTTTTTCCGCAGCTGCTGTCCTGCTTAGGAGCCGACTCATCCCAGGCCCACAGTGAATTTGCTCATAGTTTTTTGTTTTGTTTTTAAACTATAGTCCAACCCTCCAATGGTTGGAGAAACAGTGAACTGGCCCCCTGTTTAAAAAGTTTGGGGGCCCCTGGCTAGGTTATATCTAGAACAGGCATGCATTCAGCTGTTTATGGGCCCTTTGCATATGCAACTCTTTCAGTATATACATGTGACTCTGAAGTGAAATTGTAAAATTTTCAAGGATATTATTCAGACAGTGCTGATTACATTTATTTGTAATATATATATATATATTTATAGCTTTCAAATAATTTTTGAATTGTTTTAAGAAAGCAGAATTGGTTCCTTCATCTCAAAAGTTTTCCAGCCCCTGACCCCTCTACTCCCCGGACCCCTCTCATGCAGAAAGCAATGAGAGTGTCAGTTTAAAGTGCTAGCAAGTGAATTCTCTGCTTCCCAAATGCCATGCAACTTGAGCCGTCTGTGCTGATGTTGCTTTGAATTCAGAAAAATGCTTCAAGTGTCGTCAAAACAGAGAAAACTGCAACCATGCCCTGTTACTTGGACATTCTTCCCACTTGTTAATGATTCACTCCCTTTGACACCGAACACTGTCGATGGCCGAGTTGAACAAACAGCTTCAGGGGGCCCAGAAATGAGTTACACTAGACCGGGCCAACTGACTTGGAAGAGGGCCAGTGCTGGTTCCTAGTTTAGACTTGTCCTAAGGGGCATTTCCATTTGGGGACTCGAAGTTCTGGAATTTCTCCCCCCTCCTACTTCAACAAACTCTAATTTACTGACCTGCAGGGCACCCTGCAAGACATCTGCTGGGTTTGGCATTTCCTTGACCTGTATAGAGAATTCTATTGAGTAAGAAAGTCTTTCCTTTTTAAAAATTCATATGTTTGTATTTACAGTGGACATGGGTCCAGACTCTTGTCTGAGGGAGATACCTTATTCTAAACCCAGGAAACAAAAGCATTTTGCTTGTTTGTGTCCAAGTTTCCCCTTTGAGGAATTCCTCTCAGTGGAGTCCCCTATTCCAGAGCTACAAAACTTTCAATAAATAACCTTTACTGGACAGGAAAAGAGAAGAAAGCCTATTGAACAGCAAATTTTTGTGCTTTGCATGGAGAAAAATAGTCCTGCAAGAATGTGAGAAAATTTCTGTAAACAAGCCAAACAATTGTTTCATGAGCAAGACCTAATAGCTCAGGTTCACCTTGGATGAAAGAGATAATGAAACATAAACAAGCTTTGGATGCAAGGAAAGGGAACAGAAATGCTTACAAAGCTCCCACACGGCACAAGCTCCAGCCAGCATCTCGCAATGTGGGCAACACTTGGCATGTCTCAGAGATGGAGGAAAGAGAGGCTAAAGGTGCTCTGTCTTCCATTCCAGGTGTGCCACTGCTGGGTAACATTTCATATTGCTTTTCTCCGACATCCTGTTCACTTCTTGGCTATAATTAGAGATGTCCGTGGGATTTAAGCTTCAAAGAAGCCTGGGGTTATGTTTCTATAGCCCTTCTGGCAGCTGAGGGGAGAGAGGAGGAAAGCGTGCACAAAGGCTGGTGGGCTTCTAATCTCTACGTTTTTATCAAGAGCATGCGCTTCTAACTTAAAAAAAAAAAATCCTTTATCCAAAAATGAGAGGGTTTTTTTTTCTCTTTGTGGTTTATCCAGATCAAGAAGGAAAATAATTCTAATTTGTTTATAGACAATGTAGACATGCCCAGGGGTTGCAATAAATGGAGATCTAGCCTTCCTGTGGGATTTGCGCCCGCACAGCTAACCATAATGTTAGGCTGTTTGCAGTGTCTTGAGCACAATGTCTGCAGACTTTTCAAAGCTAGAATAATTGAAAAGCAAAGGCACTACAAGATGAAGCTGCTTAATCAAAAATAGAAAGAGATACTTTTCCAATGACGTTTAAGAGGAGAGTGGAAGTTGAAAGAGATGGGGGGTGGGGGGAAAGCCCAAATGGGCATATAATGGGCATCTGTCTACCTGTAAGAATTTTAGGGATGAACACCGAAAAGTCTTCAGATAACTTGTTAACAATCCAATCGCCTAGAAATCTTGGTTCCACTTAGTTTTCAAAGGAATGAGAAAGTTATCTTTTGTATCTTAAGTACAGCCAGAAACAAACATACATACTTTAAGTGAGACATGTAATTGTACAGTTTTGCAAGTTCTCTCTAACTAGAATATGGAGTCTGTGCAGAAGAAGAAAAGAAGTCTTTTGTAGTTCACATAAACTGTTAACAATAATAAAAAAAAATTCTACTTGGTAGAGGCCCAATCATAATGCCCCAATAGTGTTTTCTTCTAAAACTCAAGCAATGGCAATGAAATCACATTAAACTGCCCCAATGGTTTTTTCTAAGCAAAACTGCACAGACAAAAGTTTAAACAGTGAATAGAAAACCCAGTTAGCTGGCCACTGTTCAAGATCTGAACCACCAGGTTGGCTTTCGTGGGCACCCTTAATTACTAGAGCCATCCGGTACAGTAAAGCACCACATTTGCTCAGTCTCCAGTGGGTTTTGCTGATTGAATGCAAACTAATGCCAGGTATTCCTTAAATAATTTAGCCTGAACCCTGTAGCCATTTTGCAGTGGTAAGAAAAGGTTTGGAGCCAAAATCCATCTGACTTTTAGAGTTGTTTCAACTTTTTTATGTTCTGCTCCAAATAGCAAATTTCACTACTCCACTGCCTGGGAGAACCCAGATGGGATAAAGTTTTGATTGCAAAAAGAATGACGACAATGAAGAATCTAATTGTGTGAGGGGCCAATTTACACCAAAGATCCATGACAGAATGTGCTGATATTTCCACAAGGGACTATTGCAAGGAGAAGGGAGGATCTCAAACACACACACACACACACACACACACACACACACACACTTCAAGAAAGGATTAGGATTTCTTTGAAACAGCTCAATCTGTTTGTGCAAAAAAAGGAAAGTTACCTGCACATAAGATAGGAAAATTCTAATTCCCTGCTTCTTTAGTTTCCAGTCTTAAATTAATGCCTGAATCATTAGAACTAAATAGGGCTAAAAAAAAAAAAGTCCAACCTTTCTCTAGGAAAGAGAGGCAAGAGTTTGTTGATCTGTGTGCATATCCACTAATGACCAAGGAAAAATATTGATGGCACCTCATATAGTGCCTGAAACACAGGAAGTAGGCCTTTTAATAATAGTTGTTTTCATTAAAAACATGGGATTGTAATCACAAATGGTATGAATGCATTTCTTAAGAACTCAGAAAATCTATACCTTCTTATTGTCAAACGGTTGAAGTGCATTTCTAGTTCCTTCTCTGCTTCTCCTTTTATTCTTCATTCACTAAATAAATATCTATTTAACATCTACAAAATTCCAGAAACACGAAGACTGTGTCAACCTTTGAGATGGTCTTCACCTACAAGGCAAGGCAAACATAACAGCACACATAGCAAACAAAATCCGCCATGGAGGTAACAATTTACAAACCCTCCACCCCCTCCAAGGCAGAAGACTTCACAGAATAACTTGCATCCGTTGGACGAATGTATGGAGTTGGATGTGGAGATGAGAATACATCTTAAAACCAGCCAGTTACTAACTTCCTGAGAACTAAACCAAGTGATAGCTTTCCTGACACCAGTTTCCTTCAGCAGACAATTTTTTTGGAATCCAACGATCTCTATGAGAATGTGTGTGTGTGTTATTCATTTGATAATCTTTACAAATAGTAGTCAAAGCATACTGGGCAGCATCTAGGTCATGGTCATAACTGTACAGCTTTATGAAATCTGAGCATTTGCAATTGCATTTATGTCCACGAACCATTTGCAAGAAAAAAATTTTAAACCATACAGAAAAATGGCATTGTAAGAAAATTGAGACACTACATTGAACATTTAGAACTGGATCACCTAAGAATCCGATTAAGAAACAAAAATCAAAACCAAATTCAAGGCCATCACATCAATGCTGACTCGTGGCAATCCCAGGGGACAGGGTAGAAGGACCCCTTTGAGTTTGTGAGACTGTAATTCTTTATAGGATGCTAACAAAAGCAGGGAAAAATAAGTGCACACACAAGTTCATTCACATACTTTAAAGATAGATAAATAGATACATCTAAATCGATGTTTCAGTACGTTCAGTATATGATAGATGAAAGCAATACGGGAGTTTTCACCCTCAGATGCCTTGAGACGATTGCTTGAAAATTGGGTAGTTGAGCTTCAGAAGAAGCTGAGAAGGTAAGAACCAATTGTAGGCATCTACATATGACCTCCTCTCTGGGGTACGGACAACTGGGAAGTGGGTGACGGGACACATCGGAGAGTGTATGATGACAAAATAGCAACAATTTGTAAATTGTTAAGGGTACATGGAGGAGGGGTTGGGGGGAGGGAGAATATGGGGAGCTGGTACCGGGGGCCTAGGTAGAAGAGGATGTTTCGAGAATGATGAAGGCAACACTTGTGCAAACATGGTCTTCATACAATTGGAGTATATATTGATCATGACAGGAGTTGTATGAGCCCCCAACAAAATGATTTTTTTAAAGCTTACAGTGAGGGCTCAAGTAAAAATGCTTTGGAAATAATGGCAGCTTATGTACAAATATACTTGATACAATTAATGTACGAAATGTTATAAGAGCTATAAAAGCCCCGGATAAAATGACTTTAAAAAAAGAAGGTGAGAAAGGCAGAAGGGAAAGAGGGAAGGTTGGAAGAGAGAGAAAGAGGAAAAGGAGACAGGGTTCTTGGTGGTAGTATAAATGAAAAAAGAATTGAAGCAAGAACATCTGCTAGCACTCGTGCTGATGGTGCATGGAGGGTGGGAGGGTGGGTCAGTGAGCCCATAAAAGCTAAAAGGTCAGGGTGGGCTGATAATGAACAAAAAATCATAAGACGGGGGAAGTTGAAAGTGCAACTCCTATGCAAAGTTAAGATGCTTGAAGGGCTGAAACTTTGGTGAAGTGTGACTAGAACACAGGACTGTGATAAAGAATGCCTTTACCTTGACTCTGAATAAAGGAAAAACATGTGATAAGAAACAAAACTCTCTGATAAGTATGAACTATGAAGACAGCTCTTCATAAATATTCAGAAACTCCAAGTCCATAAATTAACACATACCTGCTTATCACCTTGGGCCTCTTGTGGAACAAAATTAAATTCATTTGGAGAAATAGTGCTCCAACCTTTGCCACAAAGAATGTCCACTTCACAACACCTGAGGCCGGTACAAAAAGAGCTCACAACAAGATACATACAGTAAGGATCCGCTACAAGAGAGTAAACAGAAATACAGAATGATGAGAAACCTAAGAACCGGGGCTAATAAAATAACCATCTGACAGCTAATATGCAATAAAAATGTTTCAATTGATTAAAGAGATGAAAAAGGCATAAGATAAATAAAAAATGAAGCCTTATAAAATATAAATTAAATACCTTAAATGGACTAAATATAAGTTAAAAGGAAAGATATAAATATTGATATTAAAAAGTCTATGTATATGAAACCTGGATTCGGTAAACCTAAAGAAAAACTGGATTGATAGACTCAAAGGGACAGGACAAAGGAGGCTGGCAGGAAATTGGGGCATGAACCATAACAAGTATAGGGAAGAAGAAATGTTCTGGAATTGACTGAGGTGGTGGTTATACAACTCTAAAAAATGTGGCCGAACTATTGAAGTGTGTGATATGTGAATTGTACGCTGGTGAAATTGTGAAGAAGAAATTTTTTAGCTCAGTATAGGTTAAAGAGAAAAATTATTGACATGAGGAAGTTAGCCAAATAAAATTCCAAATGTTACAGAAATTTTAAAGGATATTAATAATTTTTAAATTTTAATAAAAATTAACAACCATTAGGGAACTCAATCACTATTAAGAATTCAAAAGTAAAGAATAATCAAAGAAAAGCAATACATGAAAACAAAATGACTAAGTATATCCCAAAATTTTTAAGGGCATAAATTCTTAGATGAGGACAAATTTTGAATCTCAAACAGAATAAGCAAAAATGAAACATCCCTTAACATATCACTGTGAAATTGAGAAGAAAATTTAAAAATCTTAAGCAACTAGCAGGGACAAATGAGACCCAAAGGGAAAACATCCATAGACTGATAACTGTATTCTCAATAATAAAAGAAGAGCCTTAAAGAAACATGAACTAATTTCTTCAAACTGTTGAAGCAATTGAGAATTCTATATCAAGCTCAACTACCATTCCATAGCTAGTTTTTTGTATACTTATGCAAATATTTAAAGGGCTTATCACTCAAAAACAAGCAATAAGAGAATTACTAAAACTTATTTTTAGTAAGGACCCTGAAACTCCAGCTCCAAATAAAGTAAATTTAAAAGAATGATGCAAAAAACAAAAAAAACAAAAAAAAAAGAATGATGCGCTAGTGATTTACAAGTGTAAACCAGCACCAATAATATGAAACAATGAGAAACAATAGTAGCATGAACAAGACGGGATGATTGTAAAGCTCTCTGAGATCCCTGTATTGTAAAGAAAATGGCAGGGATAAAACAATTCATAGGTTTGATCAGTTGAAATAGGTAAGTATATAAAGTGCGTATTAATTTGTCTAGTGCTGCTGTCACAGAAATTGCAGAAGGTGGTGATCTTAATGAGCAGTAATTTATTTCCTCACAGTTTAGGCAGTTAGAAGTCCAACTTCAGGGTTTGCAATTCCAGGATGAGTGTATCTCTGCTCTGGGAGAACATCTCTGTCTTCTGTTTCTAAGTTGCTTGGTGATCGGGTGGTGTAGTGAGTTCTGAGTCAGGCTGCTTAACGGCCAGCTCAATAATTTGAAGTCATCAGGGAGAAAGACGAGGCTTCTATTTCCATGAAGAGTAACAGCATAGGCCCCTCCCAGGCCAGTTCTACCTTGCCCTACCTCGTCACCATGAGCTGGAACCCACTCAATGGCAGTAGTTTGGTGAGTGTTGGTAATGATATGGTTTGTATCTCCCCTTTTGCTTTGCTTGGTTGGTTGATCAGATCATTCATATCTCAAAGAGATTCTTTTGCATTCATTTTGCTACATTACTGTTTATTAGCATAACGAAGGTGGAATTATAACAGTAGATTGTTGTATGGCACTGAGTCAATTCTGATTCACAGCATCTCTATAAGCTAGAACAGAGCTACCTGAGAGGTTCTGTGGCAGGAGTCTTTCAGATCCTCCCTTGACATCATGTCATTTTATATTATGATGCATTGAATTGCCTCTTACCCTGCCACAATAATCAAAACTTACTGATGCCAAGCCAATGGAAACTCATTGCAAACCTATGGGATGGGGATGAACTACCTCCATGAGTTTTTGAGTGCTTTCTTTACAGGAGAACAAAGACCTCTCTTTGCCCCAAGTAGTGGCTTGTGACTTTGAGCAACTGACCTGGCAGTTAGCAGCCCAACACATAAGCCGTAGGCCGCCAGGGCTCCCTCCTAGCCACAGCAGGTGTTGTAAATCCTATACTCCTGATAGCCTAGCAGCTTGTGTGTTAGACTGATGAACACAAACAAGATTAAAACCACGAGCCAATCCAAGAGAGAAAGGTAAGACTTTCTGCTCCTTTACACATGAATAACCTGTCCTTAAGAGTCAGAATTCACTCCAAAGCAGTGAATTTTTGAGAAACATTACATAGCAGATTGCTAAGTCATCTCCTTCAGAGCAGAGCAGCCACTGGATTCAAACCACTGACCTTTGGGTTCACAGTCAAATGCTGAACCACTGTGCCACCCCACCCCCAGGCTCTTCACTACAGGTGTAGAGGCTAAGACCTATGTGTTAGTCCGGATAGACTAGACAAACAAAATCATAGACACTCATATGGATATAAGGGTACGGTTTATATACAAGAAGAATAGAACATTGAGAAAGCATCCCAACCCAGTTCAGTTCAAAGTCATAAGTCAGATAATAACTCATATGTCTGATACCAGTCTATAATATCTCCTTCTGACTCACAAAGCCACAGGCCATTGGGCATAAAGTCCCAGCGCTGGCAGGGGTCCCCTCATGGCTCCTTGTTTCCAGGGTTCAGGGTCCATCAACAGTATCCAGTGGTGGTAGAAGCAACTCAGCGTTGGCAGGGGTCTCCATGTGGCTTCTCCATCTTCAGAGGTCTGGTTCCATCAGGCTAAGGCTGT
Source organism: Nesogale talazaci (assembly GCA_004026705.1). Taxonomy (NCBI): domain Eukaryota; kingdom Metazoa; phylum Chordata; class Mammalia; order Afrosoricida; family Tenrecidae; genus Nesogale; species Nesogale talazaci. The sequence goes on from PVJH01000553.1 coordinate 164,087, forward strand.
GTGACTTCTCCTCCAGCTCCTTCAGCTCCTCAGACACTGCCATCTTCTCTTGTCTGTGATTCATCATCTCTAAGACTAACTCCCAAACAGCAGGAGAATTAGCTTCTCATCTTTACAAGGGAAAGGCCGGGAGATTTTCCAGAAGTCTCAAGAGAAAGCCATGCCCACACGGAGGCCTCATTGGCTACTCAATGGCTATCTCCAGATTAACAGGCTAGACTCCAGCCCTACATCTCAATCATGAAATGAACGTAAGCACATGACCGCCACAACCTACATGACATTGGGGAGGTGGGCAATTAGAACTGAATCCCTAACAAGATAAAGTGACATGATGCCTGAAAAGAGGTTTTTAATTCTTCCCCACAAAAAGAACAAGTTTAAATGGATAGAGGAAGCAAATATGATAAAATCGTGGTAATGGATTAATCTTGTTGATGTATCTCTGAAGGCTCATTGTATTATATTCTCTACTTTTCATAATTTTTAGTTTGTTGCAATCATGGCTTATTTTTAAAACACTACAAGACAATAAAATATACAACTTTAAAGTAAAATGAAAGACTAAATATATATACAAACACCCATCCAAAGAAAACTAGCATGACTGTATGTTTCAGAAAACTAGACCTTAAAACAACAAACAAATGAATAAAAAGTACTTTGGAGAGTAGAGAAGATAAAGATCCTGACATAGTGACTTCAAAATGACTATCAACCAAGGAAAATTAATACCTCCATCTTGGTAATACTTACTCAAAAATCTTCCATTGAGTAGATGCTGACCCACAGCAACCCTTTAGGACTAGAGAGAATCACTCTGATGGGTTTCTGAGACTCTTGACCAGAATAGAAAGCCTCATCTTTCTTCCTCTGAGCAACTAGTAGTTTTGAACTACTGACCTTTTGATCAGCAATGCAATATGTAACCCGCTTCCCCACCAGGGCTCCTTGAACTGAATAATACTACCCTCAGAAAAGAAATTAAAAGTTACAAAGCGTCAAAAATTCACAGAGTGGAAAATTTTAATACAGTGCAGTGAATTGATGTCTCCCCAAAAGATAGGGCCAAAACCTATGAATGTAACCTTATTTGAACAGGAAGTCTTTGAACATAAAACTACATTAAAGATCTTGAGATGAAATCCTAAAATCTTGTAAGGAAAAAAGCAGAACACACACATACAGAAGAAGACAATAGGAAGAAGAAATTCCTACCTCCATAGAGAGTGAAGTCACAGTCAGAGGCCAAGATATACTTGGGACCTTCTAGAAGGTGTAGGAATCCAGGAAAAGCTCTCCATAGAACCTTCCAATGAAACTTGGTCCTACCAACACCTGGATTTCAGACCATGACCTCCAGGACCATGAAAGAATAAATGATTGTTGTTTTAAGCCACAAGGTTTGTGATCATTCTTACAGCAGGTTTGGGAAACTAATAGATATATCTCTGTACTCAGTACAAGTAGGCAAAAAGTATTAAATAATAGAAAATGTGAAATTTTTATAATTTTAATTCTATCTCCTGTGCATTCCTATACTCCATAATATTTTTACAAAGGCAAATACTTATTCAGAAAAGGGGAAAAATTAATATGCATGTATTGTCTTAGTAGTCAAAAGGTCAAAAGGCATATGCTGTATTGCTATTCAAGGACACTTCAGTATAATCAGCAAATGAAAGGATTTTATAATCAACAAACCAGTGACAGTTGTCTCATTGTTTCAAATCACCTGGTGATTTATTCTGTGGTGCTGTCTATCTAGAGGCATGGAAAGACCACCAGTATCAACATGTAATTCTATATGATGTTCAAAAATGTCTAGATTTTTATAAATATGGGACAAGGTTATGCTCACAACATTGTAGAGTACAATTTTAATTTTAATATGAAAACAAATGGCTGAAGAACACTTCAAAATAAAATTTTTGAATAGACTCACGATTGATATTTATGCCTCAACCACTATGAAACTCAGATTATTGTTTAAAAATTATCTTTCGATCTTTTTTTACACTAAATCCTAGCTGTTGTAAATCTATCATAATCCCTGCTTTGAGAGTCATAGGTGCTGTTCTGTAAAAGTTGCGTGTTTCTGTCAAAATAATCCAAAAGCCAAGTTTCCACTTTCATTGCCCTCAATAAAACAGTCAGATATGTCCAAGGTCATAACACCTGTGTGGCAGCTGCATAATCTCCTGTCAGAAGGGATGGAGTGAAGGGATGGAGTCTATCTAGCCAGTCAATCAGGTCATAGCCAATGAGGCCTCTTGTATCCCTCCCTGGAGATGGGAGAGATTCTCTGCTATACATTCATAATGACAAGCCCCACAGAGTTATGCTGAGGGAGCCAGACCCTGGAGCCGGAAGAGCCACGTGGAGAACCATGCCAGTACTGAGACGCTTCCACTGCCACTGGATCTGCAAGATTTTTCACCCACTGGCCTGTGATCTTCCTGACCTCAATGACATTGCATGTGTTGTGGAGTCTGATGTATGGGCTGGTATGGGACATACAGACTTGATCTGGACTGGACTGGGATGTTTTCTTATTATACAATTACTCTTTTATATACAGCTCTATCTTGTACACAGGAATGTCTATTAATTTGCTTTTCCAGTCCACCAAGACCAATACAACATGTATCTAATCCAGGATAGACATTATCCGGGATAGACATGAGGCCAGATGATATGATATACTGCCCAAGAGTCATACTTTCTCCACAGCTTGGATCAGCCACTGGTCCCTGGCACAGCAGTAATTAAGATCATAGCATGTGTAGCTAAGAGTACATGGAAAATTTTTCAGGGTAGCCGGGGAGAGCATTTACAGAACACAGCATCTGAATCATATAAGTAAAGCCCTACTTCTGAAGCCCTTTGTCTCCGTCTGTCTATTTTGATATTCAGACGATGTCGCCTTACACCGTCCAAACGTGATGCTCGCAAGATTTGCTGTCTTGGCTACAAGCTCTTTGTAAGTGGTAATTTGTTCAGCACTTGGTTTAGCAACTTCATTTTTATATTAGTTTCTGGATATTGAGCCTATACTTGGCCAGAATCTGAAGGTCAGTCTCATCTTCACCTGCACCTATGCTCAGGATCTTAATTTCTGATTTTTGTGTCTCCAATCCTTGCTATAATGCTTGCCCATAAATTCCTGCATGTACTGGTGTTAGGTAGAATTGATGGGAAACTTCTGAAAAGATTCAACCTGTCTGCTTTGGTCAGCAAACAAGGTCCTCGTGGAAGATGTCGCCTTTAATTTCCAGAGGAAAGCAGGGGACACCCTAGTGTTTTAAGACACCTTCTTTTTCATCACACTGCCTACATAAATGTTAGTAATCACAGGAAATGATGTAAGTCAGTACTACAGCAGTGAACTTATTGGTGCGCTCTCATACAGCAGGTGCATGGTTCAGGTTTTAGAAAACCTGGCCTAGAACTTTTGGACCCTTTCAATAGTCTAGACACAACTTGTCTTCTTTGTGCTTTGAAGAGAAGATACTTCATTCATGAGTCACAAATAAACAACTACACCCGGCTTTTACCTTATCTCTTTTTGAGGACTCTTGCAGGAATTGGAACTTTCAAGGACAGACCGATTCCATTGTCATTTCAAAGTAAGTGCTCACGCTAAGTCATTGTTATCACGACCAGCAGGATAATTACTCTAAAAACAACAATCCCTAGAAGCAAGATCTGTGTGTGTGTGTGTGTATGTGTTATGAATCCTGAGGCTTCGTGAGTCAATACGAAGTTAACATGCTTAATACATTTTACATGAATCATATCACCCATTTTCTATGCCTCTCACAAAAAGAAGTAGGTTACCATCTAGGGCATCTAAGAGAAGGGGGCTGGGGGGAGAGGGGAGGGGAAGGAAAGGGAGCTGGGAAAATAAGGATGCAGCAGTCACGACCTAAAACAGCAATCCGAAATCCCAAGAGGATGCGTTGAGCCTGACCATGTGCAGGGCTCATTCCTGTCGCTTTGAATTGCGTCATTCACACGGTTTACCTCCTCGGGGCAAGGACTCGGCTCGGATTTGTTGGCACCACTCCGTTTAACCATGCAATGCATGTACACGTCTAGCTTGTAGAAATCAGTAGATAAAAATTGTATGAAAAGCAAGAAGGGGGGAAACTTCACAATTTCTACAACCTATTGTGCCTCCTTCCCCCCCAGCAAGGGAAAGATCTTTAGAACGATGTGGAAGGAGGGAGGTTTGCCCGGTGAAGCAGAAAGTATGTCCTAGGATATCGAGGAGAAAGGTCGCCGTGCCGGGGTTTCCATTTCATCGACTGGGCACTGTCAGCATTTCCTGGAGGGATTATGTAATGGATTTGGACAAAGACCTCGCTGGCTGCCTACTATTGGCGACAAATAAGCTTTGGAAGGAGCGCGAAGGCATTTTCTGAAAGAGAATTCCTTGGGGCAGCTTTCTAGAGAGAGCCAGAAAGTCTCACCACCCATCAACTGCTGGAAGTTCTAACCAGCCCTTGCCACAAAGCAGCGTCCGAACCCGTGATCGGCAGGAACCGGTCCGGCAGCGGAAGCAAAACCGTCACGTGACGGCTGCCAAATTTCTGTTTCGTTTTCATTCTTCCTCATTAGGCAGTTCTTTTCAGAGCTAGATTGATTTCCTTTGAATCCTAAACGTAGGGGGTCTAGGGACTCACTTGGCCGGCTGCCTCACAGGGGTGAAACCTTTACCTTTTGGGAAGCAAGTACGATACAATTACATTCCTTGAACCCGGTTTTTCACAACAACAAAAATGAGAGTTACCCTCATAGGAAACCATGGTTTAAAACAAGACAAAACAAAAGCAACCTATTTTTGAAGGCATTGTAAACCCAGGTATAAGTGCCAGTCCTTGAGTTTCGGGAGCAGAGCACTTAGAACAAAAATCATTAGATAATTGCGACGTGTAAACATATCCTTGGACATGTCCAGAGTGAGCAGTCTCTGGAAAAGGACGTCAGGCTAGGAAAGGTGGCGGGAAGACCTTCGATAAGGTGGAGCGATCTGTTGGCTGCGTCGATGGACCCACTCTTTTGGGCAGTGGTGAGGTGAGGATGGTGCGGGACTGGGCGGTGTTTCCTTCTGTGGGTCTGAACTGACGACCAGGCCCCTAACCACAGCCACACACAGCATTGCTGTGCAAAAAAAAAAAAAAAAACCTTCTGAGAGGGAGATGGTATCAGCTAAGTGATACTAATGGGTCCAGAGAAATATGTAGGGCTGGGCAGGCCTTCGGCAACTGCCCAGCTCTTCGATGGCTACTCAGGGATCAGGGTTGCTCCCCGGGCCTTGTAGTGACTGGCCGGACCCTCTGGTATTCTACATAGCCTTGATTGTCAGCGGTCAGCCCTGGTTGCAATGTCTCCTCCAGGAGGGCCTCCGCATCCCCACCAAAGGCTGTTTCCTCGTTGTGAGACCCCCACCCGTCAGGGCCCTGAAAATCAAGACTTCTGTCTCCCCCTTCAAGTTTAACTTGCCTCGAAACTTCTACAAAGAGTCTACAGCCAAAATACTGAACTTTCTCAAGGGCCTTCTTAAATGGGTTTTCTTACCCTTATCTTGTCCGTACCTTGGTTTACTCTCCTCGTTCCGATCTCTCACCCCACCCCAAAAGAAAGAAAGGCAGAAGGAAGCAAAGGTACATACAATCTCCACCTGCCCTTTAAGTCACACTAAACCGCCCCCCTCCCCAAACCCCAGCCCACAGGGGTAGCACTCTCCAAATGTTACTTTTCGATTCCATTCCTTCCCCAGCTCCCTTAAAGAGGCCTTTTCCTGCCTATCTACACACCCTCACCCTCTGTTTTGCACCCACTCTACCAACGCCCGACTCTGTTTCCCCATTCCTCAACTTTTTAGCGGGTGCTTCTACGAAGTACCAGGTAGTACACATACTCATAAGATAAACATAGCCTTTTTTCTCAAATTGAAAATGGGTGTAATGAGGCAAGAGGAATTAAGTCATTTACAGAAGTAATTTTAAACATTATTTTTGTGTTAAAACAAACACGAATGTGTAGTGGAGGAAAATGCAAAATCCACATTAATTTTTTAAATGAAAATGAGACTTCAAAGAAGTTTAGCATCTGTGAAGGGTAGCTTCTGGCAGCACCACCGGATCCTGCCACTTGTACACTCTCGATTTCCTCCACCTTAGGAGTGAACACTGGCACTGGTCAAAAGAAGTTTACTTACTTGTCGATTGCTTCGGTCATCAAACTGAGCACCTACTATGTGTGAAGTCCTGTCAGTGTAGTGATGATTTCAACATACTTCCTAGCTTCAAGCCATTCACAGTTCAGAGAACCAAATGAACATAGCTATAATACAAGGTCATCATTTTTTAACTAGAGGTATACCCCAAAGTATATGGTTTCATCTCGATGGTAACCTTTAATCATTACAGATCAAGACAAATAAAATTGGAAAGTTCAGTAATCTAGCTATACTCCTGAAATTGCACATATCCTTCTACCATCTTCTCCTATCAACACAGGTTGCCCTGGGCATCACATTTCTGGGTCTAGTTAATTTGCTTTGCGGAGTGCCAAATGCATGTAGAGCCTAATATACCGTGTTGATGCTGGGAAAGAGTAATGGCTAATCACATGTTCTCCTATCCAGCCTAGGACTGTAACCTCGTTTCTAAGGCAAGCCTCACCCTTGTCTTCCTGGCAACATTCTCTGCTTGGGCTAGCCTCCAAGTAAGGCTCTGTCTGTATGGCGGAGGCTGCCACACCAACCTCAGCAGGGAACTTGCTGGAAACATAAATACGGAGACTTCTCCCTGCATCTACTGACATCCTAACTTGCTTGAGTAAGCCCTCTGGGTGATTCGTACTTGAGTCCATGGCCCTACGGGGTGCAGCAGCCAATCACACTCTGCCTCCAGACTTTGGTCTCCTCCATGTCCAAAGGATGATGATTCAGCATGCATGCCCATTTCCTGAAAAATCAGAACAACCAAAGTAAGCGACGAGCTACACCGAGTTTCACCAACAGGGCCTTCGGTTGGGGCATGGACCACACAGACCAGGGGCTACCATGTCAGTTGTTCATTTACATTCTTGGAAGAAGATCTGAAGATCTACTTACAAAACTCGGCCCTTTAAAACCTTACAGGTCGGGCTGAGCGCTGGTGGCATAGTGATTGAGTGTGGGACTGCGGCCCGCGGGCTTGGCGGTTCAAATCCAGCAGCAGCTCTCAGAAGCAAGGCTGGGTAACTCCCACGACCACCAGAGGGCAGTGATGCAAAGAACAAAAAAACCTTACAGTTTACAAGAGAATGTGGTCGGATAAAATGCTGGAAGAGAAACCCCATAGGTTAGGAGGCATTCAAAATACACAATACTTGCAACAATGGGCTCAATCAGACCAACAAACAGGAAGAGGAGGCAGCGCCAGGAATGTGCCCTTCTGTCCTACACAGGTACAGTGACCGTGAGTTGACTGAGACTCAACAACCACCAACTACTCCATAATTGGTCCAGGTTGCCTGATTTTTTTTTTAAGATGTGACCAAAAGAACTCTGTTTAGAAAGATTTCCAATACCCTAAAGGCTTTTGCTTGTTTGCTTTCACCTTTGGTAGTGTGCTTGAAGGACCGAGGTGGCCAGTGCCCTTTAAATTATAAATTCAGGGAGCAAATGCTCCACCCACATGAAGCCATTCCTGTTTGGCAACTCCCTGCCATTCCCTGCCAGCATGTTGACCTTGACGAAATGGCACCAGGCCTATCCTTCTACTTTTGCTACATTCCACACAAGGACTTTTTTTCTCTCTTTCTCTGGATATTTCAATTTCTTAAGAGGAAATTTTAGCTGCTGGTTTGAATTTAATTGAAGTATTTTGTATGCACACCCTGAGACCCTCAGGCTAGGGTGTATTTTTAATAAATCAAACAAATAAATTCCAAGCCTTGCGCTAACTAAAACTTCCTTATGCCTTCAACGATGGCTCCCAAAGTGAAAATACTGAGAAATGCAGGAAATAATGCCTCCCCGGTGGCAAACAGACCTGATGAAGGAGAGGAGGAAAAAGTGAAATCCATATTGTAAATTGTCCAGGAAATTGGGCTCCCATTCCCAACATCCAGAGGTTACTCTGAACCAAAGGCTATGGATAGAGAGGAAAGTGACATTAATATTGAATGAGTATTATGCCAACTGCATTATCTCTATAATGAAGGAGTTGAGTTAAATGCCTTCAGCCAGTCAGAGGTCATTCATTGAAGAGCAAACCCAATTCTTGGTCAACCTTTCAGACTTACTTAGGTTTGCTAATATTAGCAATTATCCTCCATTAAATCATGGCTGGGTTCTTTCCCTTAGCTATTCCTAGCCTTCAAATCTGAATGTGCACTGATGTAGTCTTCAAAGAAAGGGAATTTAAGCCATTGTCCATTAGCATATTGTTTAAAATATTCAAGGAAATATGTTAGCTCATTCATAAGTGGAAAGCCCAATGGAAAAAATATGGTTTAGGCTCTGTTTGGTTGAACAATTCAAAAATGCCATTAAGAAAAGATCATCTTCCTTTATTGACTTTCTCTGCCTCCTACACATCCAACAACCCATGTTTCCTTAATGATGGCATAATGGGGTCAACAGTACTAGGCTTCATGCTGATCCACCACTGTAGCCAGATAAGAAGGTAAGTCTTATTTCTCTCTCAAGAATGAGAAAACATCTTTTCCCTGAAGACCCCAGGAAAACTGTTTTCATTTGCTGGTTCGTCAATTCAACTAGTATTTATTGAAAACCTATGGGCCAGGTCAGGACTCCTGTTGAGTAAACATTGGACAGCAAGTCACATGATTGGCAGTGCAAGGGCATCTGTTCCCATAAAGATTTACCAGCTCAGAAGCTCTTTGTGAACACCATGAGTTAGAAGCAACTGGATAGCAGTGGGTTTGGTTTGGGGGTTCAGTATACACCAGGTATTAGTCAATAGAGTTGGAACACCTCAGAAAACAAAACCAAAATGCTTGCCTTATGCGAATAGCCATTCTGTCAGACCCAGCACCCTGTGAAGGCTGTGAAGGCAGGTATAGTGGGTTGAAGTGTCCTACCTTGAAATTTGCTATCCCTTTGGGCTCAAAATTGTTTCAGTTTTTAGTGGTCTTTTGCTTTCTCTTTGGTTGAGGTTTTTCTGCTTTGTCTAGTCCGTGTTCTTTTTTGTCTGTTTGCTCCCTGGTTGTATTTGGTATGATTTCTCTCTGTGAGGTCCAGGATAGGTAGCTCAATGAACACAGTCACTGGAGAGGGGCATGGCAAGGGGGTGGCGGAGTGGGGGACCTAACAAAAATGAGTTTGAGAGGGAAATGTTCTGGAATCAATTGTGTTCATGGTAGCACAAATCTTTTGGATTATGATTGAGATTGGCTTGTATGATGTATAAATGCCAATAAAACTATTTAAATTTCTTTTTAAAATCTTGCCCTTGGCTGAGCCCCGGTGGCATAGTGGTTGTGTGCGGCACTGCGGCCCACTGGGACAGAGGTACAATTCCAGCAGTGGGGCTGGGCCTCCTACTCCCACCACCAGAGAGCAGTGATGCAAAAATAAATAAATAAATAAAATAGAAATAAAAATAAATAAAGTTAAATTGCTTTAAAAAAAATCTTGCCCTTGTGAAGCATATGTTCTAGGAAGCATTCACATTTTAATGACTCTTGGGACTCACTTGACCTACACTTGTAGGTGCTCAAAAACCTCAGTTCTTCCCTGTTATTTCCCTGACCTTTGGGGTGCGAGCTGCCAACAGTCATTAGTGATCAAAGACATCCAACTGTTTGCTTTTTGCTCTCTCAACATTTGAATATCTTTGAACAATTATACCTGCCCTGCTTTAAATAAGGAGCTCCCGTGATATAAACAGTTAATACATTTGACTGAGCTTTAAGTTCACCCAAAAGCAGCTCAAATAAAACCCCTTGGCCAGCAACTTTGCAACAATCCCTCACTAAAAACCTTATCACAGGGGTTCCCCATCTTCCTAATGCTGTGACCCTTTAATACAGTCCCTCATGTCATGGTGACCCCCAACCATAAAATTATTTTCATTGTTACTTTCAAAATTGTAATTTTGCTACTGTTATGAATCATAACAGGATGTATTTTCATTGTTACCTATTGAACATAATTGCAGCATAGTGATTAATCACAAAAACAATATGTAATTATATATTGTGAAATATTTATTTCTAATTACAAAGAAATTAAATTTATCTGGTGTAGCATGGGTAACAGTCTTAATATAATGACCGTCAACTACATTGCTACATTTTGCAACAGTCTGAGTAAAAAGCCAACGTCTGTGCGAAGGTTGAGACAGCTTCTTTCTCACCACATCACATTCTCAGGGCAGTCTTTAAAGAGCACAATGAAGATCATCTTCCACAGCAAGTCTACCTCTGTATTAAGACCTGATAACCAACAAGCTGGAAACCCCTGTTTCATAAGGTGATGCTGTTGGGAATGGCAGAAGAAGTTACAACACAGGATATGACTGCAAACAGTTGATGCAGAATTTTGTAACTGGCGTTGGAGAGAAATCAGTTCTCACTGCATCACTGTTAATAAGCTTAATGAACTCTTGTGCTGTCTTGGTACCATCTTCAACTTTGACTGTGAATGGGCTTCTGGCAAATGCCAGTGGGGTGTCAGGTAGATTTGGAAAGTACAATGAAATTTTGCCCACAAGCTTGTGCAAGTGTTCTTTCACAGAAATTATCAGTATAATCCTTTTGTCTGGTTCAATGTCATGTTCCTCAAAGAGTGCAGATAAGGTGGGCAACACGTAAATTTTATTTTCACCCAACTTTTTTTTTTGGCCAGAGTTGAAGTATCATTGTGAATGATCAGATCTTTTCAGGGACGCTGCATTTGGTCCTTGCAGTGATTCATGTAACTCATTCAAGATGACAAAGATGTCAACCAAGCAAGCAATTTTCTGCAGTTCACTTTTACCCCTGAAAAGTGCTTCAAACTGTGGCATTGCTTTCTGATTTAAAACTGTTTAGAGTTCATCACAAAGCTCAGAAACATGTTTTAAAACGTTTCCTCTTGACAACCATCTCACATCAGTGTGAAATAACAGAGCATGGTTTGGCACATGCAACCTCATTGCACAGTTGTGAAAATAGTCAAGCATGGTTGAAAGTGTTCACCATTATAAAATTGGCAGAACGTGTGACACTTTCCATTACTTCTTGTAACTCTTGCGGCAACGTCTTTGTTGCTAATATTTGCCAATAAATCATACAAAACGTTCCGATAACTTCCGGTGACTCATTCAGCACCAAACATTGAAATCCAGACCAACACCCTAGCATAGCTGGAGCACCATCTGTGCAAACACCACAAACCTTTCCTAAGAGATCCTCTTATGCTCTTTCAGAAATGAACCAACTGTGCCAAATACATCACGTGCAGTAGTTGTAATTTCAAGAAGTTCTCAAAAAAGAAACTCATCTTTAAAGTTGCCATCACGAATATACCCCAGGTAAACCAGTTACTGTGAATAGTTTGCAGCATCGGTAGATTCTTCAAGCTGGATGCTAAATATTAGAGGTGGAGCAGATTTAATTTCCTAACTTACCTGATCAAGAATATCAGTATACATGTCATCTATTCTTCTACAGACAATGTTGTTAGATACAGATATTGAACTCAATTTTTTGTTTGTGTTTTTGTTTTTGTTTTTGTTTTTTTGGGGGGGGGCATCACTGCCCTCTGGTGGTCGTGGAAGCTACCCAGCGCTGCTCCTGAGAGCCACCGCTGGCTTTGAACCACCAAGCCCACGGGCTACAGTCCCACACTCAACCACTTACACCACCAGGGCTCAGCCCTGAACTCAATTTTGTAACAAATTTATCTCTGATCATAAATCAAGCAATGTCTTTGGCCGTTATCAATGGTAAATCCTCAGCGTTGATGTGAAGTTTCCTAGCTTTGGCAATTCTGAGTGCTGCCAAATATTAAACTTCAGTGACTGCTACATTTGATACTTGTCACCAGTGCCAAGTCTGGCTTTCTTGAGTCCTTCAGCTTTGCTTCTAAAATAATTGACATCCTTGACAGCAAAACTTAGGTGCTTGCTATCAAAATGACATTTTAGTTTGTTTAGATTCATAGATTTGGCTGCTAGAACTTCACAACAAAGAACACATTGTGGTTTCTCAATTCCTGCTGTAAATATTGAGTCTAGCCATACTTTTAAAAATCCTCACTATTATTTTCTTTTCTTAACATTCTTCTCTACATGATTCATTGTCATGGAATGATTTGCTAATGAAAATACTATACAACAACAGCTTTAATAATACAAAAGATGATGCATGGCATAGTTCAGTGTATGCAGTTCATTAAAGTTTCTATGATTTACCATTCTGTTGTTGTTTTTTTACATACCTGTTCCCATCACAAGGGGGCAGTATTCACATCCACCACAGTTGACTATAAAAAGACCTATCAGTATCCAGATTAAGTTCCCAGGTTACACATATATTTTCAGTAGTTAATGATTTTACAATACATGATTTTACATTTTTCCAGTAATTATAATTCATAAAGTGTCATTTTACCTCCAATACTATTTTCAACACAGTAGCCGCTTTCCGCACAGCAGCAGCTTTCTAAACACTAGCTGGTTTCTACACAGGATCTGCTTTTTACACACGTGTGACTGGTCCACAAAAGTACATTATGGCATCAACCCTGTCACATACACCTACATTTGTACAAGGTGTATGTCATGGGATGGGTGAGATGATGCCATCACTCTGGGTACTCGTGTGTTGGCCTATCTGCATGTGAGTGGACCCGCCTGGAGAGAAATGGTGTCTCCGTTCCTAAGACCATCAGAAATGTGTCTTTCTGATGGTCTTAAGTGACCCCTGTGAAAGGATCATTCCACCCCAAAAGGGGTCATGTCCCACAGGTTGATAACTGTTGCCCTATGGAATGCAGTTTTACCCTTACCCACCTGGGGTTGCCACCAACTCAATGGCACCTGGTATTGATTTTGTAGGTTTATTTACAATAAACAAGTATGCATCTTCTTTCCTGATGGAATCCAGACTAATGCAGCATAAAAACCTAAAAAAAAAAAAAGATCTACTTGCCACTAGAATGAGTTGTAAAGGTCAGAATGAATTTGAAGTGCACGGCCAATCCCTATCTATAATCACTAGAATTTTCTTTACCACCAACTGGAAGACTTCTGAGCCAAGGCTATCAACTGACAATAATAATGGGATTTAGGACTGATGTCTGTCAAGCTGGGATATATCTAGGATCACTCATAGTTAAAGCCCAGTCATCCAGCTGCAGAAATTGATTTGTATTAAATGGAAGGATATCTTTCTAGGAGAAATTTTCTGGATAGGCACTCCATGGGTTCCCTATGGCTGCCATAATAAATGAGTGCAGAAAGATTGGTCTGAAATAACAGAAATTGAAAATAGAGGGGAGATGGAGGCATCTGTATCTTTATCTCTATCTCTTCTCCTCTTCCTATAGGGACACCATTTATGTTGGATTAGTACCTACCTTAGTCCAGGATGACCCCATGCTTACTTAACTCATTCAATCTGTGAAGAGCATGTTTCCAAGAAGGTCATATTCACAGGCATCAGTAGTTCAACATTATCTTTCCAGGAAACTCAAAACCCATAACTGGCAACTAGACAGAACATGTACAAACAAGGGAAGATGAAGATGAGGATGGCCCTTGCATGAGATCTATACATGGTGGAGAGGAAGGACACAGGTCAGTCATGGACCACAAAGACTGCTCCTTGAAGTCCAGGTGATAAATTGTCTGGAGTATTACTTGGATCCATCTCTAAAGCATCAGCTCATTCCTGAGTCTGGTCAGGCATTCATGACCATCATTCCACCAAAACTTTTCATGTCAAATGGCTTCTGTGCCGCCAAATCTGTTGCTCAAGAGTCCGTTCTCACCTTGCTTCAATCTCAGCACCAGCTCACATGGCTAAGCTTTTGAGTCCTTCTGCAAAAGCTTGTGTCTTAACAGTGGGCAGCTGCTCTGCGCTAATGCCAAATAGCTAAAGGGAAATGAAGCCATTGGATAATTTGACTAACAAAGAGGATGGCAACAACAGTAGCTAATAGCTCTGAGCCTTTCCCATGTGCTAGACCCTAATCAGAGCACCTTCCATGGATCATCTCATTTAATCCTCACCCCTCGTCTATGAGATAAGTGATAATGACAATTCTCAGATACAGAAAGCTTTAATAACACTAGTGACAGGGGCCACAAGGGACATGCAGCTGAGTAGCCAGTAGGTTATCCATTGCCATCAACAAGAGGCCCACAAGTCATAGAGCAGAATAAAATGAATGCAAGACCAAAGACAATGGAGGACTCTCTGGGTAACTCACTGTCATTGAGCCAATTCTGGCTCCTAGGTCCCAGGCACCAAAGCATTAAGTTCGAGCACAGGTTAGAACCACTGGTGGGATTCAACCAGTTCACACCGGTTCAGCAAAACTGATACCTAAATTTTTGTTGAGTTCAGCAAACTGCTTGTTAAAATGGTGCTTTTAGTGAGGGTTCTTTCTAAGGTGAGTGACTTGGCAGCCACCCAATTTGGAGATCACAAATTGACATTCCCTATTCTTTTTTAATGTTCTACTGCACAACAGCATAACCCAGTGCCTGTGGTAGTGTTCATCCTTTCCATGGGTACAAAAGCAGTGCACAGCACTGTGCATGCAATATATGTTTGTTTCTTAAAACTCATTAAACTTTTGATAAATGCTAAATATTTATTCCTTTGTGTTTGCTACTTCAGTAAACAAACATAATAATAGAGAAAACATGCCAAACCACCAGAAGGTGGAACACTCATTTGTTCCAGCTTTGTATGACACCCCACATTTCCACAAGATAATGTGAGTGAATTATGCATTTCTTGAACGTATCAAAAGAACTAAAAATATTGCCAGAACAATTGTTGTTCTGTATGTGCAACAGAAGTGGAAAGGGGTTTTTCAAAGATGAACATAACATGTTCAGAGAAAAGTCGCCTGTTTCTAATATGGCAAACATAATGAGTATTGAAAAATTGGCCTACCTCTAAAGGAGTGGGTTCCTACTCCTACAGTGAAAAGATGGGTAAGGCTAGATCACACAGTCAATGATGCTTGCATAAAAGTGAATAATATTGCAAGTGAGGACACCAATCAAGAAGCAATATGGAAATATTTTCAATAAGTTTTACTGGCTTTTTTCAGATAGCATTTAAATCCTTTTCATCAATATTTCAAAACTTGTATAATCTGGTTTGTGTATTCTTTAATTGTTCTTATGTAAATATTAGCTGTATGAAATAATAAACTACCTTTCAGTACATATCATTTTTATGTTTAAAACAGTCATTAAATCAAGTCAGTTGCAGCAAATCAGTTATTAAATTAGTTGAATCCTACCACTGATTAGAACTCTCATCTTTGAAAAAAAAAAAAACAGAGCTAAGCAAGGCAGTAGCTCGAGAAAGAAAGATTTCTCAGCAAATGGAAAAAGTTGGATATCAAGTAGGAAATGAAGTACAAACCCATAGACTCCAGAAGAGCAGGAAGACTGTTTGTCCCACCCAAGCAGGTGCCCACCCCATATTGTAAGTGATAGTCAATTTTATGTGTCAACCTTGCCAGGCTGCAGTTCCCATGGGTTTGGGAAAAAACTAAACTAGTTAATCTTCCACAGTGTAAATTTTCGCATGGCTAATTCTTCATAAGTGGGCAGTCTATTCTTTCTTCTTAGAAGATGCCAGATTCAGAGGAGGATGTGGAAAAAGGGAGATCATTGCAGATATCAGATGGATCTTAGCTGAAAGTAGAAAATGCCAGAACAGGGAAACACAGTGTGATAGGTAAGCTTGTGGTGCCAACATGGCCAAAGACGATAGGTAGGTCTGTTGTGACGACATGGCCAATGAACACCTGGGATCAATTGAAGGGCGGGGATAGAAAAGGCTTCGCAAGCTCCGCCCTTGCTCTCTTGCTTTCAGATCTTCGGACCAGACAGCTGCCTTGCAATGCTACCCGTGGGACACCTAATCGTGGACTGTGGAGCTGTGAGTGGAGGTTCATTCAAGCCCTACTTCGCCACGCTCCTGGGATATACATCTCTTGAGCTGGGGACTGTTGGACTCTGTCATCTGGCTGACTGTTGGTGACCTGCTCTCCTGTTTGCTGCCTGTGTCCAGATAGCCTGAATTGCTCTACAGAGGACTGCTCAGCGGCCCTCAAGACTTGAAGGACTGCTAGTCTTCTAGCTGTCTCACGCAAGTGAGTTGCACAGAGCAATTTGTACTGCTTTATAGATAGTTAAGTGTTTCTTTCTTATCTTAGATACCCTTCTCTCTATATAAATATATAAAGAGAATTACTGGTGTCCTGGTTTTTTTTTCTCTAAGAGAACCCTGCCCAGTCCACACAGCATGGTTTGAAATCGGAAAAGGTGTGTATCTAGAGAGAGAGAGAGAAATCACGAGTTCTGCTTTTTGGAGATTGCTAAAACACCACTTAACGGGTGTTTTAAGCCATAGGCCTAGCATTAGTAGGATCCTCAAGTTCATGTTCAGTGGGTATTGAGCAAAATGTAGAAGTGCTTTGCCAGATCTTCTCCAACTAGAACTATGACAGTGAGGCTAGAACTTCTGAAAGACCAGGCAAAGACTAGGTCTACAGTTTGGGTTCTTAATAGCCAAGAGAGAAGGCATATGAAGGATGAAAACCAGGTAGGTCTTATTTTTTCAAATCTTTCCTTACATAAGTTTCTTCCCCTATATTTCCAAATGTCTATGTAATTGTTTATTCAAGTCATACTGCTGACAGAGACTGAGTGTATCATGAAACCCTCTTGAGTCTGATAAAAACCGATGGAGTGGCCTGATACATTTTTAATAACTTAGTAATGAAATGAATTAAGATCAGATAAGATTGTGTCTCCAAATTCATTTTACCCCTTTGTAAATGTAATTTATTGATGTCGACCTGGCTAAAATGTTCCTTATACATCTTTGATCCTTGTTGTAACATTGAGTAAAACGAATGACAGTATTTAGAATGTTAAATGACATCAATGTTCACAACAAAATCAACCCATGTGGAAAGTGCCCATTTGTATGCATAAGGTGGCACATTTTGGTTTTTATTAATATATATTTAATAATACAGTGTCTAAAAATTCAAAATTGAGCAGAACTATAAATTAGTTAACAACAAACTCTGCAGTGCTCTTGAAATACATTTTGTTTCCTTCTGGCAATAGTCTGTTCCTTCTTGTTGTTCTTTTATCATTCCATGAACACCTCAATTATGGAAGCTTTATTTAATTCCATGAAACCCTTACATTATCAGAGATTTTGTGTAACTCAAAGGATTCTATTTAACTATCCTTGCTCATTTAATTATATTTTAACCTACAATCCACTTCTATCTTGGAATAAAAAAAAAAACAAAACAAAAATTTAAACATAATAAGAAAGCATCAAAGAAGTTAAATAAATACTTGTGACTCTAAATTTGAGCTTATGCAATATTGTAAAATCAAAATAAGCAAGAAAACTGTAGAAAAATAATGTTATAAGAAATATGAGGGCTGAGCCCTGGTGGCATAAGTGGTTGAGTGCAGGACTGCAACCCACAGGCTTGGCGGTTCAAATCCAGCGGCGGCTCTCAGAAGCAGTGCTGGGTAGCTCCCACGACCACCAGAGGGCAGTGATGCCCCCCAAAAGAAAAAAAAAGAAATATGAATGTTGCCTGAATATTTGAGCATGTGAAGGCATTGGTGTTCGATTTCTTAGTTTTTGTGGTACAGTGATTTTACCTGGCATAAGGTCTTTAAGTCATCATTTTGTAATTTCCACTACATGCAAACAGCATCTATGGAACTGTGACCTGAGGATTGTTTGGTTTTGTTATCTACTGCTATCATCTCAGAAGACGACATGAGAAATCTCACCACCATCAAGAAAGAAGACTAGGAATGGAGTCCTTCCTCTGGGCTGCGGATCCTTGCACACATGCTAGCATTCTCAATCCATAAGACAGAGCTGAGACACCAGAGACGGTGAGAGACAGTGAAAAGGGATGCAGAGGCAGCCACACCAAGAGCACCAAGTAGAAAAGGAGGCTCATTGGCAGACACTCAATCTGGCAAGCTAGGGTTGCCAACACACGGGGCTAAAGCCAAACACAGTCTGGGTCTTAAAGCAGAATAGCTTTCAGCTACTTGAGCATTTCTCAGCAGCATTCAAGGAACTTTGTAATGCTGTGAGTGGAGCAAAGACCAAGGAGCTGAATGGCTGAGGACCTGGAAGCCAGAGAGAAGTGTGTCTGTGGGGCAGGACTGACCCCCAGTGCTGCTGTATCCTGAGATTTCTGGTCCTAAATTATAAACGGTTAACTTCCCAACTAAATCCCATAATCATGAATATTGTCTGTGAGTTTTTTGTGGCCATTGCAAGGATTGTCAAACACAGTGACGAAGTCATGTCATGGTAGTGATGGTTGGTGTTAGAATTGGTTAAGAAGACTGGAAGCTGGAGACATGATTGACTTCCAATTGCATCAAGACGGCATCTCCATCAAGAGAGCTGCATTTCACCACAGCTACTGGCTGTTCAAAGATTTGCTATGCTTCGTCTCATTGTGCAGTTGATTACACCAGTAAGTCACATCATGGGGGATCACTGCCAAACTCCTGAGAACCCTGGTCCAGACAAGTTGACACAAAACCTAATACACTGGTCTTAGTTGTTTTTGATGGCAGAAGGAGTGGTAAATGATTGGATGATAAACCACCATGTTTCATTTTCTTAGGAATTTATGATCTATCCTTGAGTTCCAGTAAAAAAGAACTATGCTTGACCCTCAAATGATGTGAGATAGTTTTAATCATGTACATCTGGAAAATGTTCATACTATAGTTCCAATATGCAAAATGCTGAAGGTCATCACTGCGGTTCAGTGCCTTTCCATAACTCTCCTTCCTATCTACTTGCAATTTCAGCAGTTAGCTTTTTTTAAGAAAAACAAGTGGCAGAAATAAGTTTCAGAGCACTAACCTTAGTCACTCTGAAGGCAAATAAAAATAGTAGAAACTGCTATCATTAGTTAATGCCCAGCATTGGTCATATGATCATATTTTTCTTTTATATGATCATATTTTTGTTATGTGTAAGGTAGTTATTACTTCTTTTTGGGGGGCGGAGGGGGCATCACTGCCCTCAGGTGGTGAGAGTAGGAGGCCCAGCCTTTGCTCCTGTGAGCTGGAATCGAACCTCCATCCCAGTGGGCCGCAGTCCCGTGCACCATTACGCCACCAGGGCTCAGCCCTAGATATTACTTCTATGTTATATGTAAGGAAAGTAAGATTGGGGAACACAATGTTCCCCCAGCACCACCACCAAAATCAATGTAACCAGTGATAAACAGAGATAGGGTTCAAACCTGGTCTCAATTCCATGCCCGGGCTCTCTCCACATGGGCCACTTGTCCTCTTCAAATCATTTAAGGATAGGGCCAACAGGGTAAATGCCAAGATGATACTCAAGAGTGATACCAAAAGGCTCATTAACCATGAGAAAACACACATTCATAGTTCCACTTTGAAAACATGACCTCAAATCTTCAGTGGACACTCTACTGAGAATTTTTGCTCCAATCCTCTATTTATAAATTCTGCACTTCCACCTTTTCCTCACACCTTTTCCTTTCACTTAAATGTTCAGCAATCCCCTCCTTTTTCCCTTTTTACCACTTTTCCCATAATGGTTGGTACTGCCTCATCCTTCAGTGGGAAAATAAAAACAATCAGAAGAGAATTCACTGTCTTCCTGAAATAAATCTCTTAGACTTCCCACTTTTCTGCCACAACTCTCTTTCCACAATCCTGTAACTAAGGATGATGCCTGTTGTACGTTTATCTAGCTTCTATAATGAAATAGAAATCATGTACCTTTTACCACACATCCCTCTAGCTCCATGGTTCTCAGCCATTCTAATGCTGTGACCCTTTAATATGATTCCTCGTGTGATGGTGACCTCCAACCACAAAATTATTTTCATTGCTGCATCATGACTATAATTTTGCTGTCATGTATCATCATGTAAATATCTGATATGTGGGATGTATTTTCATTGTTACAAATTGAACATGATTAAAGCATCGTGATGAATCACAAAAATAATATATAATAATATATTGTGAAATGTGTATTCTTAATTACAAATAAATGAAATGTTGTCTAGAAGCATGGTATAGCATGGGTAACAGTCCAGGCCGTGTACTCGTATGTGGGCATACATATGGGCATGCGGGCAGTGTTTCGGTTCCTAAGACCATCAGAAGAAATAAGTGTTTTCCTAACACCTTAGCCAACCCCTGCGAAAAGGTCACCAGACCCGGCCAAAGGGCTCGTGACCCACAGGTTGAGAACCACTGTGGTCTTCTGCCTACCCCATTTTTTAACTAAAAAGTCACCTCCAATGTCTCTCGGCCTCCATTCCTTGGTTTGCCTCCACTCCACCATGAAAATGGCTATGGTCAGCGGTGCTGACACCTCTCATCTTCCCGGCGTCGTGGCTGCTGCTAGGGGCCCGCACGCTGGTTGAGACTGCAGAGAGGAATCCTGGCCAGTCCTGCACCATCCTCACACTGCTTCTGTGTGGAGCCCTTTGCAGCAACTCTTGTGCCAATTGCTCTTTCTCTTTTTCCCTGACCTTCTTACTTTACCAAGCATCCTATACTTTCCCAGGGACTGAACTCTCCTGGTGTCCAAAGCACGTGAACCACAGTTTTGCCGGTCTCACTTTGAAGGAGCATACTGGCTGCACATCTTCCAAGATAGTTGTCTTCCTCTGGGAGGCCGAGGTCCTTTCCTTCTCTCTTTCTTGTACTTTGTTGTTCTTTATAAGAAAGTGGTCTGTGTCAGAATTACAGCCGCATTTAGTCATCATGCCTTGTCTCCTTCAATCGATCACAATTCTTCAAGATTTCCTCTACGATAACTAAACAAATATAGAAAAATCAGTAGAGAAAAGAAGGCATAAAATATTTAAAATTTAAGCAACTTTAAAATAGGTCACAAGGGCTTTGGCATTTTCAGTGATCTTGGCCAGCATCATATGTATCAATTCTTCTGAGTCTCATTCATGGTTCAGTTTTCCCATGCATCTGAGGTCATTGAGAACATCACGTGGATCACCTCGGTCTTCAAAGGGAGGTCCTTAAAAAGTTGTGTGCAGCAGATCTTCCCAGTGCAACATGCCCTTTGCTTTCTTTGCTCCTGCTTCCATGAAAATTGTTTGTTATGTTTATCTGGGTAGACTAGAGAAGTCAATTTATAGACACTCATTTGTGTATAGGAAGGAGCTTTACGTGTATGAGAAATTGAGTACTGAGAAAACCTCCCAGCCCATTCTAGATCAAGTCCATAAGTCTGATATTAGCCCATAGGTCTGATACCACTTTATAAAGTCCACTTGAGACTCAGAAAATACATGCAATCATGCCAAATGCAGGAAGATCACAGACCAGTAGGGGCAGGGGGAAATCTTGTGGATCCAGGGGCATTGTATGCATCTCAGCACTGACAGGGGTCTCCAGTGAAGGTCATTACTCTATGGTTCAGTGCCTTTGTGACTTCTCCAGCTCCAGGGTTCTTGTCACTGCCATCAGCATAGTTTCATGTGTCTTGGCAGTAGAGTCTCTCAGGGAGTGGGGTGAATGAGAGAGTGTCACCTACCTCCAAGGAAGAAAAACCAGAGTTCCCAGAATCCTAAGGAGAAGGCCATTGCCCACACAGAGGTCTCATTGACTATGACCTGTTTGACATACCACCCTTCCCTCTTAATCCTCTCAAGTCCCAAATTGACATCAGATTATGTAACTACCACAATTATGAATCTAAATGGAATGAAATCCTAGATGACTTGAACCTGTTCTCTTCTGGACATGATGTGTCTGTTGGTCCAGCTATTAGGATTAGGGTTTTCTTCAGACTGAGCTGAAATCCCTACTGAAGACTGAAGTCTTTGATCTATATCAAATGCTCCTCACTTTTCGCAGCAAGGTGAAATTTTTAGGCTTGGTAATAAGCCTTCCTAAATTCTGATGACTCATTCTTCTTCATATTATCCGGTTTCTTGGATTCTTTTCTCAGCATAGAGATTGAATAAGTATGGTGAAACCGTGCATCCATAGTTACACCTCTCCTGATTTGAAGGCATGCAATAGTCTTAAATTATCTTCAGTAAAATTTTATTTGCATATGATATTAAGGATAGTGTTAACTTCCATATTCTCTTGGGTCACCTCTCTCTGGAATGGGCACTCATATTGATCTCTTTCAGTCAGTTATCTTTCAGCCTGGAATCTTCCAAATTTCTTGCCATGCTTCCAAAGCTTCATGAGCTTGTTGAATTAAACATTGGCCCCAAAGTTAGCAAAATGCAATTCTTTAAACCAACATATGCAAACACAGTTAATCTCATTCTCAACACAGGTGAACAGATGGTCACAAATGGAATTATGTCTCCCCTAAATAAGTGCCAATTGGCCTGAATCAAGATACCCAGTGGCTCGGCAGTTATATTATGATGTAACCCTTCAGCATGATGTGATCTGGTATGATGAGCTGATCGATTGTAAGGAAATTAGGGCAGGATGCAAAACCCTTACTCAGATCACAGCCCCAATCTAATATAAGAGAAGTGTCCCTGGGGAAGGGCCTGTACCACTTTCTAGATAGCAAGAATTACAGGAGAGCGATGTAAACAAAAAAAGGGGGGATTTCCCTACCACCGAGATGGAAGTGCTGAGGGTCAAGTGCATCCTTTGAACCTGAAGTTCCTGCTCAAAGAAACTCTTTGATCCAAGGAGAGACTAAAGCCAAGAAACATGTGGCTATCCAAAATGTCCAAGGCATGCTGGGCCCGTGGATGAAAGATCAGGAGCTTCCTCCAGAGGCAACAGAGAGGAAATCTTCCCTGAGTGCTGAGGCTCTGGCCAGACTTAAGCATTCTCCTGAGAGAATGAAAGTGCTTGGGGACGCCGTCTACTTTTGTATTTCTGTTAAAGCAGCACTAGAAACTAAGATCAGCCTTCTCAAAACAGTCATCTCAGCTTCCGAGTTACCAAATTTCCCTGAAACCAAGGCAGGCAAAAGGCAGGTGCACTGAAGATGCAGCCAGAAAACGAAGATAGCTATTGTTAAACGTGTGGCAGGAGAGAAGAATGGCAAAAGTTTGGAAGGCTAAGGAGACCCAGAATCATGTAGGCCCTCATCGGCAACTATGGGAGACTTAGAGATTTTAAAGAGGGAACTGATACCCTCTAAACTTCTGTCTGGGTGGAAATGGGGTTGAAGTTAGGAGCAGGGATAAGAATTAGGGGTTCACAATGAATTTTAAGTAAGTGTTGGCTCCCTTGAATTAAATTAGGAAAAAGGAAGGCAGAGAAGAGAGATGTCAGGTAGCAGATAAAGTTGTGAAAGTAGTGAGGGAACAACTTCACCCATGGGATTTGACCCACTTCTCCACAAACCCAAGATTGTCCAAGAGGATTCCTTGTGCACATGTGACCATGGAACCAATTAACCCCTCCAGAGGGAAAACAGGCCACTTTCTTCAGCACTTGCAGTTTCTATGGGCAGACGGCAGAATTTGACTCATTATCTCCCACTGTATCTGTCATGTCATATTACTTTTCAGGCCCTGACAGAACACTCTAGAGGCAGGATGCATTATGACTTGACACCAGTTCCCTAGTGCTGTACCTCATTAGAGGGAACAGCAAGGCACAAGCAAGGAGTAACCCATCCCACTTCTCGCCATGACTTCATGCTTCATTTGATCTTTCTCATAGTTGTCTTTAGAGGCTCAAAGTATCATGCCCAGGTCAATTTCCAAATGATAACTTTAAGTGTCAATGTGATCAAGGGGCGCTGCCTTCCCCTCCCCCCAGTGACAACAGCAGACAATCACAGGAAATTGATCATGTTGGCTAAACTCACCTGATCCTAAAAATGATATTGGCTTCATGCTCCAGGGCAGGGCAAAAACAACTGAAAAATAATTGCCAGTACACCCCAGAGGGAAATTCTCTCCCTTCCCCAAATTCGGCAATCAATCTAACCCAGTGCACGTGACTAAAAATCACTGCTGGAAAGAACGTAATTTCGTTTACACACCAAAACTCCATGGCAGTTTTGATTTGAATTGGAGGTCATTTTCTCCGGATTTTTACTCCCCCTCTCCCCCAGGAAAGATTGCATTTGCAAAAGCAGCAAGAGCACATAATAATATTAAAAATACCAGCCACGTCCAGAACAAAGGAAGGCATCTCCTGGAGTAGATTTCAAACCATCCTGCTTAGAACAAATAGGTTTTAGCCATGCTTTGCTTGTGCCTTCTCAACTTTGTAATTGATAAATATCTAGTATAGTGTGCATATAAACATACCTTATATATCGACATAGCTTAGAGGTGGTTGCTGTGTGAGACCCTGCCCGGTTCTGTGCCCGCCTCACAATGGTTCTGATGTTTAAGGCCCTAGATGCAGCCACTGTCAACCCATTGTATCAAAGGTCTTCCTCTCCTTACCACAAGGTCAGAGGTTCAAACTCGCAGCTGCTCTGCAGGAGAAAGGAGGCCTTCTCCTTCTGTAAAGAAGTGTAGTCTTGAAAAGAACAGAGGCAGTTCTACCTTGTCCCATACATGTCAGACTCCACTCCATCACAGTGAAATGTCTTCGATATTATATACATACCTAATTTCAATATTTTCTCTCCACAGTCTCTTATATTTAAAATGTTATAGTCATCTTCAAAGAGCAGGTCACACATTGTACTATATCCATTGTCCTTTCTGATAAAGAATCTCTAGAATGGGCTTATCCATCAGTCTAGAAAAGGGGGAATAGGGGACTCAACCTGATCAGTATGATTCTCATGGGATATTTCTGTAACTTGGACAAAAGTGCATATTTATGTATATTTAATTATCAAAGGCATTCAGGGCTTTTAGTCTTTGTATTCCTTTAATTCTTAGGGAAAGATTTCTGGGAAACAAATCTGGGATAAATCTGATCGCCAATTAGGAAAAGATCCTGCATGATGTGGCTCTGTGGTGTGTTGCTCTTTAAAGACCTTGAATTCATTATAGGGTTCACTTGACATTCAGCATTCCCAAACTTCTTTTGCAGAAGCATCAGGTACTCTTTGTGTATTATTTCACATTTTATTTGTGCTTTTTCCTCTAAAGTCTCTGCTCTTTCCCCTAATAGCCTCAAAGGGCAAACATCTTCAGCCACCAAACTACCTGCCATGCCCCTTAGGTCTCACAGCAACTCTCAGAATTTCCTACTAGGAAAGCAGTGCTGATCCATGTGAAGAAACCAAGACATTAGAAAGAGAAATCAAGGTTCTGTATCCTAACAGGACCAAATTCTAGAACTATGATGTTGCTCCATTATTTGAATAGTTGAAAGGTGATCCGATAGCCAATAAACATACAAGAAAACATACATTAAAGGTCTGCAGCAAAAAGATTAATAGAGAACAGCCAAAATATCAGAACACAAATCCCAAGCTGCCTAATGCCATCGAATGATCATATCTAGCTATCAACAGATTTGCCAAAAGTATTTCCCATCCACAAAATATAGACTTTATTTATCTGTGAACCTAATAGAAGTCAACTGGGCATATCTATTGGCTTATTAATTGGAAGAGCTTATTGTCAGTTCTTTCTCTGGAGGTGTATCAAAGACATAAAACCTAGAAAATAAAAACTGAAATTGGAAATGAAATGGTATGCATGGATTCATTTCTTTATATAATTTCTTTTCATTGCTGACAATACACACAGTAGAACATACACCAACTCAACCTGCACATGTACAATTCAGTGGCTTTGATTGCAATCTTGGAAGTATGCAATCAATCATTTTTATTCTTTTTTTCCAGGTTACTCTTATCCTATTAAAAAACACCCCCTTTTTTTACCACTTTAATTCCAACTCATAGCTACCTTATGAAACAAAGGGGAACTGCTCCACAGGGGTTTCCATCTACAAAAACAGCCTTCTCGATCTACCTTAGGGAGCAGCTGGGGGATTGAACTGCCAACGTTTCAGTTATCAACCGAATGCCTAACCCCTGCACCACCAGAGTCCCAATATATCCTCACTGCCTCTACATTGCCTATTTAATGTTTGGCATGGTTCTTGTCAATTTTGTACCATGAAGATCATTCTTAAAAGAGCACAATGCTCAAGGCAGAAATTCTTTGTTAAAATAAATGAATCTTATTGTGAATTAGGTCAGAGAGGATTTACATTTCAGACCGTCACTTGTAAGGCAGCTATTCATTAATATTAAGTGCAATTCAACTATTCATTGCTTGATTTTAAGAAGACTTGGGAGAATATTTTGAATTTAAGGTACAAAATTTTAAAATGATACATTTCAGGTGGTCAATGCATATTTTCACCTCCAATTTCTGAAGCTATATATCAGCCCAGAATTATAAAATACTTAGAAGTTCACTTTTGCATTCTAATATGATCTATCATAAACTTGAACTTATTTATGATGTGCATTTTTTATTTGGGAGTGATTTAATGTTTTTCTAATTCAATTTACATTTTCATTTGCCTACTTGGGGACTAGCATCAAAACACCTGTGTCATCCTGTACAGTCAGCATCAGCCACCTGTGACTCTTGAGTCTTTGAAAAGTGGTTAGTCCAAATCAAGAGGTGCTTGCTGTGGGTATAAAACACACGAATGGTGCCAAACGTTTGTTTGAAAGCAAGAATTGTTAATAGCTCTTCTACTTGTTCTATTTTTAATGGTAATATTGGGGTATATCGGACTAACTCATATATACCGCTAAAATAGTTTCATCTGTTCCTTTTCATTTATTAATATGACAACTAGAAAATTTTACATGACTCTGGAGTTCACATTATTTTTCTAGTTGACAAACTGATCTAGAGTAAGGTAAAGACCCAGGAATCCTCCAAAGGTATCACAACGGATGAGCTTTTGGACAGGTCGATCAGTACCTGGAGAATCACACACAAATAATGCTGCATTCATTTACTTATCTCATTCTGTCCCCCTGTTGCATTCTCATGCGTCACAAAATGAGCTGTAGATCCAGGATAACTGACCTTTACCCTTTCATTCTTGCTTTTTCAAACAATACCTTGTGAGTGACCGCTATTAAAAGGGGCCCTGGGATAGGAATGCTATATGTAGTACCTCGAGGAGCTTGGCAGGGATGCCAGAGTATCCAAGCTACAGCTTCTTCAAGAGAACGAAAATCAAACTCTCCCCCTATTCTTAAGTAAGATCTACATTTACTAGCAATTCTGACGCATAATGACCCTCTAGAATTCACAAGAACTGCCCCCCCTGTAGGCTTCTGAGAGTCTAAATCTTTAGAGGGGTAGAGAGTCTCATCTTTCTCCCAAACCTTCATGTAAATAGCAGTGTTTATTTAATAGCTTACAGCTAAGCTGGATATTGGATTTTTGTTGTTGTTACTCTGTTAGTAGGCCTGTAGATCAGGATAAAAATGTAGAGTTAAAGAGGAAGCAACTTTATTTCCCATTTTCTAGTAGTTGCCAGATGTTACATTTTGACCTGAAAAGAAATCAGAAGCACACACCTTGACTAATTGCAAACTGGGTATAAGTTGTAGTAACATGGAAAAAATTAGCCATGTGAGGAGCCTTAAATGAAAGGGTCCTTTTTTAAAGTTTAGCTGTGTGCTTGCCTTTAATTGAATGACTATAAAAAGTACACAAAAGCTATAAAATAATATACAGTGTATTTTAAGCCTCCAGTAATACAGTTCCATATATGAAATGGTATGTACTGTACATAAACATCATTTATTTTGTTCTGAAGATTGTAGGTGTACGTTTTTCACATCTAAGCTGCTGGGAAAATCAAGGCAACTTGTTTCCATGTAGAAGTCTGATAACTATTTTCTTGCAAAGACATTATCGATTAGACAAGGGAAAGGCACCCAGATATTTCCTCTGCAGGAAAGAAAGCTCAAGCCAAGAAATGGAACTGGGAGGGGAAGTGTACAGAGTCAACATATGCAAGAAGGTAAAGGGAAATATGATGAAAATGATAAGATTAACAGCAGATTCGATGCAGCAAGGGGGGAAAGAACAGTAATGTTGAAAACACAGCATTAGAGTCTATCCTACATTAAGCACAGACAGAATATATGTTGGAGGTGAGGGGTTGTGCTCCACAGAGCATCAGCAGTCAAACTATATAATCGGCATCAGAGAGGGTCAGAAAATTCATTTGAAGAAATAATGTGCAAATGACCTTTAGAAGGTGTTTAATGACCTTCTACCACTCAGTCAAAAACTTCAATGATCTCTCAAGCAGGTAAACCTAGGGATATCTTAGTAGGAACAATGAAGCCCAGATATAAAAGGAAAATTCCAGAAAGAAAAGGGGCACTTTTCATATAAGCAAACATGTATAAAAATTACTGCACGACCCTTCACTAAGGGGTTGTTCTGTTACTACTCCCGAACCAGTCAGGGTGCAGGGTGCAATGATGAAACATAGAACTTTCCTCTAGCTCATCAATGCTTTCCCTCCCCTCCCCATCACCCACCCCCCAACTATCATGATCCCAAGTCTACCTTAAAAATCCAAGTAGACCAGAGGATGCACACTGTTACAGAGGGGAACTAGAAACACAGGGAATCCAGGACAGATGATCCCTTCAGGACCAGTGGTGAGAGGGGTGATACCGGGAGGATGGAGGGAAGGTGAAGTAGCAAGGGGCAACTGATTACAAGGATCTACATATAACCTCTTCCCTGGGGTATGGACAACAGGGAAGTGGGTGAAGGGAGACATGAGACATTGTGTGATTTGACAAAATAATAATAATTTCTAAATTATCAAGAGTTCATTGAGGGAGGGGGAGCAAGGAGGGAGGAGAAAATTGAGGAGCTAATACCAAGGGCTTAGAAAGCAAATGTTTTGAGAATAATGATGGCAACAAATGTACAAATGTGCTTGGCATACAATGAATGGATGTATGGATTGTGATAAGAACTGTATGAACCCCCAATAAAATGATTAATAAAAAAATTGCTGCAGACCTCTTGGCGTGAACTTTTTCAAAAGACAATGGAAAGATGTATTTAAAGCACTAAAGAGTGGGTGGAAATTGTCAATCTAGAATTGTTTACCCAGTGGAAACATTTCAGAAATTATAGCAAAATAAAGACTATTATACAATGTACAGGATGAAAAAATAATTTGTAAATTACTAAGGGTTCAAAGGGAAGGGGGAGGGAAGGGTAATATAGGGAGCTGATAATGGGGGCCTGGAGGGAGGGAGAATGTTTTGAAAGTGATGATGGCAATGGGTGTGTAAAAGTGTCCTGCATACAACTGATGTTGTTAGGAATTGTGATGAGAGTTTTAGGGGCCCCCCAATAAAATGATTCATTAAAAAAAGGGGGGAGGGGAAAGGGGAGGGTTTTTTTTTTAAAGAGGCACTTGTATCAAGGGCTCAAGTGGAAAATGTTGGGAAATGTACGTGGAAACATATGTGCAAATGTGCTTGATACAAATGATGTACTGAATGTTGTAGTAGCTGTAAGAGCCCCCAATAAAATTAAAAAATATTTTTAAAAAGTCACAAAAAAACCTTAAAAAAAGACTATTGTTATTTTTATTATTATTATCAAATAGATGTTTATTGAGTGTATATTATGCTACTGACACTGGAGTAGGTGTGGGATATTGGTAGACAAAGCTTTATGAAGTTTACAATATTTACTAACTTTTTATTTTTGATCGGTGATGTTTTACAAAGCCGACTGTCAGTTTTACCTTGGGCAGCTCATACACATGATGTTCCAGTTCACCGGGGACAAGCCCCCAACATACCATCCTCCTCTCCGCTTGCTCCCTGTGCTCCCTGTGCCTGTCCCTCCTTCTTTTCAAACCCTCTGAATTCTTCCTTCGTTTCATGCTGGACTTGTGTTTTAAATGTCGATTATTCACCTGTCTCTCTGTCCAGTAAGCCTTGCTTGTTTGTTTGTTTGTTTGTTTGTTTTCATAATTTTGAGTTTTATCCCACAAAAGGAAAAGATTTTTTGAGACAAATGAAAGTCCATGGAATCTATTACCGACAGATCTGCATAATAAGAACTATAAAGAGAAAATGTCAAAAAGAAGAAACTTGAATTCATGTCAAATGAGTAAAAAAGGAACTAGAAGCATCAGAAATTATATGTGGGTAAATAAAAAATACATTTTATTTTAAAAGAAGTGACCGTTTAAAGTGAAAGTAATAGTCATGTATTGGGTGGTTTATACATAAGTGATAACTTAAAGCCCACATGAAGGGAAGAGGAAAATAAATGCATCCTGTTGCAAGCAACACCCTATGTGTGGAGCACTAGAATGTAGTTTAAAAGAAAAAGTGCTAGGGACATATTATAAACCCTCAACCACAACAAAAATGCACTAACACCAAGTCAATTCTGACTTACAGCAGAATGAGAGAGCAGGCTAAAACTGTCCCTGTGGGGTAGATACAGGATAAAACTGTAGCTCTTAAAGTAAGTGGAAAACCTCATTGTTCTTCCACATAACTCTTCAAGTAGCCACTAAAAAAAACAAAGAAAAATGTATAGCTGTTAACTCAAAAGTACAAATAAAGCAGATACAGGTCCCATGGGGTCTCTATTGTTTCTTAAAACTGCATAGGAATCTCTGATTACATACAATTTTAAGTTTAGTTTTTAAAAATGAAACAATAACAAAGATAAACTGGTCCAAAATTAGTCAGGGCAAGAGAATAAAAGGAACAAAAAAATAGATGAAACAAAGAACAAGATGAACATTTTAAACTGATTCAAATAAAAATGGATCAGTCCCCCTCTGTCTCGGCTCACTGCTGCATGGAATAAAAGGGGTGACACGCTGGGCTGCTCATCACAGTCAGCAATTCGAATGCCCGAGCCACTCCTAGGGCAAAAGACAAGACCTTCCACACCCAGGAAGGTTTACAGTCCAGGAAACCCACGGGGACGGAATCGAATCACTGGCATGTGTTAAGTTCATGCTTACAACACATACCGTCGTGTTCCATTTCTTTCTTGGGCGCTTCTAGCTTTTCTATATTCCTCAGTAATACATTTGATATTCAGATTCCTAATGGATGCTTGGGGTTCTCCCTTCTCATTTTGAGATGCACCACATCAGCACACGAAGGTCCTGAAAGCTGGCACTCTCCATCACATTCAGACCAGCTCTGCGCTGAGGAAGGAGCTCTTGAGCAGTCGTACCTGGAGGGAATTGGTTTCCAGCACTGCATCAGACACTCTGCTGGTATCCATATGGCTTTAACTTGCCAGAGTTTGGTTTTTCAGAAGTAGGGCAATGGCTCATTCTTCTCTCTCAGTCTGGAAGCTTCCCTGAAACCTGTCCACCATGGAGGACACAGCTTATTTTTGAAACATTGGAGGCATCGATTCCAAGCTCACAGAGACAAGCAACTCACTAGGATACAACAAACTGACAATGAGTGGTGGTTTCCTAGAGGAAATGGGAAACTTATTACAAAGACACAATCCACCTAATCTCATTCAAGGGAGGGGGGAAGATACTTGGAATAGCCATATGTCCGATAAATAAATTTAATCTATAGTTTAAATCTTTCACATTAAAAGAAAAAACTAAGCCACAGAGCTTCACTGATTACTTCTATCAAAGATATATTGAAGAAAAATGTAAATTTGATGCTAACATCCAAGAAAAATTTTTCAAATGAGCACTTCCCAGCTTACTTTATAAGATTAGAATTATCTTAATATCTGATAAGGAAATTGAACACATATTTTAAGAAAGAAAATCATAGGCCAATGTACCTCATAAGAGTAAGCACAAAACAATTTAAATTTTAGCAGTCGGATACATCAATACATTAAAAGAAAATAAACGATTATACCCTATGAGTAAATGAAAGGAATGCAAGACAGAGTTAATATTTTGAAATTAATCAACATTCATTGTTAAGTTCTCTACTGATCAAAAAGCCCAAAACCAGAAGGTTTTACTGGAAAATTCTACCAATCATTTAGAGAAGAGTTAACACCAATCCTACATACACTATTTCAGAATATAGAAAAACAAAACATACTATCAAGATCATTTTATGAAGTAAATATAACCCTGAATCTAAGCCAGGCAAAGACATCACCAGAATTGAAATGACAAATCAATATAGATGCCAACGTTTTTGACAAATTCTAGTCAACAGAATTAAATATACATATATACATATATATCTAAAATTATGATCAAGTGGGATTCATACCAGGTATGCAAGGATGGTTCCATATTAGAAAAGCAATCAATGTAATTCATGGCATAAACAAAACTAAGGTAAAGAATCATATAATGAATTGATGTAGAAATGATACCTGATAAAATTCAACAGCCATTCTCGATTAAAAAACACTTAACAAAATAGGAGTAAGAGGAAAATTCCTCAATATAATAGAGGTCATGTATGCAAAGCCAATGACAAGCATCTCATTTAGTGGAGATTAATTGAAAGGATTTCTCCTCTGAATGGGAACCAGAAAATCTTTTCTCTTATTTAATATAGTCCTAGAAGTCTTTGCTGGAGCTGTAAGACATCAAAAATACATTAAAGGCACCCAAATTTTTGAAAGTGGCATAATTCTTATATAGAAAACCCCAAAGATTTCATTTAAAAGTTGCTGGAACTAATTGGAAAATTTAGAAATGTTGCGGGCTATAAAGTCAGCATACAAAAATCAATTGGGTTTTTGTATATTAAAGAAGACCCTGAAAGAGAAATGAAAAGAATATTACTGTGATAGGTAGGTTTGTTATGCCAACATGGCCACAGAAGATTGGTGGGTCTGTTGTGACGGCACAGCCAATGGACATGTAGGATGAATTGAAGGGCAGATATAAGAAGGGTTTGGCAAGTCCCACCCTCTCTCTTGTTTCCGGATCTTCGGACCAGAGAGCTGCCTTGTTCGTCCTGTGCCTCGACCTCCAAGCAACACTACCCGTGGGACACCTAATCGTGGACTGTGTTCCTGTGAGTTGAGGATCCTTCAAGCCCTACTTTGCCACATTCCTGGGATATACATCTCTTGAACTGGGGACTGTTGGACTCTGTTATTTGGCTGACTGTTCGTGACTGTTGGTGACTGTTGCTCTGCCATTTGCTGCCTGTAACCAGATAGCCTGGATTGCTCTACAGAGGACTTTTCAGCGGCCCTCAAGAATTGAAGGACTGCCAGTCTTCTAGCTGCCTCACGCCAAGTGAGTTGCACCAAGCAATCTGTATTGCTTTGTAGTTAACTTTTTTTTTCTTATCTTATATACCTTTCTCAATATATAAATATATAAAAAAGAATTAATAGTGTCCTGAATTTTATTTCTCTAAGAGAACCCTGCCTGACACAATTACCTTTCATAATAACTATCTGAATGATAAAATATGTAGAAATACATCTAACCAGAGAGATAAAAGACTATACACATAAAACTATAAAACACTTCTACAAGGAACCAAAAGAAACTTACAAAAATGGAAGAAGGTCCCATGCTCCATGCTCATGGATAGGAATACTCAATAGAGTGAAAACATCAGTATTACTGAGCACTCTATTACTTCAATGCAATTCGAATCCAAGTCTCGGTACAATTCATCAAAAGAACAGAAAAATCAATCACCAACTTCATACTGGAAAGAAAGAAGCCAAGGATAAACAAAATACTATTAAAAACCAGAAATAAAATACAACACCTTTCACTCTCAATTTAAAAACCTTTTACACCTATTGCACCTGATACAAGCCATGACATTTTTAATTGCCTCATAGACCTATGAAAGTTTAACAATGAATAAGGAAAACCAAAGAAAATAAAGTTTCACAAGTATGGCTGTCTGAAAAAATGAGCAAGCTTGTACTGGAAGAAGTACAGCCAGGGGCTGAGTCCCAGTGGCATAGTGGTTGAGTGCGGGACAGCAGCCCACTGGGTTGGTGGTTCAAATCCAGCAGCAGCTCTCCAGGAGCAAGGATAGGCCTCCTACTCCCACCAGAGGGCAGTGATGCAAAAAAAAAAGGGAGTACAGCCAGAATGTACCTAAGAATCAAGGGTGGTTACACTTTTCTCATATACTTTTGGCTTCTTAACAGAAAGGAATAACAGTCTCCAGAGAAGGCCATTATGCTTAATAAATGAGCGGGTCAGTGAAAAGGTGGAAGAATCTCAAGGAGATGTGTTGATAAAGTGCTGGAACAATAGACTGAAGTACAGCAATCATTGTGATGATGACGCAGGACCAGGCAGTGTTTCACTCTGTTAGGGTCACTGTGAATCAGAGACAATTGCACAGCACTTCATCACCATGAAAGCCATTCTTTTGTTTTAACTCCATTGAAAGTCAAACATGAGACTTGTATTGAAGACTTGAACTCACTTAAGAAAAAAGGACCGTATATATGTGTCTACTGAGGTCTCTCATTCCTCCCATGAAAATCCTGAGGTGTGTCTGGCAAAAAGAACAAATTCTATTAAGGTGGGATTTGTTTTCAGTGATGGAGATAGAAAAACAGAAAGGATTTTTCCCTCTTCATCTGATGTCTTGAGAGAAATGTTTAACACACCTGTATGTGTCTTTTAAAGGCAATGAAACTAAAGTTCCAAGATGCAAAGAAGTTTCCCCTGGAGTGACCTTCTGAAATTCTGCCTCAAAACAAAAAAAAAGGGAATATATCAGTCATCCTCCCTCAGTTACGTAACCTTCCATTACATAGTCTCAGAAGCTTTTTTAGCTGTAGGTGCGCTGTCCCTAGTTATACAACATTTCACCATCAACACCTGACAGGGTCTGCTCAGAGGGATTTGAGGTTGTCCAGCCAAAGGTTTCCTCAGGACAGGACAGAAGTGCCAGAGAAGGTGGGGTTGGGCAGTGAGGGGGAGTGCAGGAAGGGGGGTGGGGCTGGCAAAGAACCAAAGTCAGAAACAGCTGAAAGCCTGAACCTAGGAGTTGGAGGGAAAGGCTGCGTTACACTTGCACAGGGCCAGTGCTGTGGCTTCCAGTGTGACTTTATTCAAAATGCTTGAAAATAAGGCACATGCCATACACAAAAGCATGTGAATATCAGGTGAAAATGCCAACTCAATTTAGCCAACAAAGAGAAAGTTAAACTTGACCAGAATTATCTAACACAAAAATCAATGTGCCATCTCGTTCCCATGCTGGCAAATGTTGGCATGACAGCACCCATGCTGCAGGGAACAAAGCAAGGTGAAGGAACCACTCCCCTTCCTTGCTGCAGCTCTGTCTCCCTCTCATCAAGTGAAGAAAGAGGACAGTTGTGACCAAAGCATGCGCCCAGTCTAGATGCATGTGAACATGGAGTAATAGAGAGTGACACCCCTTATGTTCTGTCAGGTTCAGATTCCAGAGAGACGGAGATATAGATGTCAGTGACTAGGACAGGCAGGCTTCATTGCCCTTGGACATCCCCCTGCCAGCACCTGTCCACTCAGCAGGTTGTATACCCCGGAGCGGAGGAAGACATGCAAACTTCTTCCCAGCCTCTCCTCCCCAGGCTGCAGTAGCGTAAAGGGTGCGCCTCCCCCCAGCCTGTGTCAGCACATGGAGATCAGTCAGGGGAGACCACTTATAATTATTGGATGCAGATGGTCACTTCATTAGCATATATACCCAGCAGCCCGCTCTGATGAACTGCCTACCCACCCCGCCTCCCTGAGCAAGCCTTCGGGCCAACCAGGCAAAATATATGAAGCAAAAGGTGCCCCTTTTGTGACACAGGCAGCTCATGATGTAGGAAATCGAAAACGAAAGCCAAATGCCTGGGTTTGAGAGGCTTTGAAACCAGAGGCGGAGGTTTACCTGGTTTTAAATGAGGTCACTAGAGTGTGGGACACCTGTCATTTGAGTTGGGCAGATTTCTCCTCTCCCAAACCGTGGCTATAGATGATAGTCTTGGTGATAGAGACAGATCCTCTCAATCACAATGAGCTGTGACAGGGGCCTCACAGACCCTGGCGTGATGATCCACTCACCTGTCCCAGAACAAACCAGGAATCCAGAGGGCAGGTAACTACTGATGACTCAAGATTCAGAAATTTAAAGTGATAACGGATTCGAAGAGATGATATCAAGGACCACCATTCAATCTTTCATAGCATGGATCATTTTGAAGATATAAGATTTGGGTGAATTCCAATCTATAGAACAAGCAAAGCAAAATTTGAGGGAGAGTTTTGAAAGGCCAAGAGAAGCATTTGAATCTGATCAACAAGGACCGACCATCTGTAAGAGTACAGAACCGTTTGCTGCCTCCCATCCCCACTCCTTCTAAAGAGTCTATCGCAACAAGATTTTTTCTGCTTGAGTTATCTAAATAATTGCACTTTGCCTGACCTCTGTAGGCAAAAGGGAAATGGTTTCTGTTCAGAAAGGACAGTGTCCAGAAATCCTGTTGAAATTCTTTTTTTTTTTTAATGATTCTGTTGGGGGCTCTTACAGTGGACCATTCCAGACATCAATTGTATCAAGCATATTTGTACATATGCTGCCATCATCACTTCCAAAGCATCCTCTTTCTACATGAGCCTTTGGTATAAGCTCTTCTCTTTTACCCCTCCCTCTCCCACCTTCCCACCTTCATGAATCCTTGATTAATATTATTATTATTATTTCATATCTTACACTCTCTGTTGACACCCTTTGCTTGCTTTTCTGTTATTCATCCTCTTTGGGGGGAGCAATATATCCAACCTTGTGATGGGCTCTCCCTTTCTCCCCCTTCCCCCTCCATGGTCATCCCACCACCTTCAAAATATCACTACTGCTACTATTACTACGACCATTCCTGAGGGGATAATCTGTCCTGAATTCCATGTGTCATACCAATGTGTGTTCTCCTATTCTTAACAACAAAAAGAGTGTGTCATGCTTTAGAAGCACCAGCTATTTGCAAAGTTATTTCTTAGTCTCCAAGCTCATGGCTGATTTGTTTTCTGAGACACTCATGAATCAGATATGCCATTGCCACATCCATGTGATGGCTAATAGAAGACTCCTTGCTCGGCACGGTCCCCATGCATCTTTTCGCTACTCAAGTCAACATTAGTGTCTTTCTAAAAACACAGTAAATCTCTTTGATTGGGACTGGAGGCTGGAAACATTCAATTGCATTAAACTAAACTGTCTTATCTCTTTATGTGCCAGGCTGCTCCTGGCATGTCCAGAGCTGCATCCCAGCAGGGCCCCGGATGCCAGGGAAGGAATGCAGCAAACAGGAGCACTCAGGCAGGACAGACCGGCTTTCTCTGGCTCGCTGGATCCTGGGCTCCCAGTGATGACAGGCAAGACACTGTCATGTGACTGTACTGCAGCATTAAGATGTGTTCTGATCCTTTCATATAGCAACCTAAGTAGACACCTATTTGATCTAAAGGAGTAGACACACTTGCACATATATTAGCTATGTGATCTCAGCCAGAGTCTCCCAAATACGAGGAAAAATACTTGCAGGGGGGAAAAAATTAGCAGCCATTTTCAGAAAGGATTGATGGTCTTTTCTTTCTTCTCCATTTGTTTCCTCATTCGAAATTTACTGAACACCTAGCATATGCAGACATTTTCCTGCCTGTGAATGCACGCCCTCATTTGCTCATCATTTAGCCTTTTATTTAACAAGTATTGAGGCCTAGGATTACTTGAGGCATGCAAATGGTTAATACACACAGTTGTGAACCACAAGGTTGAATGTTCCAGTGGACCCAGAGGGGGCTCAGAAGAAAGACTGGTGATCTACTTAAAAAAAAAAATTAAAATCTGCATTTGGAAAACCTTCTGCTGCACCATTCTGTGCTGGTGGTACACATGAAGTCCTTGTGGCGGGAAGGCAAGCGGCTCAGTTTATTGAAGAATCATTTTGTGTTAGGGACCATGCCAGGCACGAGGCACACAGAGAGGACATGAAGACATCAAGGAGGGTTGGGGGTGAGTAAATGCCGCCTGAGTGTCAAAGCCCCTTGCCAAGAACTCTGACCGCTGTCTCCTTTTCGACTCCTGGAAGTCACATTTCACACTTGAGGAGATTGAGGACCAATACCTTAAGATGCTGTCCCGGGTCTTTATGATTTCAAATTCTCTGCAGCTCGCTAAGAAACAATCTATAAGAGGGAAAGGAGCACGCTATGGAAAGAATCACGTGCTAGCACAACGCCATCCCTTTCCGGCAAAATCAAACTCACTGCCATTGAGTCAACATGGACTCATATCAACCCCCTGTGGGTTTCTGAGACTGTCACTGTGTACTATAAGGTCGAGAGAAGGAATTCAATTCATTCATTCAGGAGGCCAGGTGGGTTACAAACAGAAAAGTTTATTTCTCATCTGGGTGCAGATGGGCTGAGGCAGAACAGTGCATGAGGTGGTAGTGACCTTATACACCAGACAGAAATGAGGACTGGATTTGGCCCCAGTGGTATAGAAAATATAGGCGGAAGTCCCCTTAATCAGTTAATGTCATGGAAGCTCCACATAGTCATTTTTTGTTGTCATCATTTGTGGTTCACTGATTCCTTTATGGTCGTCGCTGTGCTTGGTTCATTGCCTTCTGACACAGGCGAATTCTTTGCTGTTTGTGCGGAACTTAGTCCAGGGTCAGGCTAGGGAAAGAACTTTATAAGGTCAGCTTGAGGGCAAACATGGAGGAACTTTGGTTCTTGGCAGACTCTATTAAGTACATTCCAGACTATATTCTTTCTATGGAGGAAAAGAGGTGATGTCTTTGAAAGCTACTTCAAGTTGACAAGGGACAATGTAGATAGGCTAAGATTTCAAGAATTGAGGGTTACGAGGCCAGAAATGGCTGCAAGTATGCACAAGAACCTAACACCCCAACGTCTTGTTGTCCAGAGTTTGGATTATGTCTTGGACTGCCTGTACACCATTTTTAATGGGGAAAAATGATACAGGGCATCAGTAGTGGCATCAGTCATGGCTTAATGTGTTGCCAGATTATTTTGGACTAACTTGAAACAAATGATGGTCTTAGGGGTGAAGTTAATATCCCAAGTGGGCTGTAAGTTGAGGTTTGGGCTACAAAGTATATTAGGAGAGCTGAGTTGGGGGCTCGTCTCTTCAAGGTAGGGGTATAGGTTATGTAATGTTTGGGATGCTGTGGGGATAAAGAGAAAAGTTGATTTGCCATATAAACAATGTGATAAAGAAGAATAAGAAAGAATAGAACTGCACTTCTTGTACTTCTTCCGCAGTAAAGAGTTGGAAATACAATACAGAGTTGGTGCTGATGATGCCTGACAATCAAAAGAGATCGCGTCTGGAGTCTTAAAGGCTTGAAAATAAAGAAGTGGCCCTCTAGCTGAAAAGCAACAAAGCCCACATGGAAGAAGCTCACCAGACTGTGTGATCATGAATTGTCAATAGGATCAGGTATTAGACATCATAGAACAAAGTATCATATCATTATGAATGAGGGGAAGTGCAGAGTAGTGACCCAAAGTCTATCTGTAGGCATCTGGCCATCCCTTACAGAAGGGTTGTGGGAAGGAGATGAACCATTAAGGGTGCAGTTTAGCACCAATTAATGAAACATGCAAATGACTTTCCTCTAGTTCTTTAATATTTCCCCCTCCTCCACTATCATGATCCCAATTGTCCCTTACAAATCTGACTAGACCAGAGGATATTTGGTACAAATAAGAACTGGAATGCCCCCCCCAAAAAAAAAAAAAAAGAACTGGAAACACAGGGAATCCAGGACAGATGTATCCCTCAGGACCAAAAATTAGTACAGTGATACCAGGAGAAGAAAGGGAAGGTGGGAGACAAAGGGGAACCAATCACAAAGATTTACATATAGCTCCCTCCCTGGGGAAGAACAATAGAAAAGTGGGTGATGGAAGACATCGAACAGTATAAGACATGAAAAAATAATAATAATTTATAAATTATCAAGGGTTCATAGAGGGGGAGCTGATAACAAGAGGTCAAGTAAAAAGAAAATGTTTTGAAAATGATGATGGCAACAAATGTACAAATATGCAAATGTACAAATGTACAAATGGATATAGGTAAGAATTGTGATAAGAGTTATATGAGGCCCCAGAAAAATGATTTTTTTAAAAAAATACAGAATGATAGCTCCATGGTGTGTAAGTTTCTGACTCTCAAGGGTTAGGGATGCTGAGAAAACCTTAGGCAAAGGGACCAACCCTGTATATTGCGGTTTGTTTGCCTGAATAAACATGCAACAACCGGCGGTGAGGGTCTGTGCTTCTGCCCTATGGTCCCCCTGCCATCAGTATACAACAGTATCAGCTTTCATAAGTATACAGCAGGAGAGATTTTTAAAAATCCAATACCTTGAGCATTGGGATCCACA
Organism: Nesogale talazaci; assembly: GCA_004026705.1. Classification (NCBI taxonomy): domain Eukaryota; kingdom Metazoa; phylum Chordata; class Mammalia; order Afrosoricida; family Tenrecidae; genus Nesogale; species Nesogale talazaci. The sequence goes on from PVJH01000553.1 coordinate 204,666, forward strand.
AGAGGGCTTCTTGAAGGATTTGGAGCAGGACATGAATGGGATGTGTGCGATCTAGGCACTCATGGATTGGACCCTTTGGCTAGCTGATGCAGTTGTTTAGCTAGAAGAGCAAAATTGTGTACCCACAGACAAAACTATCCAATGAGACCAAGAAAGGAGAGGAGGGCTTGCTTGTTTGGGGGAATAGGAGATTTGTTATAAGAGCTAGTTGCTTCTAGGTGAAGCTGCTCTTGTTCTGTGTCATGAGGTTTCCTGGGTAAATGACAGTGGGGCTGACAAGCTGAGCTGCAGCTTTGAACACTCTACAGCTTTTTGAAACTATAAAGTTTAGCAAGCAAAGAACCTGTTTCAGGGACAATTCCAGAGAAGGTCTACACAACAGCAAATCATCCCCAAAGTAACTTAATAAAAGCTGAAGGCTTGAAATTTGATTCTTGGAGATATAAAGAGAGCACTTATCCAAATTGGTGAGGGCAATCTCAAAAGCTAGCCCAAGTTACCTGTGAGGAACAGTGGTTATCAAGGTTGGTCCAGGTGAAAACAAACATGACATGGGAGTCAGGATGGAGGAAAATGGTGAAGAAAGCATCTTTGAGATTAAGAACTAAAAAACAGGTTGTTGTAGAGGGTATAAGAAAAAAATAAAGTGTCAAGATTAGGGGTGATGGGATGCAGAGGCTATACAGCTTAGTTGATAAGGCATTAATTCTGCACAAGGCAATGTGTTCCATTAGGGTTTTAACTGGTAGCATAGGTGTGTTAGACAAAGAGGTTATGAGCTGTAAGAGGTCTTCCTTCAGAAGCTGCATTATGAAAGGCTTGAAGTCTTTCAACTCCCTGAGTAAGACAGTACTGCTCTGGGGAGGTGAACCATGTGGGTGAACCATAGCTTGAGACATATTGGAATAGGTGGACAGCAGAAGAGGGCATGTCGATGTCCCAGACAATGGACTTTACAGCATGACTAGGTAAACAGGAAGGGAGAGAATGCTAGTGTTTTCTGGGTAATGAAGGGGCACGAAGAGGGATGGGGACCAACTCGGGCAGCTCATTCAAAATGAAAGTCTAGAAGGAAGAGGGTCAGAGAATTGTGGGATTTAGAAAGGATGCCTCTGCTTAGCAGTAGGGTAGGGCAGGAAGGGACCACTAAAAACATCAGCTTTCAACCTGTGGGTCACAAATTCTTTGGGGGTCGAACAACCCTTTCGCAGAGATTGCTTAAGACCATCAGAAAACATATGTCTGATGGTCTTAGGAATCAAAACACTGCTCCTTTATCCCTCTCCAGGTAGGTCCACCCACATGCAGATATGCCCACAGATGAGTGCCTGGCATGAAGACAGTGACCCATTCTACACCACGCTTCAAGACAAAATTTCATTTCTTTGTAATTAGAAATAAATATTTCACAACATATAATTACATATTTTTTGTGATTAATCACTATGCTGTAATTACGTTCAACTTGTAACAATGAAAATACACCCTGCGTATCAGATATTTACATTATGATTCATAACAGTAGCAAAACTGCAGTTATGAAGTAGCAACCAAAAAAATTTTTTTATGGTTGTGGGTCACCACAACATGAGGAATTGTATGAAGGGTCATGGCAGAACTGCTGACCTAAAAGGAGGGACTGAAAATATAATGACCAACTTGGCAATTGTAACATGGAGGACACAAGGAATGAGAGATGCTGCTGGAGATGCCCACAGTGGAGCCCTGTGAGCATTGCAAAGTGCCCTTGTATTCAGAGATGGCTGAGCAAGTGGACCCTGCGTCCAGGAGGAATCATAAAGACCTACCTGCTACCACAAGGGTTGCCTGAGGCTCCGTGATGGAGATGAGCGTTGGGACGGCACCTGCAGTCATCTAGTAACCAAATCAAAGAAGTCTGAGGGCTCCAGCTTCACTGGAAGAGATAGAACCATGCCTTGGGAGACTTGGTTACCATCTAACTTCCATTGTGGGTCCGTCCCCACAAGTTGGACAGGTCTTAGTTGTGGGTCGTTAATTTGCACACCTGTTGGCCTAGTGCCCAGTCTGCCAGTACATGAAACAAGCTCCTGATATGGCGGCATGGGGACTGTGAGTCTGTGGACCACCTAGAGTCCTGGTGCTGTTCAAGTGAGTATCCAGATTGGCAGCAGCTAGCTTTTGATATTTAGCCTGATCTTTCCAAGGTTTTAGGGTTTTAACCTCTACCTCTCTGTTATTAAATCTTTCCAGGCAACATTTAATGGGTCTTTTGCGGGATTTAAGGGTCTTTGTCTAATTTTTGTCATTTCTTTCATGTGGCTGGGAGGCCTGTGAAATAAAGGTATTTGGGACTCATTGGCCTTCAAGACTGGCTGCATCTACAGTGGCGAATCTTTGCATAGCCCCTATGGTTCAGGAAAGGAGGATGGTGGGGGTTTCTGTGGGCTCCTGTGTTATTTCTTTGAGCTTATCATAATGTAGAGCATTGCGGGCAGCTTTTTAAAACCTGACACAAGGCAAATCATCTTATAATCCTTGTTTTTCTTCCCTTTCCCTTGACTTTGGTAGTTCTAATTGGACTCTTCTCTGGGGATTTCTGCCTATCAGGAAGGATGGGTGGGTGTCTGCCTGTGGGTCTCATCAGCATGGGCCTCAGCATTTTGTCAAACTAGGTTTTTCTCCTCAGGGGTTAAAGTAGAGGAAATTATAACATACAGGTCATGCCAGGTTGATTCATATGATTGAGTAAGGTATTAAATTGTTTGGTATATGAGGTAGTGTGGACTGAGATAGTGCCAACCTTTTAAGTAGATGCCAAAGGTCTGAGAGAGAGACAGGGACATGGGCCTTTCTGCAGGAGCAGGTGGTCGGGGAAGTACAGGCTGCCTAAGGAGGGGATGGGGATGGGAGGGGAGGGGATGAGAGGAGAGGAGGAGAGGAGACGGTAGCAGAAGAAGGACCTGTTAAAGAGGCCTGGGAGCCATGCCGCAGAGAAGAATCTGAGTAAGATGAGGATGGGGGATATAGGAACCATTGGACCATTTCTTGTTGCTTCTGCGAAAATTATCTAGGTCTGTAAAAATATTGAAGGGCCATCTTCAGGCCATCTGCCTTGGTTAGCTAACATGTAAGACCGCACTGCAGTACCACAGTAAAATAAAGGGTCCTTGAGCCAAATGTCTGAACTCAAATGGAGAGTTTGGAGACTGCAAAGGAAGCAACTGAGTGGAGAATTCCAGGGAGGCTTTCATTGGGTGATTCCCATGGTAAGCAGGGCATGTCCCAATATCAACAGACAAAACAAGAGGCATCCGGGTTTGTCTTAATCTGTCCCAGGAGGAGACACAGTGCTTCAGGCCTCCCCAGAGTCATGAAGCCCTGGAAAAGATTCTCTGAACCAAACGGATCTGGAAAATTGCCAGTGTCATTGGAGTCACCACGGAGTGACAAGCTAAGTGGAGATCTGTGGCCAAAAGTTGGGACAGCATCTATTGACAAAGGAAAACGTGTGGACCACATTAAAAACTTTAAATTTACTGGAGGGGGAGGAGGGAGATAGATTATCACCTAGTGGTGGTCTGTGTACCTGGATTACGGCCAGTTCAAGGATCCAGTCTCCAGAACAGATTGAGTCTGAGGAGAAGAGGGAGAATGGGTCCCCAAAAGGGACCTCTTGCAGGTTTTGAGAAGACACTCAATTCAGTCATCAGATCAAGTAGGTTGCAAACAGCCAAATTTCTTTTTTGCCTGAGTCAGAAGTGCATCAGCTGAGCTCGGAAGCTAGTGCCCTTAGAAATGAGGAGTGGACAGGGCCCCTCTGGGGTGGAAAATACAGGCAGTGGTCTTGACCGATCAGCATCAGGCAGAATTTTCGGTCATCATCGTGGTGATTCACTGATTTCTTTGTGGTGGTCACTGTGTTCATTGCATTCTGTCAAAGGCATCTTCTTTGACATTTGTGTGCAGAACTTTATATCAGGTCTGCTGCGGGGATGAACTTCATAGAACTAGCTCGGGGTCAAACACAGAGGAACTCTGGTTCGTAGCAGACTCTATTAAGCCTTCTGGTTATGAGAGCAGAAGGCCCTGTTTTTCTCCAGAGGAGATGCTGGTGGTTTCAAACTGCTGAACATGCAGATTTCACCCCAAAGCGGAACCCTTCCACCACCGGGGCTGTTTTCATGCAAAAATGACAGCAACTCCTAGTTCCTTTTGTGCACCTGGAGTTAAAAAGAGATGAACAGTGTGGAAAATGGTTTACTGGTTTTCAACAAAGGTTAAACATAGATTCATCATATGACCCAGCTATTCCATTCCTGGGGATAGACCCAAGAGAAACAAAAGCAGGTGATCACCCAAAATTTTATACATGTGTTTGTAGTGGCTTTACTCCCCATAGCCCAAGTGGAAATAAACCCAATATCCATTAACTGATGAGTGATGACATGAAGTGTGGTATATTCATATAAGGGATTACTCTTCGGCCATAAAGAAATGAAGTAATATTACATGCCTTACCATAGACAAACCTTGAAAAAATATGAAGTCAGAAGAAATCAGACACAAAAGGCCACATATGGTATAGACCCATTTACACAAAACGTCCAGAAAAGATAAATTCAGAGAGAACACAATGTAGACTAGGGATTGCCTAGTCTGAAGGCCAGGGCCCTAGTATCATAGTGGATTGTACATTGAGCGCTTAATCGCAAGACCAGCCATTCAAAGTCACCAGCCACTTCTGGACAGAAAGATGAGGCTTTCTGTTTCCATCAAAAACTCCAGGTTTGGAACCCTCCAGAGACTGTCCTGCCCTGTTCTGGGGGGGTCACTGTGAGTCAGAATTGACACGATGGTGGTGAGTTTGAGTCTGAAGGCCCATAAGAACGTAAAGCAACTCGACTGCTCAGGGGTGGGGACCCCTTTAGGTGGTGAACAGATTTTGGAGAAAGAACTGATGGTTGCCCAATGTGGTACGTATACAAAAAATCATGGTACTCTGCACTTTAACAATGAGTTTAAATGAAACGCTGATGAATGAGTAATGGCCTGGTCAAAAGGCCAGCAATGATCCTGCTCTCCCACCCTCCACCCCCCACCGCCAAGTTCCGGTCCATGAAGAGCTTCGCTGAGGTGCCCCTGCCTGTGCCGGCTGCTCAGCTGCTCACAGTAAAGCTCAGAGGTGACTCTGACGAGACACCTCTCCCTCAGGCAAAGATCTGGCGAGCAGCCCAGGGCCGACTTAGGAAACAGGTGATGATTCTCCCTCAGGCTTCTAGCTGTCCTGTCTCAGAGCTGAGTGTCAGAAGATCTTGGCTTTGGCTCTGCCTGGTCACAGACTTCCTTTGAGCTTGCAGACATGTCTTGGTCCTCTTTTAAAGTCTCGGGCTTTGGGCCTTAAGTACATGAATATTGGTGAGTAGGGTTCCTCCTCATGAATTGCTCCTGCTCTTCTACAATGGTGACTGGCTGCCTTCTTAATCTTTAGTAGATCAAGCAGATCACACAGCTGGCAAGCCCTTGTTCCCTGTTACAACTGGAGCCGTGGCCTCTGTCAGCGGGCTCTAGTTGGCCCACCAGGAGCTTGCCATTTGTCTGAGCTGAGGGGTCTGCCAGGTCATCTAATGCCAGCCCCTCATTTTATACATGAGAAAACTGCCCTGCCCATTTACATTTCCTATCTCCAAAGGCTTAGGCAAATAGAGGCATGACCTCATTCTTTCTGCTTCCTGCCCAGATCTCTTATTAACTCCACTTCTCTAGCATCTCCCTTTATTATAGAAATCACCTGCCAAAGATGGCTCAAATGCATTTGTCCTGGCACCTGTGCTAAGCACTGTTTTCTCTGAAGCCCTTCAGCTCAGACAGGAAATGCACACGTTGAAGGATCGCTCGCAGTTTCTAAAGGAGCCTTGTGGTTATGCTTTGGGCAGCTAATTATGAGGGCCACAGTTCGAAACCACTAGCCACTTGGCAAGAAAAAGATGAGGCTTTCCATTCCTTTGAAGGAAGAGAAACCGTCTCAGAACCCCCTGGGAGGTTCTTCCCTGCCCTAGAGGGTCCCGATGAACTGGAATCAACTCGATGGCGGTGAGTTTGGAAAGTTTTGTGGTTGTTGCTTGTGATTTCAAACTAATTATATGAAAAAAAATTTTTAAGCAAATTCTACATCAAATTCTTATCTCAATTGTCAGACTCAGGACTCACGAAGCCATGTACCCCCACGGTATCTGCATGGCGGATTATCTTAGCTTCTCTGCAAAGGGATCATCTTAGCTTCTCTGAAAACCACAAAGGGTGGTTTTAATGAATAAAATTCTATTTTCTCCCAGTTTGGGAGTCTAGACATTTGAGTTTCAGGCACTGGCTCTGGGAGAATGATCTCATCATCTCTTTCAGCTTCTGCTCCTTGTCTCATCAATGATTGCTGTGTGTCCTGGCATCTATCTATCCCCCTCTGTGCTCCCTTTCTTTTATGCCTAATGTATATCTTTGTATTATATATCCTAATTCGTGCTTTTTATATCTCAGGGAACGAAAAGGAACATTTTCAAGTGAAAGGGGATGGCAACGTGGCTGTGACAATGGGTTCAAAGATCACAGCATGATGGGGATAGTCCAGTCCAGACAATGTTTCATTCTTTGGCGTGCCGGGGTTACTATCGGTCAGAGCCAACGTGATAGAACAGCAACAACAACCTCACAACTCGCTGGCATTAAATATGCCCTACACTGGCTCATTAACACTTCCTGTTATAAAGAACAGGAATCCCAACACAAATTTTGAAGGCCGTAATTCTATCCATAACCTGGATTAAGTATAATATTGTGACTATTAAATTCTTATGAAAAAGGAAGATGTACTACTTTACAAAAATATATTTTAGGTGAGACCTGATCAGGGCTTTGAAAGTGTCATCAGTGCAAAGGAAGCAACGGTATCACAGCTCAGAGTGTCGACACGTGGTTTTCAGAAAGCTGTGCATGCGAGCGGAAGTCAAAAATCCATTTTCAGGGCCCACACAGGGATCAAGCCTACAGTAAATCCCTGCCAATAGTAGTTCAGGGATGTGAATAGCCTTGTTTTCAGTGAAAGCATTGTAAAGTCTGTAATGGCAGATTTTTGAAGCGGTACCCAAAAATCAAAAGGAATTTTTTTCCAAAGATATATGTTTAATTTTTTTTAAACAACCTATCGCCTTCAAAGTACCCTCCATTACACTGAATCCACTTTCCAAATCTATAGTACTCTTGGAAACATCTTTCAAACTCATCTGGATGACTGACAGCGCCAACTTAGTTTTTTTCTTCACCTCGTCTATGCCATCAAATCACTGTCCCTTCATGTCCCTCTTCACTCTCAGAAAAAAAAGAAGTCATACAGGATGAGGTCAGGTGAGCAAGGTGTATAGGGCAAGCGAGGCAGGTAGCTTTTGCCAAAAACTGGCGCACTGAGATGGTGCTGTGTGAGCAGGTGCTTTGTTGTGGTGGCAAAACCAGTGCCCCGTCTGGCACGAATCAGGTCTTTTTTTTGCACACCATTATGCAATCTTTTCAGAACCTCTAAATAGAAAGCTTGATTAACAGTCTGACCTGGTAGAATGAACTCCTAATTCACTATCACATCAAAAAAAAATCAACATAAAAAATCAGCATCATGTTGATCTTTGATTTAACTTGAAAAGTTTTTTTAGGGCAAGGTGACGATACCATCTTTTACCAGCTTGATTGATGTTTGCTTTGGGACTTGTAAGGATAGCACCCTGTCTCCTGGCCAGTAATGATCTTGGGAGGGGAGAGGAAGAGTCTGGCTGCCTTCAAAGATAATCTTTCGAAACACAGCATATTTCCTCCTGAAGCTCTTTTTCCTGGTCAGAACCTGAGGCACAAAATTCACAGTGACCTGTCTCATTTCCAAATCATCTGTTAAAATTTACTGGATCAAGCTCCAAGATAGACCAGATCATTTCCTAATCTCTTTAAGGATCCATCTTTGGTCTTCAAGCACAAGTGGATGAAGTTTTTGGACTTTTTTATCCATTCAGGAAACTGACTGACCTCCAGAATGAGATTTGTCATTAATCGACATTTCACCTTTTGGGGAAATGAGAAAACGACTTATATACTTGAGGTTTTTCCATAGTACTGTTTTTGCAGGCTATGTTCAATATCACAACAGTTTCTGCAGCATTTTTCCCAAGCAGAAAACAAAACTTTACAGACGCACACTTTTCTCTTAAATTGGTCATTACATAAAAGCAACGCTCAAGTGAAACTGCCTCCATAAAAAAATTTACTGTGGTCAGAGAGAACCTTCTTAGATGATGCCACTGACTGCACTAACTCAGAGTGAGTTACTTGACGTTTGCCTTGTGGGGAAAATGTATATTCTGAAAGCTCTGACCAGCAGAGCTTTTTTCCAGTTTTGAGAGGGATGCAGTTAAAATACAATAGCTTATCATTTGTCCACCCTTTTGATTTATTATAAAGTTATATCAGTTTAAAACAAAAGTGAGGGAAAAATACATGTGGATTAAGCCTCTGCTGAATCCTCTGTGACCATGAATCGTGGATGTGCACAGCTTTGCTATCATGCACAGTGCACTGCAGAGTGGATTGTTGCAGAAGCTGTTCAGTTAAAATTTAGCACTTTATCACTTGTTCTCCTTTATAATTCATTTCTAATTTGTTCTAGCTTTAATATTTTCTGTTTCTTTTAATTGAGACTTTTGTCTGGTTTAGCTTTGTTATTGTTGCTAATTACTTAGTTTGTTTGTTCTTGATATTTTTTATCTGTATATGATACCCAGGATAGGTCAATCTATAGAGACAGTAATGGATTAATGGTTCCTTGGGGGTATGGCAAGGAAGAAGGGAGGGAAATGGGGAACTAATAACTATGCATTCAGGCATGAAAAAGTGTTCTAAAACTGATTGTGATAATGATCATACAATTCTTCTTGTGTGAAGATGTGAGTGAACTGTTGGACTGTAGGATATGCAAATTATGCCAATGAAACTGTTTTTTAAAATGACATCAGATTTTTAGGGTCTTTTTCTCTGTCTCTTGACACTGCTCTCCGCCATATTGGTTTTATACGCATGAAGACTCCCTTGGACTGGGTCATTCATCCATTCACTTTCCCGATCAGTGAGGAAGAGGAAGTGTCCTATTCCCTGATAGCCAAAGCAAAAGTCAAATAACTGAGTCACCAAGACTGGAATTGGCCTTTACTTTCTTCCCATAAAAATGTAGTTGAGTTTTTTATTCTCCCTGTGATACCACAGGCAATTAATAAAGGACCATTAAACACGGAAAACAACTTTGCTTCTATTTGGTCTCTATTTAGAAATAAAGAGATACCAACGTTAGGCTCCACCTTCGAAACCAAGGTTTTCTTTCTGAGCTTGGACATCAAGAACCTGCTAAGAGGCTCAGAAGAAGCTTACAACATCTCTATGAGGGCCCCGCAGTATTTTCTTTCCACTAAGAGGTTATCCTCTGGAGGTTTGCATTGCTAATTATAGCACACAGTTTGAGACCTTGAAACTGATCTTGTATGAGAGCAGACTACAACCTCCCGCTATCTGAGATGATACATCAAAACCAGAAAGTGTGCCATGTCACCCAGCAAAAATAAACCACTGGAGAACACGTTGTCATTTATAGGATCATTTGGCTCAGCAATGACTGATCTCAGTCAGGGTCTGCCCCAGGCCAAAAAAATAAATAAAAAAATACTCAGCAGTAGCAATACGTTTTGCCCCAATGGCATATTTAAGCAAAACTTTTCTCACCTTTCAGTACCTTTGACCTTTTCCCATCCCCACATGGCCCCTTAGTCCTCGGATGACTAGGTTACCACTCTTTCGAATGTGGGCCCTTCTTTTCCTGGAAACAGTCCATTAGCATAATAAACAAACATTAACCGAATATGTAAAATATGATGGAGCCCTGGTAGCATAGTAGTTACTTGTTGGACTGCTAACTGCAAAATCAGCAGCTCAAAACCTTCCCTTCAGGAGGAAGACGAGGCTTTTTACTCAGAAACCCACAGGGGCAGTTCTACCCCGTCCTATAGGTGCCCATAAAGAAGTCGGCATTGACTCCATGGCAGTGAATTTGAGTAATGTCATATGAAGGCACTTAGGGGGTGAATTGGACTCCATTACATTTCAGATTGCATGTCCTTGTTCCCTGTACTTCGGCAGGGGGAGGGGGGGTGTCAATGGAGTGGGTAAGCCTGGGACTCAAGTTAGAGAAATACAAGACTTTCTACTCCTGTAAAGGGTTACGTTCTTAGAAACCTAGAGGAGCGGTTCTAAGCTGCCTTACAGGGCCACCATGAGGCAGAATTGACTCAATGGCAAACTCACCGCCATTGTGCCAGTGCCAACTCACACTGGGTTGTTCACTGCTGGGTAGTTCTCTATAGGTTTTCTATGAGATTGCTGGGGAGGAAATGAAAACAGAAGCTCCATAGCAGAACTCACTGCTTCCCTGAATTCTGTAACCAGCGCACTAATCCTTCTAGTCTTCACTCTCTGAGTTCTTGACTCATCGCACAAATTTTATGGCACCCACATTACCTAACCCTCCTTTGGTCTTGTTTCCTGTTGTGTTTTGGATGTTTTTTTTTTTTAAGGCATCCAGAAGTCAATTCCAGCCCATGGCAACCATGTGCCCAGCAGAACGAAACACTGCCCAGTCCTGTGCCATCTTCACAATTGTTCCCATTGTGGTAGTCACCATGTCAATCCATCTCATGGAGGTTCTTCCTCTTTTTCACTGCCCTTCACTCTACCAAACATTGTGTCCTTCCTCAGGGACTTGTCTGTCCTCTAAAGAGGTCTTGTGCAGCAAGTTATCCAGTGCAATGCTTTGTTTGATCTCCTGACCACTGCTTCCATGAGCACAGACTGTTGACACGAGAAAGATGAAATCCTTGACCGCTTCAGTCTTTTCTCCATTTATCACAGTGGTTCTCAACCTTCCTAATGCGGCGACCCTTTAATACAGTTCCTCATGTTATGGTGATCCCCCAACCATAAAATTATTTTCATTGCGACTTCATAGCTGTAATTTTTCCACTGTTATGAATAAGGTGACCCCTGTGTAGGGACCATTGGACCCCCAAAGGAGTCATGACCCACAAGTTGAGAACCTGATTAATCATGATGCTACCTAATTGTTCTAGTGTGAAGATTTTGGTTTTCTTTCTATTGAATTGCAAGCCATGCTGAAGCCTGCATTCCTTGGTCTTCATCAGCAAAGCTTTCAAGTCCTCCTCATTGTCAGTGAACAAGTTTGCGTTATCTCCATATCGAAGGTTGTTAATAAGCCCTCCTCTAATCCTGCTGCCTCCTTTTTCTCCATATAATGCAACTTCTCTGATTAGTTGCTCTGCAGACCAATTGAAACCTTATTTCCTAGTTTCCTGAAAACGTCTCCCAATATAAATTTGGAAAAGTTCCCAGCTTTGTTCGGCCAACAGCAGATTTTCAGCATCCCTTCCTCTCCCCCAAATAGGTCTCATCAAAAGCATCATCAACCTCATCACCCAGCCGAAACCTTGACCATCGAGTTGATTCGACTCAGAATGACCCGATAGGACAGTGAGGGCCTGCCATGGGGGGTCCTAAGATTGTCACACTTGATGGGAGCAGACGTCTCATCACTCCCTGTGGGCTACTGATGGTTGCAAGCTGCTCACCTCGCCCTGTCACCTGCTTTGCCACCAGGCTCCCAGAAATATCATCACGCCATTGAGTAGATAGGCTTTTAGTATGCTCACCAGGCAAAACAATTTGCACACATTGTTTCAACCAGTTCCAAACAACATAGCTACCATTTTTAATTAAAATAAATGGCAAGCTGAAAGTCCAGCTCAGCTCTCATTCTGTTGAAAGAAAATTAATTTTTAAAGCTCATATCCCATTCGTATTACTCACATATAAATGTCTGTATGCGCTTGCTTATAGTCCTGTTGTATTTTGTTGGCATTCCTGGCTACCACAAAGTTATTTCAAGAGACCACAAAGCTGTTGCAAAGACACTGGCCCAGAACAGTAGAGGATATTCCAGCTTCAGTCTTCCCGTATCTCATTGTTAATGATAATAGGGTTACTGCCATATTTGACCCATATAAAATCATCACATGTAATCTTGACCAAGTGGTTAAGGCTTGGTAAAGGAAAGAAACTGCCAGCAACAGGTTTCCAACTATTAGCTTAAGACAAGAGAGAAATTCCTGAATAATCTCTCTAAAATATTAATGGCTAATATTTGTTGAGCTTCTATCATGTACAAGACACTCACTCTTTGATATTCTGAACAAGTGCCATGTTTTTAACGTTTTCACTACCCAGAAACTAAGTACTATTATTTTCTCATTTATACTGAGGAAACAGAGGCACAGGAGTGGTGGATAATTGCCCCAAAATCTCATGGGTAGTCTGTATTTGCATGCTTGCTATTAACCATGATGTAATGCTATTCAGTGGTGCCATATATAAAAATATAATTATACTGGCATGTCCATCTATACCAATAACACATAGTGTGACCTGAGGTTGAGAATCTTGACAGTGGGGTCTATTTGTATTACTTTTCTATTGCTGCATAAAACTTATCACAAACATAGAGGCCTAAATCAGCATACATTATCATTTCACATGTTCTTTAAGCCAGTATTAGCAAAATTAAAATTAGCTCTCTGTTACAATTAAGGTGTCTGCTGGAAAGAATATAGAGAAACTGTACCAAAAAGAACTAGGCAGCATTCAACCATTTCAAAAGGTAAGAAGTCAAGAACCAGTGGTTAGACCCAGCAATAAGACCAAGTTGCAATGAAAAAAAATAGTCCAGAACAAGGCTCTTAAAATTGATAAAATACCAATTGAACTGTTTCAACAAGCTGAAAAAAAAACACTGAAAACACTCATTCATCAATGCCAAGAAATTTGGAAGAACGCTACCTGGCCAATAGAGTGGAAGAGATCCATACATGTACACAATCCAAAAAAAGGTGAGCCAACAGAATGCACAAATTATAGAACAGTATCATTGACATCACATGCAAGTAACATTTTTGCTGAAGATCATTCAATAACAGTTGCTATATGACACTGACAGGGAGCTGCCAGAGGTTTCAGAAAAGGATGTGGAACAAGGGATACCACTGCTGACCTATGATGGATCTTACTGAAAGTAGAGAACACCAGAAAAAGACTTGTGTTTAATTGATTGTGCAAAAGCATTTAACTATGTGCATCATAACCATCAGTATGTAACCTTGAGAAGAATGGGAATTCCAAAATACTTCACTGTGCTCATGTGAACTTTGAACATGGATCAAGAGGTAGTTGTGCAAAAACTAGGGACTACTGCGTGGTTTAAAATCAGGAATGGTATGTATTGGGGTTTTGTCCTCTCACTATACTTATTCAATACATATGCTGAGAAAATAATCAGAGATGCTAAACTATATGAAGAACTTGGCTACAGGATAGAAAGAAGGCTTACTCACAGACTGAGACGCAGATAATACAACCTTGTCTGATGGAAGTAAGGCGAATTTAAACACTCGCTGATGAAGATCAAGGATGGTAGCCTTCGATATGAAGTACAACTCAATGTTAACAAAACCAAAATCCTCACAACTGGACCAGTAGATAACATCATGATAAATAGAGAAAATATTGAAATTGTCAAGGGATTCATGTTGCTTGGATCCACAAGCAATCCACATGAAAGCAGCAGTCAAGCGATGAAACAATATGTCGCAGTAGGTAAATCTGCTGAGCAAGACCTCTGTAAGATGCTGAGAAGCAAAGAGGCTATTTTTGAGGACTGGGGTGCTCCTGACCCAGACCGTAGTGCTTTCAATGGCTTCCTATGCAAATGAAAGTTGGACATTGATGAAGGAAGACTGAATCAAAATTTGAATTATGATGCTGATGAAGACTATCCTAAGTTCCAAGGTCTGCTCAAAGAATGAACAACTCAGTCTTGGAGGAAGTGCAGCCGGAATACTCCTTAGAAGAAAGCATGGGGAGACTTCCTCTCCTAGAGTTCAGATCTGTGGTCCAGAGAGAGCACTCCCTGGAAAACGACATGATGCTTGCTAAGGTGGAGGCATGGTGAAGAAGAGAAAGACCTTCAACAAGACGGATTAGCACACCGACCCCAGGTGTAACAATAAGGCGGATGACACAGGACCAGCTACTGTTCGTTCTTTTGCATACAGGGTCATCAGGAGTTGGAAACAATTTGATGGTACTTAACAACAACAACAATAGCTTAGGTTTCATCCGAAATTTAGAGTCCTCCTTCAAGCTAAGGTAGTTGTTGAAATACTTCATTTCCATACAACTCTTTGTATGAAAGATGTCTTTCATCTTTTTCAAGGCCACCAGGAAAAAACTTCTAACCTCTGTGGGAGCCTTCTTTGAAGTCTCTCTCTTTTTTTTTTTTTTTTTTTTGGGGGGGGGGAAGCCCCTCACTGCCCTCTGGTGGTGGGAGTAGGAGGCCCAGCCTTTGCTCCTGTGGAGCTGGAATTGAACCTCCATCCCAGTGGGCCGCAGTCCCACGCACAACCACTACGCCACCGGGGCTCAGCCGAAATCTCTCTTTTAAAGAGTTTATTGGCACAGGTCTCCCTAGGAGCATTTCTGTCTTAGGTTGGGTTCTCTAGAGAAGCAAAACCATGAAGTATATGTGTATATGCATACATATATATATATATACACACACACAATGTACATCTATGTACACACAGATAAGAGATGTAGCTCAAAGAAATAGCTTAGGATGGAAAGTGCCAAGTCTATGAGTCAGATATCAGGTTGGAGATTTCTCCTAACTGTGTAGCTATAGAGGCTGAGGGGCCGAAGTTCAGCAGAACAGTTCGCAAACTCCTGGCTCACGAGCTATTTAGGCTAAAGGAGCCCAAGATCAACAGGCAATATGGCAAGCAAGTGGCTCACATCCAAAGAACTGGAAGTCAGACTAGGAGGAGTCAAATACAGGATTCTTATCAAGCAAAAAATCAAGACAGTTGTGCTGGATACACATATACACATATGAAGGAGTTTTAAATTTTCTTAGAAAAATTCTATTATCTTTTAATATCATTCTTTTTCATGAACTTTTTTAAGCTCCCTCGTATATTGGATGCAGGCCACACCTCCAAGGAAAATATCTTTCAAATGATTGTATGTAAATAGCAGATCTAACCATGGAGATAATTACATTATATCATATCTCATCAGGAGGGATAACTACAACAGAACTGCCAAACCACTAAGAGTCACAGACCAGCCAAGTTTATACACAGCCTTAAATAAAGCAATCTCTCTTTTTATTCAACCCCAAGTCAAGTAATTAAAGATCTTAATTAAATCTATAAAAACCCCTAACGCTGGCCATGTAATGTAATATAATCACGGTGGGAAGACTTACCATGTCTACTGGAGAGATGCAAGTTACAGATCCTACCCTCGTGCAGGAGGGAAAATTATGCAAAGGAAGGTTTATTAGAAATCATCTCAAAACCCTGCCTACCATTCTCGATCTTGTGTGGGCGAATAGCAAGACCCACAGGCCAGTGGTTGGACCATTTTTCAATGACTTGAATTTTCCACGGCCTCAACCTAGAGGCTAAGACATAGTGCCAAGTCTCCTGCCAGAACCAAAACATTGCTTTCATAATCAAATAGCCAGAGCAAGAAGTGACTTACAGGATCGTAAGTAGTTATTTGCTTCCATCACAGATCTGCCTTCCACAAGAAAGACATGGCTACCCCACCTGGCAAAATGGCCTTGCAGTATCTGATGGTAACATGTTGCGTAGCCTCTAGATCAAGAATTGAGGATGACTTTAATAATAAAAACAAAGACCAAGGCCTATATGGTATCAATTAAAAGGTAAGAGAATTCAGATAAATCCTGGTTAAAGTATCATGACAGAGTCCAGGATGCTGCTTGGATAGATAGCAATTAACCCTCCCCCACCTACTCCCTATCAAGTTATTTTCTCTCCCTCCAGTCACTAATGTGACCGATCACTCCAGAAGCTGACAAGTGGGTTGACAAATAAACTGTGCAAAAAAAAAAAAAATACCTGCAACAAAGAAAACATGTGATAAATGAGTAATACATATAGTAAAGGTTCGGAGTTCTGATAAGGAAGAGTTCATTGTTTCTCAGGAAGTTAAAAACAGGATGGCATGCCCTACTGTAAGGAAAAGCTCCTGGAAATTACCCCAAGGTTTTGGAATTGGTTGTCTTTGGATTTGGTTCAGATCTCCCGCTTTCAGAGTGTCCAATGACCAGTGACCTGGGACTGCCATGGATTTACTATTTTAATGCTCTCGTTGCTACCTTATGACAATAGAATAAGCTCCAGGAAGCTGATTTATAACGTTCTCTATCATAATGATGTCTTTCAAGTAAACTGACACATACATAAACTACAGATATATGAATGTTCTGGGGGCTCACCTTTACTTTCAGCCCCTACTTGATACTTGCCCTCATCAAGAGATCACTGAAGATATGGACGCTACAGCAAAGTGTGGTGAAGAAGTCAAATGGTGCCTAGCTATCAAAAAGAATAGAATCAGACTTATCTTCAAACAAGCAGCCATCTAAGTAAGGCATCAACTAAACCCAAATGAGAGAAGCACACCAGCCTGTGTGATCTGAGGATTGTAAATAATATCCAAAGCTAAGAAAGGGAATAGCATCAGAGCTTAAATTGTGAACACCTGATTTTCAAAAGGCTTGAAATCACAGCAGAAGTCCAAATCCATTTGCATGGTCCACACATAGATTAAGCCTCTCGTGAATCCCCTGACTGTAGTTGAGGAATCTCAATGGACTTATGAGACAGAGAGCATCGTGAAGTTGATTGAAGTTTTTCTCTGTTTTGTTTTATCGTTGTAGGTTGTTTTCTGTTTTATTATTATTTTTAATTTTCTTCCTATTTGTGTTTTGTATGATTTTCTATATATGAAAGCCAAGATAGGCAAATTTGTAGAGACAGGGGAATGGCAGGGGAGATTGAGGGAAATGGGGAGTTAATAACAATGAATGCAAGAAGAAAATGTTCTATAATTGCTTAGGGTCATGATACAAAACTCTTCTTAATATGATTGAACGATTAAATTGAATGATATGTCAAGTATATGCCAATAAGATGATTTTTTTAAGATACTCCAGAGGAACCAAAGAACTGAACTAGACATTGGGTAGAGTTGAATTTCAATAACAGCACACACTCACTGCCATTGAGTTAATTCTGATGCACAGCATCTCTATAGCAGCAGGGGGGCCCTAAATGGTAGCAAGTGGGCATTAAGGTCATAGAAGGTAATTCCACAGACTCAAGACAGGAAAAGGGCTTTCCAGTCAAATGTTCTTTCCACTGCTCCTTTCCAATCAAAGTAGACTTCCTATCACCCATTCATGGGGCCCTAACCTCTTTCCTCCAGTCTGATAAACTCATCTTTACTGAGGTGCAAATGGATTAATGAGTAGGCCCTTCTTTTAAAAAAAATAAATAATTTTATTGGGGACACATACAGTTCTTATCACAATACATCATAGTGTCAAACCCATTTTTACATTTGTTACCATTATCATTTTCAAAGCATTCTCTCCCCACTTAAGCCCCTGATATCACCTCCCCATTTCTACCCCCTCCTCCCACACCCACCCTCCCTCCCAAACCCTTGATAAGTTATAGATTATTGTTATTATTATTATTTTCATATCCTACATTATCCTCTATCACATCTTAACCACTTTTCCATTATTTGTCCCCATGAGAGGGGGTTATAGGTTGATCCTTGTGATTGAGTCCCTCTTTTTCCCCCCAATCCTCCTGGCATCGCTACTCACATTGATGGCCCTGAAGTATAAGTAAGATAAAATTGAAGTCATGATAGTGGGGGGCAGAGGGAGGAAACACAAAAGAACTAGAGGAAAGTAGTGTGTTTTATCAGTGCTATACTTCACCCTGCCTGATTCATTTCTTCTTTGTGACCCCTCTGATCCCTCTGGGGGATGTCCAATTTGTCTACAGATGGACATTGAGTTTTTACTCTATGCCCCACCCTCTTCACCTTGGGTATGATTTTGTTCTGGGTCTCAGATGCCTGGTCCCATCAACACCTCGTGATCAATACAGGCGGGTGTACTTCCTTCATGTGGGCTTTGTTGCTTCTCAGCTAGATGGCCACTTGTTCATCTTCAAGCCTTTAAGACCCCAAATGCTATATCTTTCAATAACTGGGTACCATCAGCTTTCTTTACCACAATTACTTATGCATGCATTTTGTCTTCAGTGATCTTGTCAGGAAGAACGCCGGGTTGTTAGAACAAAGTGTTCTTGTGCTGAGGGAGTACATGAGTCAGGACCCAATGTCCATCTGCAACCTGAATTCTTAACATAGAGATATGAGTACATAGTTCTATTCCCCTTTCATATACACGTGCCTGTATTTGGACCTCTCTAACTGGCCTTTAGAGTAGGCCCTTCTGAAGTAACATATTTGCATTTTCATAAGGACCTTCTGGATAAGATATAGAGCTTTAAACCAGAGAAATGACTCTAACTGCTAGTTATTGCTGGTACTGTGATAAATTGGTAGGGAAGAAGAATGAGGTTAGGTAGATTGTTTTCCCCCTCAAAACACTCATTTTGAACATAGAATTCATGCTCATTTTAGGGTTTGGAGTTAAGCCAATTGGGTTGGAGAGCTTGGTTTCTCATGGGGATATTAATAGTCTCGTACTAGCTCCTCACATTGGAACTACTAAAGCTTACTTGCAAACCGCCGGCATTAAATTGTTTCACAGAGTAAATAATAAAATGTGAGCTTATAGTATTTGGAAAGAAAATGCAAGCTTATATAGACCAGACCTTTGTGCTGTGAACTTGCCACCCTTGCTAGATAAAATGTGGAAGTCCTTAGATTCTTTAAGGCACTATTTGATTACACACACACATACACACACCTATCATGTTGTTTTTGGAGTTTCTTGGTTCTAAAAGGTTTTAAATTTGAGAAAAGCTGTAGGGAAGTGAATAGGCAATAAAGAATAACTCACAAAGAAAATCTTCTCAATTATGAACAAAAATTACAGTAGCTACATATCTTTTTACCTTCAGGATTCTTTTTTTGTATTGTCTTGTTTTCAGTTGTAGTGGTAGTGACAGTGCTCTAGAAAGATGTTCTATCCAGAAGCATGAGACAAGAAGCAACTATGATTGGATTTACAATGTTTTTGCT
Organism: Nesogale talazaci; assembly: GCA_004026705.1. NCBI lineage: Eukaryota > Metazoa > Chordata > Mammalia > Afrosoricida > Tenrecidae > Nesogale > Nesogale talazaci. Next base: position 223,947 of record PVJH01000553.1, read on the forward strand.
CAGGTTTGCATTCATTTCTTTTAAATGGTTACCTGTCACCAAGCCAAATTAAGTGTTGTGATATCATTGATTCTGAATAAATACATTTATGAAACCCAAATTCTCAGAGTCTATCAGCATGAGGACAACCCATGAAGTAATCTTTGGAAAAGGTTGGTTTGAACCAACTTCTTTCATGGTACAAATAATAAATTCGCTAACCTCTCTGGGCTAGTACGTTCTCATTAGTAATATGTAGACAATGCCTTGGCAACTGCAAAGTCTCCTAATAGCTTGTTAGGTCCTCTTTTTTGAAGACCCAACTAAATGCAAAGCTCTTAATATTTTGTATAATTTCACTCAATTCAATTGAACTTTAAAGCCCAAGAAAAGTATACACAAAGGGAAGTATATACAAGGTTGCTTTTGTAGGACTTCTATAAAGACTTCATAACCAAAGGATATAATTAAGTGTATAATTAACTTTGACTACATCCATATGATAGAAAAATTGGCCTCTTCCAGTTGCCTTTACTGGAACATTGATTAAAGTCAAACCCAAAATAGCTGTCATTGACTACCAAATAGGACTTGATATTATAGTGAACATCTTGAAAAGCCACTGGTCCGTACTACGATGATACCTTAAAATCTGTTTTGTCTTTAATTCCCAGGAGACTCGTTGTCTTCTTACTTTCTCGGGAGTTTAACACATGTACAATTTCATCCCAGATCCATTTCTTTCTAAAACCCCCACACATCACAACTGTGCCCTGCATCTTAATGCTGTCGGTTCCCCAGTATGTCATTTGTTTGGGGTTTTCCTGTTGCTTTGTTGGTGGTGGTGCCTTCCTTTGAATAAGTAAATTAACCAATGAATGCCTGAGGACACGCAGCACATGTTCAGGGTTTGTGACACAGGAGGGCATAAAAGCAAGGATGGTAATATCTGCTAATAGAACTTCCCATCCCACGAGGGGGGCTGCACTGCTTTTGTTTGCACAATTTAAATAGGCAAAGCTACCCCTTTAAACGACATGAACCTTTGTCCCTATGAGATTTCAGTTATCAGGCCACAGTCTGTCAGTTTGAAACCATTTCCTCCCCAATTAGCTTGCAGTTGGGTGATGTGTCCTGCTGTTTTGCGATTTCTCTACCTTCATTTGACCTTCAGCATCATCTGCAGCACTCTCAGTTTAGCGCCAAAACATCACAATCAAGGCAGAAAGGCACCTGGTGTGTTTGCTCAAGAATTTTGTGCTTATCGCTGGAGAGCATTTGGGGACTGTGGCTTGTCTGTAGTTGAAGCTTTCTTCTGTGACCAGGGTCCTTTTTCTTCCTGGGACTGCAAGGAATAAAACACCCAGAAAATCTCCATACACTGAAGGCTGTAGCAGCCCTCTCAGGAGAGAAAAGCAACGCACCTTTATGGACAGATTGTATCTCTCCAACCCTTACTTATCTTGTTTTAACTGAGATTGGGCCTGTTTCCCCTGGAGCCAAGCCTCTCCATTCCCATCCCCTTTCCTTCCTGTTCCAAAATGATCGCCTACAGACAAGGCGCTCAGACCAAAGCATTCTTTCGCACACTCTCCCTTCTCATTCCCACCACCACCCAATTATAAAATGCACTGGGCAGTGAGAATAACAATGTAAGTGGGGGTGAAAAAAAAATCACAGAGTCCAGGACAATCTCCCACTCTGCCCTAAAGGGTCCTGCAGAAAATGCAAAATAAACACCAAGCTCACCCCATCCCTCCACGGCTTGAAGTCGAATCTTCTTACCACAGAGAACTGCTGCATCTGATAACAGCCAAGGGCATAATTAAGGAAGCCTTAAAGTCACAACACAAAAGAGAGCCTTGTTTCCATGAAAAGATCAGGGCTGCCCTACAGCCTGCTAGAGGGGATGCAGGCGATAGGGAAGGATAACATAATTTTTCTAAGAAGTAGACTCCTTATCTGAAAGCTTTCAAACCTTTTTCTGAACTTTTAAACACAATGGAATTGTAAACGGTTCATTGTAAGATTTCAAAAAAGAAAGAAAGAATACCTTGACTATTATTTGTTTCAAACGTGTTCTTCTCCTCATAAGGAAACTGAGCGCCCCCACCCCAAAAGGGAAATCATCCCTCCAGATGAATGAAATTACCCAAAGGCATCACTGAGCAGTCCAGAACAGAAGCCAGGAGACCAGTTCTTCACTCTCGGAACTCCCAGTCCGTTTTCTTCTTAAGCATTCTGTTGAAATCCCAAAGGGCTTGAGAAATAACAATGGCAGTAAGAAAGGTCCTCACAATTGTGGACTCTGTAGTTTCTTTGGAGTCTGCCTCTTTGGACATTGGAATCATCAACTTTTTGCCGGGGAAAGAACTCTGAAAGGAAGGCTGCATTGCCATCTGGCTTAAGAAGCTTGTCTGACAAAGAAGGAAAGTGTCCAAGAGTTAGAGGTCAGCATCTAGGCTACACGAAGACACCGGAAGTGGGTGTATTGTAGAATAACGATTCACCTGGATATCAGAACGGCCCTCAGCACTTCCCTCTGTCAGACAGAAAACATTGGGGCAGGCACTTAGGGAAAAAAAAAACACAATTGCACACATTGTCATCAGTCGATTCTGACACAGAGTGACAAGATGGACAGAGTAGGACTGCCCCTGTGGGTTTCTGAGACTGTTGCTCTTTATGAGAGAAGAGAACCTCATCTTCCTCCCACAATCAGGTAGTGGTTTCAAACCACTGACCTTGTAGTTAGCAAATGAACTCATAACCCACTGTGCCAAGAGGGCTCCTAGGGCTGGCACTTTGAGTCCGGTAGCCAGAGTAATACACTCTCAAAATGAATCGAAGGTTTAAAAACCAAGACCCAACTCCTCTCAACCCCCTGGATTTCAACCCACAGCAGTCCCCCAGGACAGAGTACAACTGCTTCAAAGAATTGTCAAAGCTACAGATGTTCACTAGGGTCAAACACCAGCATCCTGACAACACACAAGCCACCAAAGAATGACAGACAGGTGAATAACAGCAACAGGAATTTATGGTGGGGAATTACTTATCATGCCATAGTAACTACCAACATTGCCAACAGCCTCATTTTCCACTTAGACACTTAAGAGAATGCCTAAATGTAAAACGACAGAAAACACCCAAAGTTGACCATGATACCCAGCTACCAGAACTATTATATGCTGCTGGCGATATTATGAGATTCTGACAGTTTCTTTTGACTTTAAATATTGAGTCCATGATCCAGAGATTCTACTCCCAGGCATTTTCCCAAGAGCAATACAGTATATATTCACAGACTGACTGGTATGAGTATTCCAAGCACTCATAGTCATAAAATCCAGAAACTAGGACAAAACCATCAATAGGCAATACCAAAACTGAAGCCACTACTCTACTGTTAAGTTCATTCCAACTCCCAATAACCTTAAAAAGGGTCTTTGAGACTGTCAACCTTTACAGGAACTAGCAGGCTTATCTTCCTCAAGGAGTGGCTGGTGGATCTGAACTGCTCACCTTGGGGTTAGCAACCCAAGGCCTAACCTACAGCACCACCAGAGCTCCTATCAATAGGCAATGAATTAAAACAGCAAAAGCTACAGACTATTCTTGAAGTGAAGTACCACTCGGCAACATAAAGAAACAAGCTATTGGTATACACAATAATGACGAATCTCCAAACCCCATGCCAAGTTGGACATGAAAAGCACCTGGAGAGACTAATCAGCACAGGAGTTGTCTCTGTTGGAGGGTAGAGCTTGACTGAGACTGGTAGAAACAAAGGGTTTTGTTCTTTGCATGCTACAGTGGCTTCCACTGAGGTGATGATGATATTTTGGCATATTTTTCAGACCATAAGACACATCTAACCATAAGACACACCCAGGTTTTAGAGCAGAAAAACAAGGAAAAAAATATTCTGAACCAAATAGTGCCAGTATCCTAAAATATTGATTAAAATAGAGCAAAAGTATTTTACAGCGTCAACTCAACAGTGGTCTTGAGAACCATCTTCACTTTCATTAACAAATGAGGGGAGTTGTGTGTCATGCCGAACATGAGATATGACTGACATTGAGACTCAAGGAGGTGGGACTTCGCCCGAAAACACAGCAATCCACAGCAGACAGTAAGCGGGCACAGGATCATAAACAAATGTTCTGGGGTGCCACACTTTCAGACCATAAGATGCACCCTTGTTTTCCCCCCACTTTTGGTGGGGGCATAGGTAAAGTGCATCTTATGGACTGACAAATACATTTTATGTTATGATGACTTGAAGTACATAAGTAAATATATCTATCAAAACTCAGCAAAAATGTACTATGCATCCAAGTATTTCGTTGCATGTAAATCTAAAACCAAAGGAAAAACTGTAAACAATTCTTGAGCTGTCATCTGTCATTTTGTTGTACTATGGTGGCCGGTGTGTTTCAGTGAGCCTGGAAACTAGGCCCCTAATATTTTAAAGACTAGTAGATATACCCGTGGTCAACAGGTTGCGACATGACTTTGTCAAAGACAGACTAGGAAGAAGGCCTCGTGATCTATTTCTGAAAATCAGTCAATGAAGACCTTGCACATCTCAGCAGATCATCCGTTTGAACAAGCTACCTGGAGAGATCAGTGGCTGGAAGAGAACATGATTCTGGGGAAGTAGAAGGCCAGAGAGGATGAGAGAGACCCTCACTGAGATGGACTGATCCGACAGCAGCAAGGATGGACTGGCACATGCCTGTGATCGCATGGGGGATGCTAGACTGGAAAGCAGTTTGTTCTGTTATACAAAGATCACCGTGACTCAGAGTGAACTCAATAACAGAGATCTACCTATTTTGTTAAGTCTATGCATGATGAAGTATTTAGAGGAGTATATTGATACTTGCCATATACCTTGCTTCAAGGAGAGAGATTCATAAATCTCTCCTTGCTTCAAGGAGAGAGATTCATAAATAGATAGAAAAATGGATAGACAGCTAAAAAAAAACAGAATGGTAAAGTTGCAATGGCAGACTGTAGATGGTCAGTATATACATAGTCACCATAAATGTCTCAATTTGGTTGTGTGCATAAAAAGTTGTATAATAAAATTTGAAGGGAATATCTATTGAGATTTAGACCCATACTCAATATCTCACCCTTCACACACACATACACACACACACACACACACACACACATCATATTCTCCAGAAATTCCCAAGCCCAGATGAAAAACTCATTAATTTTAATGTGTGCAAATCAGTAAGATCCTTCTGTGCTTATCCTTCTCTGTACAGAACACAGAGGAATAAACAGAGTGGTCCCAAGACAAATCAATGCAATTCAACCAGCATGGGCTTAAATTCTGAAATTACAATGTAGAAGCTGTTTATAACCTCTGAGTCTTACTCTTCACAACTATAAAATGGACCCATTATCATTCACCTTTGTAAGTTGGAATGAGAACTAAGTATGATCCTTGTAAGTAAGGTAGCAGTCAGTACCTCGCCCCTACCAACTGCACAATTTATAGAGGCTTGCCTTGTAATGGGCACTCGACAGACAGCGATCCATGCAGTTGGATCTAGCAGGCTACATGTAACCAATGACAGTGTCCTCCTTTGGTGAAAACTATGCTTGAGAAAATCCTTGTTCTGCAACACTTTCACTCTGTAACCCTTTCTCCTTCAAATAAAGCAATTTGGGCACAGGGATCAAATGTGCTGGAGTATGTCTGTATGCTATATAAATAGTCCAGCATGATATAAATCAAAGCAGGCAAAGCAAATCATGGAGCTGGGGACAGTCAGTAAGACTGGTGCTCTTGCTTTTGGGACACACACACATTATTTTTACACTCTTGGGAGGATTTCTTGAAGAACAAGCTCCACAATGACCTATTTGCTCTTGTCTTTTCTCAGGGGGACCTCCCACTCCTTACCCCTCCACAGAGTCTCAGTATTTCATCAGCATTTCTTGGCCAGCACTGCGTCCTAACATGTTAAACAATGAGTGCTCTGTGTCTCGTAATTGTGCTTCTGCCAAAAATAAAAAAGAAAGAAAGCCAGCAGCACCACCAAACTCTGTACCACACCAAGATTAAAACCTTCCCTTGCTTGATGTGAATGCCTGTTTCAGCAATATATATCACATTATCTATAATCTTTATGGAGCTCAGCCTTCTTGAGCAAGCATATTAGAAAATGTTGTCTCTGGAGACACCACTCCCATCCTTGCATTTGCAAAGCCAACAAAGCCAACACATCCCTACTCAAGAAATAGACAACCACAGGCAATGCTGCTGTGGCAGTTACATCTTCTCCGGTCAACTTGAGTGAAGGCAGGGTGGAATTTAGCCTGTCAATCAGGTCATAGCCATTGATGCCTCTGTGTGAGCAGGGTCTTCTGCAGATTCTGGGAACTCCTGTCTTCCTCCCTGGAGGCAGGACATACTCTCTCTGCTTCACACTGTGTTGACAAGCCACAAAAAGCTATGCTGATGGCAGGCATAGCCCTGGAGTTAGGGGAGACCCCCGGCATGGGGGTCTATCAGCTTAGTGCCATGTGTCCTGCCAGTAAAGTGTTTCTCAAGGCATAAGCAGAGTCAGAGTGTGTCTTCCACCTCAAGGAAGAAATGCCAGAGTTCCCAGAATTCTCAGGAGACGGCCATGCCTGTGGGCCTCATGGGCTATGACTAAATTAACAGAATATACTCCACCCTTTCACTCCCAATCCTCTCAAATCCCAAAGTGTCACCAGATTATGCAACTATCACAGCAAGATATTGGCTTGCATAGGTTCAGGAGACCCTGAGTTCAAATCCTGGCTCTGCTATGGGCTAGCTATGCAAACTTAGCAAATTCTTTAACCTCTGTGATGCTGTTTTCTTATCAGCACCATGGGAATAAAAATAGAACACCAATGTTAGGAGTTGAGAGGAATGAAAGATTAACCGATGCAGAACACATAGAGCAGGACTCCACAGATAAGTATTCTCAATATATGTTAGCTACTTTAACAGCGTAGACCAGCAGGAGAGCAACTTACATGAGAACTCTAGTCTTTTTCAGAAGAAAATGAGAGAAACTGTCAGACTCATGCTTAAACAACAGAACACTACCCTTAAGAAACCAGATTTGTGGGAAGAAAAAGCTGAAAGACAATCCCAGTTTGCCCCTATCGTTCATCGTCAAACTACGAGAAAAAGTTAATGATTGATGCCAGTTGTATCACACATAGCTTGATGATCACCCTACCTATGAAACCTCTTCTGACATTAGTTCAGAAGGAGAGAAGAAGGCATCCTTGGGGGATGATCTATAAGAAGTGGATAGCTCTGGTTCTGGGAAACCTCCCCTGAATTTTTCAGGGAAGGTCACTAGAACTGCAGACTAAGATTCTTAATTCACCTAAGACTCTAATTAGTTGGGGTGAGCAGGGGCATCCTGAAATTCATGAACCCTTGAGCAAAGGTAAGTGGTACTTGGAAGAGGAGCAACCACATGAGCAATGGGCATCCAGAAAAGACAGAGCAGAACACTCACGTCCTATGCTATGCTAGAGGAAGCTTGGGGGAAAGCACCTGAGGTCACAAGATGCTTTCGATGTGGAAGAAGATTATCCAGTCCCCCTAACTCTTTTCTCCAGAAAAAGGCAATGCTTGGGAAATTTGGAGAGAAGAAGTTGCAGTACAATAGTGGAATTCATAGCTGCATATAGTAGTAGGTACTTAACAAGTTATCTTCATGAACTATAGATTATGGATCTGGTCCTAGGCACTTTAAGTTGTCATTTGTCCACATAATACCTAAGTCACAAGTATATAAGCCAGGGAGGCAGGCACCTGTCCAGAAACCACCCCCAACCCCCACTTTACTTGTTCCTCACATATTTGAGATGTTCTGAACTTATGGATCTATAGATTGAACATTGTAATCTCTGTTCTTCCTGCCTTGATGCTATTGTGGGGATATCTGGATGGATTTTTTTTTAAGTGTGCCAACAAGCTTACCTTCTGTCTCTCTTCCCCTTCATTCCTTAAAAGAATCTTCAGTCCCTGACCAGAGCTGCTTCATTCAAACTTCATGGTCTCTACTGAACTCCATCACATCTAAGTCTTTAGGGTGCAGGAAAGAAACATCCAGGCCCACCCAGAAAGCATGGTAGCCATGAATGTGTTGGTGCTGCTAGGTGCCAGCCAAGCGGTTCTGACCCACGATGACCCTTTGTACAAGAGAGTGAAACCCTGTGCAGTTCTGTGCCATCCTCGCCATGGTTCTCGGATCTGAGCCTGGTGCTGCAGGCACCGTGTCCCCTCACCTTGTGGAGAGCCTTCCTCTCTTCTGCTGCCCTCCATGGCCTTCTCCAGGGACTGTCTCCCTGATATACGTCCAAAGCAGATGAGACGAAGCCTCTCTGCAATCATCTCCATGCATGAAAACCCTCCTTTTTCCTCATACTTGCATGGCTAAATAGCCGAAATCATTTCTTTTTCAGGCATGAGCTCATTCTTTAATTATCTGAATTATGTCTATTCTGATGTTCAATACCAAACCAAATGCCCTTCTGACTGTAAGACAGGACAGAACTGCCGCTGCGAGTCTCTGAGACTGGAGTTGTTTTGGTTTTTTGTTTTTTCCAATTATTTTATTGGGGGCTTTTACAGCTCTTATAACATTCAATACATGATTTGTATCAAGCATATTTGTACACATATTGTCATATTCATTTCCAAATAATTTCCACTTGAGTCCTTGGTATAAGCTCCTCATCACTCCTTTCCCCTTTTTTTTAATAAATCATTTTAGTGGGGGCTCATACAACTCCCATCACAATCCATGCAGACATCAGTTGTATACAGGCCACATTTGCACACTTATTGCCATCATGACTCTCAAAACATCCCCCCCTCCACTTATGCCCCTAGTATCAGCTCCCTATATTTCCCTTCCTTTCCCCCTCCCCCATAAACCCTTAGTAATTTACAAATTATTATTTTTTTCATATCGTACACTGTCCAATGTGTCCCTTCACTCACTTCCCTGTTGTCCGTGCCCCAGAGAAGAGACTCCATGTAGATCCCTGAAATTGGTTCTCCCTTTCTCTTCCACCATCCCTCCACCCTCCTGGTATCACCATTCCTACTACTAGTCCTGAGGGATCAGCTATCCTAAATTCCCCATGTTTCCAACTTCACGGTACATCCCCTGGTGCAGCTGGACCCGCATAGCAGAATCGGGATCATGATAGTGGGTCAGAGGAAGCATTTGAGAACTAGAGGAAAGTTGCATATTTCATTATTACTACAATGCTACTTAACTGGCTCATCTCCTCCCTGCAACCCCTCTGTAAAAGACTGGACATTTTTTAAAAATAATTTTATTGATTTTATTGGGGGCTCTTACAGCTACTATAACATCCAGTACATCGTTTGTATCAAGCACATTTGCACACATGTTGCCACATACATTTCCAAACATTTTCCACTTGAGCCCTTGGTACAAACTCCTCTTAAAAAAAAAAAACTCAGGCTGAGCCCCGGTGGCATAGTGGTTGTGCACGGAACTGCGGCCCACTGGGACGGAGGTTCAATTCCAGCAGTGGGGCTGGGCCTCCTACTCCCACCACTAGAGAGCAGTGATGCCCCCCCCCAAAAAAAAAAAACCTCCCCTTTCCCCTCCCCCCCTTTTTCTAATGAATCATTTTATTGGGGGTCCATACAACTCCCATCACAATCCCTAACAACATCAGTTGTATGCAGGCCACTTTTACACACCCATTGCCATCATCACTCTCAAAACATTCTCTCTCCCTCCAGGATCCCCAGTGGTGTAAGTGGTTGAGTGTAGGACTGCAGCCCACAGGCTTGGCAGTTCAAATCCAGTGGCAGCTCTCAGGAGCAGCACTGGGTAGCACCCACAACCACCAGAGGCAGTGATGCCCCCTCCCCCCAAAAAAAGACTGGACCTTTTTATATGAGTAGAAACCCCCGTTTTTTTCCAGAGAACAACTGGTAGTTGTGAACTACAGACTTCCACTTAGAAGCCTAACATGCAGCCACAATGCCATCAGCGCTCCTCCACTATCAACATTTGAGTTAAACTTTTAACGACTTTCTTCATGAAGCTTCTGGACTAAAGCATACTTCTCTGTTTACATTTTGTTAAGGGATCTGCTTTATGCAGACATCCATGAGAACAAGGAAAACATGATCGCGGTGGTGTCATGATGTTAGAGTCTGTAAGGAAGACCAGATATGATCAAGCAGTCCTGTCAAACAAGGAAGTAACTGAAGTGCAAAGTGTGCCTCACCTGGGTCACTTACTTGTACTTTTGAGTAGAAGGAAGCAGTTGGTTTAGGTGGAAAGGTCATCTTTCTAGAGTTAACATATTTCTGAACATGCCCGACAGAGGACATAGACCTTCTTCACTCTGTTGGAGAACAGCACCTCTCAGGAAATGGTCTTCCAAGCACTCGAACTCACTACGCTCAAGGCAAGTCAGAGTCATGGCTCCCTGCTGAAAACCCTTCAGAGAACTTGTTTGGTTGGTCTCTCTCTACATTGGCTAGATTAGAAATGAATTCTTAGACCACCTTAGGGCATTCATATAACCATTTCTTTTTTAAATTAAGCCCCATTGCATGTTAACATAAAAAAAGATTTATGATAAGAAATATTTTCCAAAATGAAATGTTGACCATTTTTGTAAATTATGTTTTGCAGATCTCTTCAACATCTGTCTTAATAGATTTTCATACCTGCTTCTGCACTCAATCTGTTGCCATGTGTCATTCTAATTGATGCACACGAAGAAAATCCACTCTCACTCAGACATGAAGTTGGAAAATGGAGACCCACAGGTTTCTTGAGAGCATCTCTGGGTTTCCCAGAGTTCCTGGGTCAATATTCGAGGGCTGCTATAGTAGCTGACTCTGGTCCTCACAGAGGACAGAAGACTCAGGACAGACCCTCTCTCATCTCTCCTTTTTGTGCATCCTTTGTGCTTCTCACTATCAGTGGTGAGGAAAAGTCACATCTAAATATGTCTTCCACTTGGGAAGCCTCCCCCAGTCACTGGATGATACCCACTAATGTTTGCCTCGACAATCCTCTGGAGCCTATGACAATAATAGGCACTTACTGAATAGTCTGTCACTGATATGCTTGTTATTTCTTTTTCCATTAAAAATAGAAGCATTCTCCCTTATTCTGTTTTTCTTTGTTAGCATCATTCAATCATCTGAGCATGGTAGGGGACAAGGCTTTGTCTTTCTTCTATAAACAGTTACGGTATTCGAAATCCACAGGAGCAGTTCTCCTCTGCCCTCAAAGGTCACTAGGAGTCAAATTTGACCTAATGGCAGTGAGCTTGGTTTGGTTTGGTTTGACTTGGCTTGACTTGGGTTGGCCTGGGTTGGTTTGGTTTGGTTTGGGTCCCCCAATAGCTAACAAAAAACTGAAAGAAAAGAACAGAGAAGACTCACACTTTATAATTTTAAACATTTATTTCAACTTATTTGATATTGATTTAAAACATGCCATTCTAAAATATATGCAATAATCAAAACAGCCTGATACTGGAATAGAACTGAGCATCTAGAAATAAATTGACACAGATATTGTACTCTGATAAAGATTTTCAGCTGTATAAAGCTAAAGGAGCAGTTCTACCCTATAGATCCTATAGTTCTAGCCTATAGGGTCATTAAGGTTTGGAATTGATTTCATGGCAGTGCAATTGCTTCAAGTTTTGTTATCTATGATCAGATGATATTTTACAAATCCAGTCAATGGGAAAGAAGATTGTGTTCAATAAATGGTACTAGAAAAAATTGGATTTTCACTTACAGGAGAATGAAATTAGAGCTATACCTCACACCATACACAAAACAAATGAAAATTTTAAATGTGCAAACTAACACCATAACATTCTTAGAATAAAAAGGAGGGGAAACTTTTAAATATTGATATTACTTTTCTAATATAATAAAGCACACTCAAAAAAATTCACACTCACGCTCATCAAGTCAATTCTGACCCATAATGATGCACAGGCATTCCAAGACTGTAACTCTTTGCAGGAGTAGAAACTCTTTCTCCCTGCCCTCTCCTGCCCCGGCAAAAAAGCACAGCAAAAAACAAATAAATAGGACTACATAAAAACTTAAAACTTTTGTTCATCAAAAAGCTTTACCAAACAAACTACTGAATGGGACAATATCGTTGGAAACCATAATAAAACTGTAATAACCAAAATACGTCTAAAACACTGACAACTTAACAACGAAAAGATAAATAGCCCAGTTGTAAAATGGACAAAGGACAAAGGGACAAAGAGAACATACAAGTGGCCATCAAACACATGGGAAGATTTTTAGTGTCAACAGTCATCAGAGAGTTACAAATCGAAACCACAGTGAGATACCATTTCACTAGAATGGGCAGGAAAACAAACAAACAAAAATAGACCAAAACAATCAGAAACTAACAAATGTTGGCTAAGGTCTGGGCCAACCAGAACCCTTAGCCATGGCTCATATGCTTTCCTTCTTTTAAACCCCTAAGCCTTGTGAAGAGTTGCTTGGGAGCACAAGACCCAGACCCTACACTAGGATGAAACTTACAGTCTCTTGGTAAACCATGGAGAGGATAAATATATGGGTCTAGGTGAGGATAAATATATGGATCTAGGTGAATTCTCAATCACTTTGCATGACTCCATGACCCCCAAAAGACTCTCTCTCTCTCTCTCTCTCTCTCTCTCTCTCTCTCTCTCTCTCTCTCTCTCTCTCTCATGTCTCATAGCAGTGCAAAGAGGCAAGGCTTGCTTGAGGCTTGCTCAATTGCTAGTTTCAAGGGCTTGAGATTTGGGTCCCCATGGAGGTGCCTTGAAAGAAAGTTCTGGCAACAATCTACTTCAAAGAAGTCAACCTTGGAAAACTCCATGGAACACAATTCTACACAGACTCAGAAGAACTGCCGCCAAGAGTTCATGTGCATGGAACTGCAACAGGTGGTGCCCCCCTCTCTCCAGTGCAAGTGAAGATTGTCAACCTTCACAGAGACTCAGAGACTCACTTCCTCTTTATTCTCAAGCTGCCCATTCCCACCGTGACACCTGCCCTCCATCTGTTTGTCGGTGAGGGATGTACATTGCAAATAGTTAGAGGTGGACCCTTCTATAGTTAATTCCTATCCTACCCAGGTGCTCCAGAGCAACCCAGACATCCCGTGGCCTCTGGGAAGTCCTGGGTGACTCCACATGTTCCTGGAGAGGAGAGCAGCCACTCCTGCAGCCCCCAGCAGCCTCTTGTAATACCTCATTAGAAGGACATTCAAAGGAGAACATTAGCTGACAAGGCTCTTTGGAGATTTTTTTTCCATTCCGGTAAGAATATCTTCCCAAAGGGAGATTCAGATCACCACCTTGGTTTATTTAGTGCTTTAACTTTAGTTTGCACCTACCCTTTTGCAGGAAATCAATCAACAAATATTTAATCAGCACCTACTACGTATCTATCACTCAGGAGAGGCTCTGAGGGGGAAGCAAGGGAAAAGAAAGCACACTCTGTGCCCTCAAGGAGATCGTGACCTATTTAGGAAGACAAAGCTAAGACAGAACAATTAAATGCTGCACTGTGTGGATCTCAATAAAGGAGAGAGAGGTAAAAAACTATATCCTAGAAGCCATAGAATTTGTCTCAGGACTTGAAAGATGTGTAAGATTGAAACAAGGACAGGAGAGAGGTCACTGAAAAGCCAGAGGAAATTGTATCATTAGGGGCACCAAGGAGACCGCATCAATTAGAAGACAACACACCAGAATTCTTAGAAAATAAGAAGGTTAGAAACAGTGGATAAAAAGTCAAACAAAGGTAGGTTCACCAACTTGAGCACACTCTTGATTATCATAACTATAGATTACTGTTTGTCTTTTTGACCTGTAAAACAGGGCATGTTATCACCAGGCCGTGGTGGCTGAGAAGTGCGATCATTAAACACTTGGCTTCTCACCCAAAGGTGGGTGGTTTGAACCCACCAGCCAGTCAACAGGCGATGGATGTGGCAGTCTGCCTCCGCCAAGATGCCAGCGTTGGAAAGGAAATGCTAGACAGCAATTCTCTTTTGTGCTAAAGAGCGGCTGCTTGTCAGAGACAACTTGATGACAGTGAATTTGTTTCTGGGGTACACTTTGCCTGAAGTTGAACTTAGAGCCATAATTGTCCCCCTGTTTTTTCAAATTGAAAAAAATCATCATCATCAAAGCCATCAAGCAGGGAAGTCATTAATGTTAATGATTCTTCTGGGCAATGTTCCCCCTGAGGTACTCTGAGTCACGGGATTCCAAAGAGGGATGGTCCCAGGAGCCCCGGTGGGAGGTGAGCTAGAGAGAAGGCAAAGAGAGGTTGGGTGCAGGAGGACATCTGGGATTTTACCCACTTGTTAATAGATTTCAAGATGGACTTTTCAAGAAAGCACATCTGTGAGTGTGCCTTGGAAACACTTATCAATTTAGATTCTTTTAAAGGGAAACCCTCCACCTGGAGATTGTAATCTCTATACTGTTGATGAATTCATTCGTTAATTATCTTATGTCTCAAGAATGTGTGGATAGCCTACCCTGTCTCTAGCACTGACTTGTGACTATGCTGTGAGTCCCTCCCAGCTCGTGATTACCGCGTGCAGAACAGAACAGCCCTAAACAATCCCGGAAGATTATGGTGCAAGGAGCTTCTCTGGGCTGGTTTTCTGTAGGCTGGCGTCGATTCCTGCTCCATCTGAATATGGAGGTTCTGATGAAACTTATTTAACATCACAGCAACACATAAGTCTCCACTGAAAGACAGCGCTGTCAGTGTGGAAAGTGTGTTGGTTGAAAATCCAACAGTCTTCCCCAGGGAGCCGAGTGCTCTGCGACTGAATTACCAATGCCACAACAAACACCTGCCGTTGAGTTGATTGCAACTCGTGGCAGGCCCGCTTGCACTGGAACCCATGGGGATGAAATTGGAATGATGGGCGTTTGTCTCGAACACCAGGAGAAAGCAATGGGTAGGAGGGGGCAGAACGAAAGATAAGGCGCCCTACTCCTGGAAAGAGTCACATTCCCAGAATCCCACTGGGGAAATCCTACCCTGTCTTCTAGGGTCACTGTGCGTGGGAATCACCTTGAAGGCAGGGAATTTGGAGGTTTATGAAGAGGCTGAGTGTTGGTATTGTTGATGACAATGACAATAAGTCTGATGAAGGTGATGATGACACCAATATTGAGCACTTACTGAGTGAAAAATGCACTGTGTTGACCACAAACTACTTTGTCTCATTTCATTTTTCCCACCATCTTGTGAAATCTTTAAACTAAGTATGCTTGAGGCTTAAGATACTGGCTCAAAGGCATGCAGCTAAGAAAGGTGGAAGCTTGCTTCAAGGTCTTACTGTTGGCCTCCTACAAATGGACAGGTTTCACAGTGAAAACTAATCAGAAACACTCATTCCTTCTTATTTCTTCAGTTGGGGGGGATGGGGAGGCATGTGAACATTTTCTCAACCAAGATCTCTCAGATTTATGGGTTAAATAATCATCCTCCAGGTCCCAAATGAAGAAAGGTACTTTTTTCTTTGCCTTGTCACCTAACCCTACCCTCCTGCTCAGACTCCATCAGCCAAGGCTGCAGTAACAGATTAAAACAAGGAAATGGAGAGGAGACTTAAAAGACTACTTTTAAAGATGGGAAGAATTCCCAGATGCTTAGCACTATTTTTCAAAGTATATGACTTCTAATTGCTTCCCATAGCGGGTGCCACCCCTTATAACATTGTTAGCCCAGAATCCCAGCTCAGAAATCACATTATTAGCCAACAGGATTGAGGTACTTGCTGTTTTTAGACTGCAATCACACATACACATGCACACACACACATGCATGTGCACACAATTGTTCAATGAAGAGGGGCTTTCTCTAGTAAGTATAGAAGAAAAGCCACTTATCTCACACTATACAAATGAAGATACAGGCAGTTTGGTGGAGGACAGTCCAGAACCAAGGATTTACATGTCATTCCAACATGAAGAAGGGAAAAGGGGAAGGATGGGGGGAGGGAGACAATGACACTGGGGGTGGCAGGGCACTAGCCCACCCAGAGGGCAGGTATTATTTATGTGTCCACAGAAATGGAAGTGTGCAGGCAGAGCCTTGAGGGCAGCATAGCCACAGGGAGTAACTCACGAACAGATTGGTCTACAGGGCCGGCCTCAAATAGAGTCAGACTGACCCCCACCCTAGCCTGTGCTACAGAGGACATGCTAAACCGGCAGGGTGGGGAAAGGGGGCGGGCCTTCCACACCCACATGGATGACTTCCCTGCACAGAGCTGCTAAGTCACAGAGATGGCTGTAGAACTGACCACAGCTCTAGACATGAGCTCCCCTTCGACAGAGGACAATACTGGGGACACACGGCAAGGAGTAAGTCTAGTCTCAAACTCCCACAGCGGGGCAAAACAAGAAGGGAGCATAACAGATCAGCAATGGGAGCAAAGCCAAGTCACAAAGTCCCTGAGCTGACACTAAAATAGACATTAGGATAGGAGGGGCAGTTCCCAGATACCCCCAGGACTGGTGGGGAGATAGTCATAAAGGTCAGTGGACAGACCTGGAACTATGAATGCTTCTCTCTCTCTCTCTCTCTCTCTCTCTCTCTCTCTCTCTCTCTCTCTCTCTCTCTCTCCCTCTCTCTCTCTCTCTCGGTGGGGAGTGTGGGCTCTTTAGCTCCCCACCTTTTTATTCAATCTTTTATTTTCTTTCCATTAATGTTGGTTTGCCTACCTAGAGAAGATAGGCATGGGAAACAAGCCCAAGAAGAAAGCAATCAGACCAAAGGTGCCAGAGAGACTTGAGGGAAGGAAGAGGCAGAGGAAGGGCATGGTGAGTAGACAACTTCATAGACAGGGAACAACTAGGGAATTAGAATCAATAAGAAGCACGTAGAGATTTTGGGGGTATTGGAGCAATAGCAATCTAGCTGAGAAGAAAGATTAAGAGGCAGAAGAAGGGTGAGCATGGTGGTAGGACAGGAGGAAGGTAAAAGAAAACAGAGGAAAGGTCTAGAAAGAAAACAAAGGTGTGTACATATGTCAATGTATCAATTCATAAAAATAGACACATTAGCCTATGTACATATATTTATATGGCAACACATTGAGGTAGTTGCCAAACTGTGGGCCTCTGCTCAAGACTTCCCTCAACGCAAGAACATTTGTTCTAACAACATGACATCCTGTGATGCTCACCCTCCTGACACCATCATTGAAGACAAAATGTATGCATAAACAAATGTGGTAAAGAAAGTTGATGGTGCCCGGATATCAAAAGACATAGTGCCTGGGGTGTTTAAAGCTTGAAATAAACAAGAGGCCATTTAGCAGAGAAGCAACAAACTCACATAGAAGAAGCACACCAGCCTGTGCTATCACAAAGAGCTGACAGGATTAGATAAACACATCAGAAGACTCAAAACAAACAAATATTGCTAAGAATCGGGGGGGGGGGCTGGAACAGAGGCCCAATGCCCATCTGCAGACAATGGACTTTCCCCTCACAGAAAAGTCACAAGGAAGAGATGAGTCAACTAGGGCTCAGTATAGCTCCAATGGAACACATAATAGTGCTCTGGTTCCTTGTGGCTTCCTCATCCCCCACCAGCAGGACCCCCAGCCCTGCCTTTCACTTTAGGCTAGACCAGAGCATGCACACTGGTACACATAACACAGTTCATGACACAAGGAATCCAGGTCAGATAAATCGTTCAGGAGCAGAACTGGGAGTAGCGATACCAGCTGGGTAGGGGAAAGGTGAGGAGAGTAAAACTATGAATAGAGTTATAAGCATAGGTGTGCAATATGTTAATGTATCAATTAATAAAAATAGACATATTGGCCAACGTACACATATTTATATGGCAACACATTGAAGTAATGGGCCTCTGCTGAAACTTCCCTCAACACAAGAACATTTGTTCTAACAACCTGGCATTCTGTGATGTTCACCCTCCTGAAGGGGGAACTGACCACAATCACACATACACACACACACACCTAGACGGGGGAACAACAGAAATCATGAAGGGAGTTAGCAGTCAGTATAAGATATGAAAATGGTAATAATTTATAATTTATCAAAGGGTCATGGGTGGGGGAGGAACTGATACCAAAGGCTCAAATAGGAAGTAAATGTTT
This sequence comes from Nesogale talazaci, assembly GCA_004026705.1. Classification (NCBI taxonomy): domain Eukaryota; kingdom Metazoa; phylum Chordata; class Mammalia; order Afrosoricida; family Tenrecidae; genus Nesogale; species Nesogale talazaci. The sequence goes on from PVJH01000553.1 coordinate 242,153, forward strand.
AGAAAATAACAATGGCAACATATGTACAAAGATGCTTGATACAATTTGTGTTAGTCCGGGTAGACTAGAGGACCAAATTCAAGGACACGCATATGGATATAAGGAAAGGCTTTATATACAAAAGGAATGGAACACTGAGTAAGCATCCTAGCGCAGTCCAGTTCAAAGTCATAAGTCCGATATTAACCCATATGCCCAAAATCAGTCTATAAAGTCTCCTTCCGACTCACGAAGTCACAGGTCAGTGGGTGCAGAATCCCGGCACTGGCAGGGGTCTCCTCATGGCTCCTCGCTTCCAGGGCTCAGGGTCCATCAACAACATGCCACTCCAGCTTCAGAGATCTGGCTCCATCAGGGCAAAGCCATGTTACCGCTCCTCAGGCTCCTCCAGCTTCTCAGATGCTGCCATCTTGTCTGTGATTCATCATCTCTGAGACTAACTCCCAACAACTGGGGAAGATAACTTCTCATCTTCACGAGGGAAATATTGCGAGATTTCCCAGAAGTCTCAGGAGAAAGCCATGCCCACATAGAGGCCTCATTGGCTACTCAATGGCAATCTCCAGATTAACAGGCTAGACTCCACCCCTACATTTCAATCATAAAATTAACATAAGCACATGTCTGCCACACAATTGATGTATGGATTGTTATAGGAACTGTAAGAAAAGCCCTGATAAAATGATCTTTAGTAAATAAATAAGTAAAATTGGTGAGAGGGAGAAGAGGGGGTTGCTCACAGACTTGCCCAGCTGCCCCATTAGTTACTATTATGCATATAGTCAATTGGAACAAAGTCAAGCAAATTTGAAAGAAGTCAGCATGACTCATGGGGCCCTAAACAACTCCTTATTTGTGGATTCCAGCAATGCATTCTCAGCCAAGGCAGAAGGACCAGAGCAGGAACTAGGGGGTGTCTCTCTGATTTCCCCTTGCTACAGTGACTTCCGTGCATATGCAACTCCACCAGAGAGCTGTAGAAACCTTTGCCTTCCTCTTTTGAATCAGATTGCACTGCACTGAAACAAAATCAGGACATTATTAGCATAAAACAATATTAGCATAACTATAAAGAGACTAGGCTGTTGGGGGTGGAGGGGCTGGGCATGGAGGAGAAAACAGCTCAAATAAGTGGCCTACTCATTTTAGTCCACTTCACTAGAGCTGATAAACTATGAAATTTCCATAATAATATTGAGTATGAAAAAAAAACCAGCGATTTTATTTGATGGGGAAATTGCACCCTCTTAGTGGATATAAAATTCTGCAGTGTGTTCAATACCATTTTCAAGGCATTGGAAACATACACATATGTTTTCATTTTTAAATGCAGTTGCAATGTAAATAATAAATCCACCACAATTTGGCTGGTCCAGAGACTGCTGGCATCATTAACTCAGAAACCCAGAGATACAAACGCTCTACTTATCTTGCTAGGCCCTCAGCCAGAAGTATCCTATAACTCTGTGGATGTTAATAGTGCCCCCTGCTTCATTGACATTTCTGTCTTGCTTAAGGGTCTTCTGGGGTTCCCTATTGCTATCTGTATCACATTTTAACCATTCATTGCTTTTTTGATGCCCTTTTTCTCCATCGCCTGCATCCTTTTTTATTTCTTCCTACTTCTCTGCTTACTTGCTCCCCAACAAATCAAGCCCATCATCCCACACAGTAGTGTCTAATCTACTAGTGTCTAGTAGATTGCATGTGTGTGTGTGTGTGTGTGTGTGTGTGTGTGTGTGTGGCCACGCTACTTCTCCCTTTTCTGTATCCATGAAACGTGATTTTGCAACAACTCTCATCAAGAGAACTAGTTTTGTAGCTTTTTTGGTCTGTAGCATGCAATAGAAGTAATGGATCCCCTCTTTCAAGATCTTACCAGGTCTTGTATGTTTGTACTTTCTCTTGAAAGTTTTTCATTGCTATGGGAATTAGCACAGACTAGCCTTCTAGAGAATCCCTGGTGGCACATTGGGTAAAGCGTGCTAACTACAAGGTTGAAAGTTCAAATCCACCAGCCACTCCACAGTAGAAATAGCCAACAGAGTGGTTTTAGTCTATCCTACAGTGTCTGATAAGTTGGAATCAACTGCTGTCAGTGGATTGGGTTTTATGTGGGAGTCTTGTAGAGGATTAGTCACAATGTGGAAACGGACAAAGATGTCTCAGTCATTGCCAGAAGAGCTACCAAGTCCATCTGAGGATAACAGCAGACACCCAGGCAGACAAACAAACACTCGAACTGCCAACCTGAATTCAACCTAAATTACTGACCTCCAAAATCACGAGCTACAAAGATGATGGTTGTTGGGGATTTTTTTAATCATATAATTGGGTGCTCATACATCCAATCCATTGTGCTCATCACAATCCATACATCCATCCATAGTATGTCAAGCATATTTGAACATTCGTTGCCCTCATCATTCTCAAAACATTTGCTTTCTACTTGAGTCCTTGGTGTCAGCTCATTTTCCCCCTCCATCCCCATTCCCCTCTCGCTCATGAACCTTTGATAATTTATAAGTTTATTTGATGATGGCTGTTTTAAGACACCAAGTTTGAGGATGGTTTGCTACACAGCTAGAGCTAACTGCCACATCTACAATATCTAGTTTTCCTGTTACTTTCTTGTCTTCTTCACACCTGGCACAGCAGTTTTTTTCTTATATCAGGAAATTAGGAATTCTGATACACCTGGGAACATGATGCCCCCATGACATTCACCCTCAAAACAAACCATGCCTAGAACCACCCCTAATGTATGTGAATGTATGACTAAGAGGGTAGTCTTCAAGTTAAAGGGCTGTACATAGGACCGTAAATTTCTACACCCCAAATACACACTGTGGTCTTTCATGATTTTGCTCTTCTGCTTCAGTATCCTTTAACATGGAGAAGAACATTTGCATTTGCCCACTCTGGAGAACAACTTGTCTGTTTGTGGTCCTGTGGTGTTGCTGGGTGCAGGTTGCTGGGATGCTGGGATCTAAGTCACTGGTGTTTCAAATGCCAGTGGGGCACCCCTGATGGGCGGGATTCAACCGAGCTTCTAGACTGTGTAGGAAGAAGATGAGAGCAATCTTGAGCAGTGAAAAATGTATGCATAGCAGCAAAGCCTTGTCGACTATCATGCCAGGAAACAGACCTTTCCAGTTAGAATCCAAAATACACTCACGGCCACCAAGTCGATTCTGACTCATCGTGACCCTACAGGCCAGGTCTAGGTCTGTAGGGGGAGTTATAACCCAAAAAAAGCATTGGGAAGAGACAGGTTCTGATTACAGAAAGTCTGTATCTTCTGGATCAGAAAGTCATCTGGGAGACAAGAACACCAAATTCTCTCAGTTAGTGAAAGTTACTGATGAAAAATCATTAAATGAACATACAGCAATTCTATGGGATTATCATTTAATTTAAGTAGGTGGATCAGTGACTGCCCATCACCACCATACAAATGAATCATCATTGTCTTATTGGGCTTGGAGGTGGCTACACTGTATAGAAATGGTGATTAAAGTATAACTTTATAAAAATGCTTCCCTTTTTCTAACATTTACTATCTACAAAGACAACAACAAAAGCTTTATGTTTACAGCAAGATAGCTGTGCATGACAAATATAGTAATATGAAATAAAATATTGAAAATGAAGAAAAACTTTTTAAATAGAGATTTGACTCACAGCATAAACAAATGTAGATAAACACAAAGAAGCAAAACAAAACAACAACTACTCTCAATGATAAGGCCAACCCAAAAGACAGAGGACAGCAGGCCGGAAGCAGACACTGACCTATCACCACATATAAGGGGTGGCTTTCTGAGACTGTTAACTCTTTAGGGGAGTAGAAAGTCTTGTCTTTGTCCTGGAGAGCAGCTTGTGGTTTCAAATGGCCAATCATCTTTCAGTTAGCAGACCTACGTGAACTGCTACACCACCACAGCTAGAAGCTACTCAAAATATGACTGAGGAGCTGCCTCCTGAAGCAAAGTAAACCTTGATGATGTGGAAAGAGCAATGCTTTTGGAAACTTGACTTGCTGATGGAGCTTGATTCCAAAGAAAAAGAAACAGATACAAACATCCATTGATAAACATCCACAACGAAGAATGTGCAGACTATGACTAGAAAATCTGGAAGTTGTCAAAAATGATCTGGACCACATCAAGATTGATATACTAGGCATTTGTGAGCTAAAAATAGACTGTTAATGGCCATCTTTAATCAGTCACATGGCCCACTGTGCCAGCAATGACAAATTAAAGAGGAATGGTTCTTACGATCATATTTAAAATGAACATTTCAAGATCTGTTCTGAGGTACAATATCGTCAGGGACAGAATAATATCAATACATCAAAGAAAACTTTTTCATAGAACTAAAATTCAAAATTTCACATCAATCACTAATGCAAAAGCTTTTCAACTTTGAAAATTTGTTCCAATCTTTGTAGTCTGAAACTGATCAAACATGCAATCGAAATGTCTAATGATTTGAATATGCAAATTAAAAATACGGAACATAGTTGGACAATATGGCCTTAGTAATTTGATAGAATTATGCAACACCAAAGACTTATGCATTGGGGATACCCCTTTTCAACAATATAAACAGACTAAGCACATGAACCTCATCAGATAAAATGCACAGATATCAATGAACTAAATCTGAGGAAAGAGATAATAAAGAAAGCCACCTATGGTGCAAATCAATTGTTCATATGTGAATTCCAATTGAAACTGGGGGCAGAAAACAAAACAAGTCTACAAGAGAGAAAGCATGGCCTTGAGTATCTCTCACCTGAATGTAAAGGTCATCCCAAGAGTGGACTTGATGCACTGAATGCTATTGAACGAAGACTTGGTGGGATGTCATCGTGGGCATCTTACTGAAGAAACCAAAAGGTGATTAGAAGACAAGGAAGAAAAATAGACCAAAGAGACCAGAAGAGATCCAGAAAATTGTTCATGAATGCAGAGTAACTAAAGAAAATGTCAGGGGGGTGCCCAGGGTTGAAGCTAAAGAGCCAAACAGAAGACTTCAAAGGTTGGCTTGAGAAGAAAGAGGAAACCAGTCAGCTAATTCAAAGAGGTCAGCAAACTGCAGCTTGGGAATCAGACAAATGTGACTCTTAGGATACAGACATGTGAATATGAAGTAAAATTGAAAAATTGTGTAGTATATAATTTAAATAATGTCTATTTAATTTGTAAAAATACATTTATGGTTCTTGAGTAGTTTTTAAATGACTGTGGACAGAATTGGCTCTTTTATTTCACAAGTTTGCTACCTTGGGGGCTAGATCATAAGAGACATTTCTCAAGTCAAAAGAATTGAAGGAAATAAAATCGAAGACTCAAGTTGCAAGATTGGAAAAGTACTCAAGGATCTCTGGAGTGCCCGTCGGTTAGTTGTTGGACTGCTTGTGGCAAGGCCAGCAGTGTGGATCCATAAGCCACTTCCACGGGGAGAGACAAGACTGTCTGTGCCTGTCAAGATGTAAGGCCTTGGAAACCCTATACCAGATCACTGTGGACTAGAACCAGCTCCATGACAGTGGGCTTAGGCTTATGGGCAAACTATTGAACAATACACAAAGCATCAAAAAGAGATCAAAGGAATACATAGAGTCACGGCACCAAGAAAGTCTCAGTCAACATTCAACCATTTCAAGAAGTAGCATATCATCAAAAGCCAATGATATTGAAAGAAGTGCAAACCATACTGAAGGACTAGGCTAGAAATGAATTTCCAGGAATTAACAGGATACCAATTGTAATGTTTCAAGAAAATGATGTAATATTGGAAGCACTCATTCCTTTAGGCCAAGAAATTTGGGAGACAGCTAGCTGGCCAACTCACTGGAAGGGATCCATGGTTGTTCCCATTCTAAGGAAAGGTGATCCAGCAGATGTGAAAATTATCAAACAGTATTATTACTGTCTCACAAAAAGTAAAATTTTTCTGATGATATTCCAGAATTGATTGTGGCAACACAGCAGCCAAACCAAACTCACTGCCACTGCATCAATACTGACTGGTAGTGACTTCATAGACCAGGGTAGAACTGGCCCTGTGAGGTTCCACATCAACTAGGGAATTGTAAAGCAGAGCAAAGGGATGGTTTAAAATGCCTCTAAAATCAGGAAAACATGTGCATCAGAATCATATTCTGACATCATACTTATTCATACTGTACACTGAGCAAAGCGTCTATGAAACCAGACTCTATGAAGAAGAATGTGCCATCGGTCCTAGAAGAAGACTCAGTCATGACCTGTAATATGTAGATAACACAACTGTTGCCTACTGAAAGCCAATAGGAATTGGAGCACTTACTGATTAATATCAAAGACTACAGGCTCAATATAAAGAAAATCCTCACAAGTGGGCCAGGTAGACAACATCAGGGTAGACACAGCAAATACTTAAGTTGTCAAGAATTTCATTTTATTTGGCTTCACCATCAACACTCACAAAAGAATCAGTCAGTTAATTAAATGAACAGTTCCATTGGGTGGATCTGATACAAAAGATCTTTTTGAGGAATTAAAAAACAAAGATTACACTTTGAGTACAAAGGTGCACCAGTCCCAGATCATGATGTTTTTAATTGTCCCATATGCAAGAAAAAGCTGGACAATGAACAAGGAGGACCAGAGAAGATTTGATGCATTTAAGTTATGGTATTGATAAAGAATATTAGCTATCCAAGGGACTGCCAGAAGAACTAACAAATCTGTTTTAGAAGACAGAGAGATGGAATGCTCTGTAGGAGGAAAGAGAGTGAGTCTTCATTGCATGTGCTTTGGAAATGCTAGCAGGAGAGAGCAGTCCCTGAAAAAGGACATCGCACTTGATAAAGTAGAGGGTCAGCCAAAGAGAAGATCTAGAACAGGGGCTGCAATAGTGGGACTCAAAGTCCAGACAGTGTGTCCTTCTGTTGTACGAGAATTGCTGTGAGTTGGGACTAGTTCCAAAACACTGAGAGAAAGAAGAGGGAAAAAAAGGGTAGGGAGCAGGTCAAGCTATTGAGAGGTTTAATAAGTGGCTTGATTTGATGAATACAAAAATTAAGAAAAGTATCTGATAGCAATTGATTAAATCCCATTGGCCAGACTTTAACCAAATAGACATTCTGAAACACAAAGGAGTCTAATGTAGTGTGTCAGTCAGGGTTGTCTTAAAGAAATAAAAGCAGGACACTAGTAACTCTTTTTATATATTTATATATAGAGAAAGGTATATAAGATAAGAAAGAAACAGTTAACTATCTATAAAGCAGTACAGATTGCTCGATGCAACTCACTTGCATGAGACAGCTAGAAGACTGGCAGTCCTTCAAGTCTTGAGGGCCGCTGAGTAGTCCTCTGTAGAGCAATCCAGGCTATCTGGTCATAGGCAGCAAACAGCAGAGCAGGTCACCAACAGTCAGCCAGATGACAGAGTCCAATAGTTCCCAGCTCAAGAGATGTATATCCCAGGAGTGTGGCAAAGTAGGGCTTGAAGGATCCTCAACTCACAGCTCCACAGTCCATGATTAGGTGTCCCACGGGTAGCATTGCTTGGAGGTCAAGGCACAGGATGAACAAGGCAGCTCTCTGGTCCGAAGATCTGGAAGCAAGAGAGAGGGCGGGACTCTCTGAGCCTTTCCTATCTCTGCCCTTCAATTCATCCCATGTGTTCATTGGCCATGCCATGACAGCAGACCCACCAATCTTCTGTGGCCATGTTGGCATAACAAACCTACCCATCACATGTAGCCTTTTTAACTTGGCATAACGGCCCCTGCCATCAGAGGTCTTACAAGTGAAAGACTGACTATCCGATTAGGCCATCAGTCTCTTCTGCAAATGCGCTCTAGTTTGAGATTGCTTTTACGTTTTCTCAGAGCATACAAAGTGTCCTGCTTGACTTTGTTTTGCATCCCATCCCCTTAATAGACAAGTTTTATCCATAAAGTTGATATAAATAGGAATTGACTCAATGACCATGGGTTTTAGGGCTTATCTATAACTCTCACCTCCTCAAATAGCAATGGATGGTAACAAGATGTATTTCGCCACCACTGTTCTACTGTGAATGGAAAACGAACTATAGCAAAATTGGCATGTGCCACAAAAGGATTTATTGGCTCATATAAATGAGACATCTAAGCTGGGACCGTCTGCAGGAATGAGTTGGTTGAGATGCTCTTCATCTCACAAAGATCCATTTTCTGTCCACCTCCCCACTGAGCCCTACATTCTTCTGCTCATCCACTTCATTCTTGAGCTGTATATGTCTGATAACAAGGTAGCAAGAGGAGCACCATTCTACACGCTTCCAAGTTCAGTCTCTGGGGACAGAGCATAAGTCTTATTGCAAATGTTCACCTCATCAGGTCATACATTCAATGAGTAAGCCCTTCACTGTGTCTGGGGAGAATGTTGGCTCACTGATTGCATAGCCTTTGCAACATCGAGGCCTGGTAGGGGAGATGCATTTGGTGTCTTTTAAGCTATGTGGCCTGAGTGTGTGGGAGAGGGTGGTTTCACACAGGAAATTTGGGACATTATTTTACCTTAAATGGATACTGAGCAGACAAACAAGAGATATCTGCGTTGGAGACAGAGTTCACATAATACGGGACTCAATTGACATTTTCCATGACTCAAGATATAACCACTTCACAGATATTCCCAGGACCATGGGGTGAAAAATAAAACAAAGCTCACAGGCTTCATATCATGATTAAATGATATAACATACTTGAAAATGTATAGAATAGAACCTCCAGGCTGAGATAAATCTTGTTAAGGCACCATTCTGTGAGCTATACTATTACCTGTTCTGCCGGATTAGACCACTAGAAAATTGTTGTCATCATCAATATTGTTACTGGCAGTCAGTGTGCCAAATTAGGGAATTGGTGAGACCCTAAGTCTGGTCTTCTGTGCTTTACCCTGTATCCCATTCTCTTTTCATCACCCTAAGTCTGCTTAAACTGCTTTGACTTTTCTATATCCCACTCTATTACATTTCTTTTATGAAAATATTTACATTAATATTAAGGAATTATTAGTAGCTCTAGAGGTAGTGGCCCCAAATTCACATTTCATGTAAAAAGTCTTCTTCATATGGGTTTCCAAGTAAAGTAGTTGTTTTCCAGCACAGGAGGTTTGTGGAAATGACTTTTCTCTGTAATCTCTGTCTGTTTCTTTTCCTATAAGAACTCTGGAAGATTTGTAGCCCTTAGATTTTGGCTTCTTCTTCTTCTTCTTCTACTACTACTACTACTACTACTACTACTACTACTACTACTACTGCTACTACGTCTGCCAAAAGAGAACAGGTCCAGGTTCAACACGACTGGCTGTGTAGACTAGGGTCATTTTATAATCACTGAGGCATGGACTGCTCACCCCAAGGTCAGCCATTCATGCCCACCAGCTGTTCCAAAGGGAGACATGAGACTGCCAGATCATGAAAAATGGCCACATGTAGATATGATTTTATATGAAATATCAAACCAAGCAAACTGTTTCTATAAAAATCAACATTGAATATATATTTTTCTGTTAAAAATTAAATGTCCTATAAAGATTTATACTTTAAGAAACCCTATACAGCATGGCTATGAGTTGGAATCAACTTGATGGCAATAGGTTTAATTTAGGTTTGGGGTGTGTGGATTCAACATATATTTATAAATGATGAATAACTATAATTCCCATCTACTGAGTCCCCGGAGTCCCTGGGAAAATCATTAATGCACTTGTTGCTAACCAAAAGCCTGAAGGTTCCAGTCAACCCATGAGCACTTCAGAAGAAAGATCTAGTGATCTACTTTTGGAAGAGTAACCATTGAAAAACTTCAGGGAACTAAAAAAAAAAAAAGAAAAAAAGAAAAACTTCAGGGAACAATTTTACTATGGTACTTATGGGATTGTTATGGGTTAGAATTGACTCAATGGGAAGCAGCTTTTTTGAGCATCTCCCATCCTGGTGTAGTGGTTACATGTTGGGGTGCTAACCACAGGTGAGCCATTGAACACTGTAGCCTGCTCCACAAGAGGAAGAGCAGACTTCCTACTCCATTAAAAACTATTGGAATTCCACAGGGACCATTCCACCCTGTCCTATAACGATGCTATGAGTCAGATTGGACTTAATGTCTGTGAAATCTTTACAGAAACAGGCTGTCTCAACTTTCTCCCAATGAGTGGGAAGTCAAGATTTTATATTTTTTTCCTAATCATTTTATTGGGAGCTCAAACTCTTAACCACTGTAACACAAGTCCTCCTGAAGAGAAGTCAGCCCTGTTTAATTCCAAAGTCTTTACTTTGCTATGCTGATATTCTGCTATTTTAGAATACATTTCTTTAAAATCTTTTGTGTCATTTAAACCACTGAAATATAGATTGTATGTAGGTGAATTACATGTCAATCATTTTAAACAGAAAAATATATATATTTAATGTTGATTTGGTAGAAATAACTTGCTTTAATGCTTGATTTGAACTTTCATGACCTGGCAGTTACATAATCTCCTGTCATCTTGAGTCAAAAGTGAGTCAAGCCTGTTAATCAGGTCATAGCCAAAGATGCCTCTATGAGGGCATGGTCATCTCCCAAGGATTCTGGGAACCCCTGTCTTCCTCCCTGCAGGGAGGACACATTGCTGTCCTTCACATTTCTATTGATAAGCCAGATGGAACTATGCTGATGGCAGCCGGAGTCTTAGAGCTAGAGGAGCCTCATGTAGACCATGTAGCACTGAGATGCTTCCACTGCCACTGGATCCACAAGACACCTCCCTCCCCCTCCCTGCCGCGTGCGCGCACACACACACACACACCCCACACACACACAGGCTTGTGATCTGCCTGCATTCAGAATCATTGCATGTGTTGCATGAGTCTGAAGAGGAATTTATAAATTGATACTGAACAAAAGGGCTAATATTGGACTTACACACTTGATCTGGACTGGAATGGAATGTTTTGTTAATATACAATTACTCTTTGATATAAAATCCTCTGTTATACATATATGATTGTCTCTGGATTTGTTTCTCTAGCACACATAAGTTCATTGTTTCAAAACAAACCTGAATCTCGCATGAAAATAATTATGCCTACCACATCAAACAAAACTGAGTAAGAATTAGGAGGCTTTGGGGGATGAGAAACAAAAAATCCTGCTGCCATTTTACTTCACTGGGCACCAAGATGTCATAAATAGGAGATGGTCGAGTCGAGTCAGTTCTGATTCGTGGAGGCATTATATGTGAAAAACCAAAGCTGCCCATGCCATCTTCACAACTGCTGGTATGTTGTGATCCTTGAGTACTTTGAGTGCCCTCCAGCAGCTGGGGCTGTTCTGCATTATATTGGATAATAATTCTGCTGTCATCTAAGAGTTTAGTCTGGCTAATTTTCAAAAGTAGGCCATTAGGCCTTTCTTCCTAGTTTGTTTTGGTTCAGTGACCCTGAATAAAGTGACCAGACATCCCACTTTTTAACAATTTACAACATCCCATGGTGTTTTAAAATTAAAATAAATATATTACAATACTTTTTTTGTGTTCCATGAAAATTTTTGTTGCTCTATATAGACCAAATTTTTAATCAAGAAATCCCCTCTGTCCCCCCCCCCCACCCCAGTCAATGGTGTCCCACTTAAAATCTGGTCACTTTAAAAATTTGAAGCACTAGTGACATAATTTTCAGCATCCACTACTGGACAGCAAATAGCCAGATGGGGTTGGAAGACACATGAAAAGTGGTCAGTAGAGTGAAACAGCTCAATTCCCTGTTAGACCTGGAAAAGGAGTTCTCAAATGTGAGTTGACTTGCATCCTGACGATTTACAGGGAGCCTTGCTGTGTTTCAAATTCCTGGACACCATTCCTAGGTGGTTCAAATCAATGTCGAATATTGCCAATTCTAATTAACTATGCAAAGAAGAAGAACTTAGAGTAGCCAAGAGTGAAATTGACTCTCCTTCTTGGTCACCCTTTAGCTTCTAATAGCTTGCTGGAGACAATCTGTACTTCTGACCTGCAGTGTTTCCACAAGTTTTTCTGAAGGGGAAAAAACAGATATATAGATAGATACAAGCATACAGACGTATCTAGATGTTGTTGTTGTTGCTGCTGCTGCTGCTGCTGCTGCTGTCAGGTGTTGTCAGTCAGTTCCAGTTCAAGGTGACCCGATGAACAACAGAGGGAAGAAGCACTGCCAGACCCCTGGTCTCCTCACCACAGTCCTCACGCTTGAGACCATGGATGCATTCACGAGGTGACTCCTTCTTGTCAAGGGTTTCCCTCTTTTTCTCTGAAACAATGGGATTCTTAGTTGAGTGTATTAATTGACTACTTTGAAAAAGTTCAGAGTTTTAAAGCTATCTGTGAGTGACTTTAAATAAGAAACTTTTGTCAGCAAATCATTGATCTTTTTTAAATCCTTGATGGTTTACTAAAACTGAATGGTCTCATAACTGGGCACACCTATTACCTGGTTTGTCTAAAAACTTCAAGTCAGAAATCATCCAGTGATCCATGCTCTCCATCCTTCTATTCTGCACTTGGATGGAGAGGGTCATTGACAAAGAAAGATGGGCAGAGACAAAGCACAAACGAACAAACAAACAGCCATGGAGGATAAGTAACTCATTTTCCAGAAGGTTAGTGTTGAACTTTCTTACAGATAAAGGGAATAAAAATGTTTGGGCTTCAACATGGCAATGTAGTTTTACATTTTCTCCTAGTGAGAGCCCAGGCAAAAGGTTTTCTTTACTTTGGATATTAAATTACCCCCTTGGGTTGGCTGCCTTCATAAACTTAACTGATTATTTCTCAGGTCACTTTGTGTAGACCCCATATCTGAGCTCATGGGAACCATTTATGAGGCCCTTGCTTCTCTTTTTTTACAAGATGGAGCCTCCCAGCCCACTTTATTCCCTGCCCTTGGCTATAACCTGAGGATCCCAGTGCTTTGTGGTGATGTTCTTTAGTGGGTCTAGAAAATTCGTCTTTTCAGACTTTATTTCCTACATTGGGAGAGTCGGTGAGGTGACTGAGCAAAGCCAGTTGAACAGTTAATGCTTTAACCTTGCGTATAATTTATACAATAAACAAAGTCACATGCTTCCCTAATAATTTAGATGTAAGCAAATGTTGATTTATTCAGGAAGGCTACTGCCAGGAGCAAGGCCTGCAGCACTGAAATTTGAATTAAACTAGGACAGAAGCAGGCTAGTCTATAATAACATTTGTATAATTTTATTTTTGCCCTTGGCTCAGTTCATTTCCTCATACAGTAGATGCATGAAATTGGTTCTTCAGCCACCTTTAGCTGATGTTCATTGATATCTGGGCAGGCAGAGAGGGAGGAGAACGCACCTCTCTAAACTTTGTGTTTTCAATCCCAAGGCCTTGAATTCCTAGGTCATTTCTGACAATGCTTATCTTTCTCTGAATTGTGTTTTCAGCAAATATCTCTGCAGAGCTTCAATTTAACCTAGAGGTACACTCCCCACCACCGCTCCTGGTGAGGAGGCTCTTAGAACTGAGGCTGTTAAACAGATGCAAATGTTGTGCTGCTTTCATGCTTGTATTCAAGCCCTGGGGCAGGAAATCTGAGTTCTCTTACTCGGCTTTCAGAGGTGAAATAAGGGCCTGAGGAAATTCTTTAAATGGTGGTGAAAAATAAACATTAACTTGAAACACTAAGGGCCCCAACTCCCCTTTTGTTATTAACGTTTGACTTAAATAAAAATTAGGAACAACAGTGGTACAACTTGCCACTTGGGGTCAGGAATGATAGAGCAGTCCCCAAGCCCTGTGAAAAATTGACCAGGGCTTCTGAAAAATAAGCAAAGTTTGTAACCCAAACACACTCAGATTTTCCCCAGCACCCCCTGAAATAAGACACCCACCAACTGCCGCACTGTTCGCAAAAGCCATAATCACTTTAAATGACTGACAATTATTTTTCTTCTTCTGCAATCACTTCAAGATCCGCATTTCAGGCTCTCATTCATAGCTTATTGGGGTCAAAAGTTCTGCAGTAAACAATTTTCTTCCCCGAGGTCAAGGAAATCAACGAGGCTAAAAAAAAAATCTCCTTCACTTTCTGTTTGGGAGAAGTTAGAGGAAAATCCCAATGAATAGGAATTAAAGAATCGGTATCTGCTTCTGATGTGACATAAACATTTCTCTCCTGCTTGTTCCAGCTGAGAAGATACCTAGCAGCCCCGTAGGGCCGGGAGGCAGATACTGTTGGGCAGGTGTATTCTGGGTGAGGGAAATCGGCTCCCAGGCTTGCCGGCCCTCCTGTCTGATTGCGCCCTGGGGCTGGGACCAGCAGCCGGAGGAGCGTTTCAGAAAATCCAGGCCATGTTTTGACTTCATTACGAATTCCAAATAGAACAAGTTTTTGCCTGGCTTAGGCTTCGGTTATGAAAGTTTCCCACAGCTCTCGAAAATATACAGAATAATAAATGGCGAGGCAGAGAAGTAGAAGGCCAGGGTAATTCCATCAAAGGTTCCGAGTCACATCATAAACCACAATTGAAGGGCCCGAGGAGCTTATGTCACTAGGACCCAGAGATAAAATGCTTTGCCTTTTGGCCCCGGGGTCACACATTGGGGCTGGGGCTTTGAGGTTCTGTCCTTTGTTGGCAGGCTGGAGGGGAGCAGGGCGCAGGGAAAGCGGAGAGAGGCTCCCTCCTCCCGGCCGCCCGCTGGCCTTCCCTCAGGACAGGATGCGCCTGTGAGGGCGGGCA
>PVJH01000553.1:257028-294191 GCA_004026705.1 Nesogale talazaci
ACCCCCTTAGGACTCTGTCTCTCTCTCTCTCTCTCCCCCCCCCCCCTTCCAGTTTTCTTTTCCTTTTCTTTTGCTGGTTTCTTTATTAAATCAAGATGTAGGCGAACGCGGCAGTTCCTGCAAACTTCCTCGGGGAGCCAGCGCCTCCTCAGTGTACAGTCTTCCCAGCCTCCTCCCCTCTCCTTTGTTCCCATGGCCCTCATAGCTCTGCTTCCAACAGATGCCCTGGTGACAAAGAGGGTTAAGGGTTCGACTGGGAACCACAAGGCCGGTGGTTGGTTCAAACCAGGGGCACTATGGGAGAAAGCTGAGGCAGTATTCTAGGAATTACTGCCTGGGAGCCCAGTTCTACAGAGTCCTAAGGGGGTAGGCAGCATTGAGTCGGCATGGAGTGGAGGGTAGTGGGCTTGGGGTCTTCTTTATCCTTCTTCCGCCCCCCTGCCTTGCTCCATGGTCTCCCTTTACTCACTTCAATCTGGTTTGGGAAAGCACCATGCAGATTCCTGAAGACATAGGTGATTCGAATTCTGGAGAGCGACCAGGAAGCAGCCCCACACACCTTTTTTTAAAAAACCTGTATAATTTGTTCAATACCAACAGCGGGGGCTTATCATGAATTCTCTTTTCAGAGCACTCTCTTAACAGAGCCGTACCTTCATAGAAGCAAATTTCTCCAACTCCTTTTTTTTTTTTTTTTTTTGGTTGTTAGATTTAGCCAATAACTGTGGCCTGATCATTCCTAATTCATCACTGACCCGGGACTGGTGGTAAACTGTGACTTTATGCCCTCACCAATGGATGATGACATCTGGGTGTGTGGTTTATGGTTGTCACGATGTCTCATACTTTATATATGCTAACTACTTGGAATCACTAAAGAGGCAGAAGAAGACACACACACACACACACACACACACAGGTTAGTGCTTAGATTCTGGACATAAGACTGTCCCCACGCCTACTTTTCCAAAGTCTTGACACATGACCATAATGTTATTAATGAGCAATAGTTGAGAAGCACCCAGGTGGGTGTCTTGCACATTTAGTAAAGCCTGCCAGCCCCTCCTCCAGAAGCTTCTAGAAGCATGAGAACTGATAAGAAATTGCTAATTTCCTTTAGGATAGGTACACCACCTCCCAGAAAATATACACCTTAATATAAAGTGAGAATTAAGAAATATGTTAAATTTAACTCAGCTGAAGCGACAATGTGAGGGGGAAGCTGTTTCCGTGGGGAAATCTACCAATGCAAGGGCCTGGGCACCGCCTTAAGCGACAGCAACTAGAAACAAGGTGAAAAGAAATTTATTCACTGTCTCAAAGAAATAAAGACCTCAGCTTTTGGGGGATTTTGTTTTTTTTTAAATGAAAGATCATTGGCATCAGATACTAATCGCAAGGTAATTATTTTTTAAAAGAGACTGCTACGTAAGTCATTTTCACCCCGGACACCCTTGGGCTAGTTTACAAACCTTGAGACTAATTCTGCCCTTGGTGGTGTGTGAGCCGGTTGTCCTTGGAGTGAATAAAAACTGCTTTCCAGGTTACCCTACGCTCCTTTGAAAAGGGGGTGCAGAAGGGGGTGGAGTGTCCCTTCAGAAGATCAGGATAAAAATGCATCTGATTAAAACACACCCCTCAAGGGCAATTTGGATGAAAAGTTAAGCTGGGCAACATCAAACTAGGGCCCTTCCTGTAAAATACATCAAATTCAAAGGATGGTGAGTGGGGGGAGGGGAAGGGGACCTTTTTTTCTTTAAGCTGCGAATATTTCTAATGAATCAGAGATTCCATCAGCTACATTGCTTATTTTTCTTTTCCCAACAATAGTCTTTTCTATGTAAAAGACGGAGAGGACCGAAAGAGTAGACAACACTCCATCTCCTAAACACGTGGATGTTTCCTGGTGTTCTGGAAGGAGCACTGAGTGGGTTTCAAGCTAACAGTAGAATCCCCACAAGATTCAACCCTGAGGACCTGTCTTTCCCTCAACAACGTCCTCCATCTCACTCCCTTGAGTCAGTTCTGACAGGAGGACAATGTAGAACTGTCCCTTTGGGTTTCAAAGACTGCCTCTTCACAGGAGTAGGATGCCTTCTCTTCTCCCAAGAGCCACTGGGGTCCAACTCCTGACTTGGCAGTTCACAGCCCAGCAAGTACCCACTGTGCCACTAAGGTGTCTTCTGGTGTGGGGGTGGGTGGGGGGGAATCTTCTATTAATGCCTAGTAGGGGACACCTGAGAAGCCTCCTCCTCCAGCCCCTCCCTGCCTGTATCCTCCAGACCTCTCTGTTCAGATACCTTCACCCGAGTCAGGGAGCAGCGTGGGCTCAGTGGCAGGACCCTCAGCTCACCTGCAGAAGAGTTGGTGTGCTTCTCAGCCCGTGCACCCTATGTGCAAGTCCCCTCCTGTTCGTGAGGGAGGTTTTGGAGTAGCTGTGATGCTAAAAGGATTTTAGCACAACTTCCAGACTGAGACGGACTAGCAAGAAAGGCCGGGTAACCTACTTCGGGGGTGCAGGGGAGAGCTAATAAAAAGCCCGTGAATCACAATGGTCTGATGGATGAATTGTGTGTCCTGAGGAGACCAGACCCCTGGCAGCATTTAGATCCCCGGTCCCTGTGCGTTCCTGTCAATGTGATGATTGCTCAATTTGATGACGGCTCCCAACAATAGAGTAAGGTTGTGCGGGATGTCCTTGGGGATTTTTTCTCGAATGCATGGACACCCATCTCTGGCTACATTTCCTAGCTAGCCAGGCAGTCATCCAGAGCTTCATAGCTGTCTCTAGAGTGAGGTTGCACTCAAGCAGTATTCTCATCCACTCATTCATTCACCCAACCAATATTTACTGAAGGGTTGAAGATGTGCCACACACTGCTTCTAGAAGCTGGGAATCCAGATGGAAACGGAATCAGATCCCACCCTCCAGGAGTCTTTTGCTTACCAGATATCCTAAAAACCAACAAAAAGAGTGCATGAAGACAACAAACACAGACAATGATTAGCAAAACAACTCGCTGAGCTAGGGTGAGCTAAAGTGGATGGGAAGGGCTGATCTGAAACCCGAATAAGAAGACCCCTCATTCGGAATTCTCCTGGCTTGTCCTCATGACTGATATACTATGGTGTACTCTCGCTTGTGCAACCTCACAAATTGATGTCCCAGACAACCCACGTGCCTCTCCAAGCAAAAACCTGGCATAGCCAGAACACTCACCCCCCAGGAAACCTCTAGGCATCCTGGCTGAACTCAGGGCATATTTAATTACTGAATGTTCTGCAAACATCCTTCAAATTGTAAGGCTCACTCCATTACTATGGTTGACTTTCGAAAACGGTTGCCTTTCTTTAGTCATGGCAACACCCACATCCCCCCTCCAGTTTCACCGGGGAAGTTTCTTGGACTCTTCGTTCATTTGGAACCGCCACAGGTTAGCTGTTCAGCCCTAAGCAATGCTGAACAACTAGGTAGGGGTAAACTGTGCTTGCTTTATTGGGTTAGATAACAGAGTTCGTTGCTACATGAGCAATTTCACGTTTGGGGGAAGTGGGCAGCCGCGGCAGCGGCGCTGTCTCTGCGCAGGCAGCCTCCTTCCAAGCCAGCCAGTTTAGAACTGATTGCTTTAGCTTGTGGTTTACAAGGAAAGACTTCATATCACATATTCATTTTTTAAAATGCCTTCCTATGCCCCATTGTAGCCTGGTTAGGAAGCCCAGGAGCCTGGGAAAGATGACTTAACAGGGTTTTGTTTTTCACCTTCTTGCCTTTGCCCTCCCCGGGTCACCCCCCTCCCCCCCCACATCCCCACCACACACACGATGGTTCCTTAGGTGTTTGATGCTTGGTCAGAAAGCCAACCATAACTCAGGCGGAAAACGGGACTCCATTGAAAAAACATTAAAAGCGGTATGGGAGGCAAGTGGATGTGGCCTGGCTCCCAGCAATAAGGAAGCAAAAATGCCTGCTGCCGCTTAGCAATAGAAAGTGATGTCCTCATAAAAACATGGCTCTAGGCTGCTGTGCCACTAGAAATTCTTCTGTCAGCTCAGAATATTTAGCTCGAAGGGGCTTTGACTTTCAAATGCATCTTTGGATGCAAAATAGGCAGCACAGGGGGAGAGAAAGCTGAAGAAGAGGAAGAAGCATTTGCTCCCAATTATGATCAGTTTATGTTAAACTGAAGATTTCTATTTTTCTCCCCAGATGGAATATTTGATCAGAAAGTGTACAAGCGGATTAAATGAGTTAGCTCCCTGACAGGAAGCGATCCATTGGCCTTCATCACTACAAAATATTGCTGATCACTGATAGAGCGAAACAATATTAAAAGCCCCGGCACTCCTGGTTACCAGGGGAACCTTTCAGCCTAATTGGAAAGCACAAAGCTCCAGGCATCTGGAATGTTTGGTTTGAGGTTCTTTCACAGCATTCCAGGGCAGCCCGTCCAATCAATAAAAGGATGCCAAGCAAGAGGCTCACCCATTCCCCTGAGTTTTGTATTTGACTTGTCAAACTGGACGGAAAAAAGGGAGTTGGTCAAGCTGTAAAAGGAGGAGGAGAAACACAGAGAATGATATGCCTTAGTCTCTGGCTCCCATAATAGAAAACAATCAAATAAACCAACTTCAGCGCTCTGGAGAAGACAGAAAGGGCAAAAATTGGAAACATCTACGGGTGCATTTTCACGCATAAAAACATAAGCATCTTAGTCGACCTTCCTTTGTGCCAGGCCAAGTGGTCCTCTCTCCTGGAAGATTGCATTATGTGTCAAGATTGAATTATGATGACAAAGTGTCTCTTCTAAAACCTACAGACATTGGGGCTTTTTGCCATAAGAGATTGTGGTATTTTGCAACCCGGCCCTGCTGTAAGCAAGTGGCTTATGGCTGCCGCAATTAGAGACCAGCCTCCCAAGGAATCTCTGAGCTGTCAGTTCCTCAGGGTCCCTCTTGCCTGCATCCAGGTTCCTGCATGACCTTGCTACCCCATCCCCTTGCACAGCATCCAATGGCAGAAAAGGCACACTCTGGTGAATCCGCTAGAGCACAGTTGGTTCTGATGTCTGTAGAACTGTGAGCTCCAGAGAGCCTTCAGGAGCCCAGGTGGCATAGTGGTTACTCCTTGGGCTGTTAACCACAAGGTCAACAGTTCAAAACTCTGCAGGAGAAAGAGGAGGTTTGCGGTACCTCACAGAAACTTACAGGGGGAGTTCTACCCCAATCTGCTAGGGTCCCTCAGGTCCATAGCAGGACATTGATTTTGTTTTCCCCTGCAAGAATCAGGGAGAATATAAGCAGTAAAGATCAGAGCCAGTTCTTTCAGGCTTAATTTTCCTTTTTGCTGAAAGAAAGGATGACTAAGCTGCTTTCGTCACAGGTTTGAAAGGGAAGATGGGAAACGTGAGCAGATGTGTGGGAGATACAGAAACTCACAAAGCACAGACAAACTCGGGCACTGACATCGCCCTTTCAGTCTACAATAATCAACCTCAGCTAGCAAGTGGTCCGAGCCACCTAGGTGTCCAAGTTAAGAGTTCACACGCGTTAGCTTTGATTTGGATCGAAGAAGTGTTCGTTGTAATTTAATGACTTGCAATTGAAGTTCTGAAATCAGGATGCACGTGGCCAAGGCCAGGGTCAACCCAGCAGCAAACACTGCAGAAATGTCATCTTCATTGATGTGGTACATCAGGCCTCGAACTCCATAGAGTCTAAAGTTGCCTGAAAAGCATCCTTTGTAGGACATGGAATGGTTCGATGAACCTCTCTGAGCCTCGGTTTTCCCTTCTAAAGAGAGAGAGTAGTAAGCCCACCATCCCAGTAGTGGTTCCACTGCGAGGTGCAATCCTAAATGTCATCAGGTTGAAACCACCAGTAGCTCCCCAGGAGAAAGACCAGGCTTCCTATGCTGCAAAGAGTTCTGGTCTCAGAAACCCACAGGCGCAGTTCTACCCTCGTCTCTAGGGCTGTTATGAGTTGCCACTGACTGGATGGCAGTGCGTGCGGTTAGAGGTGGCGGCTGACTGAGCAAGCGCGGGGAGTTCACAGAAGCCGGAGCTGCACGTGCCTGTTCCCGGCCAATGGGAGTCGCTCTCCTTCTCTAGTCTTTGGCCAACTTAAACTGGTCAAGTCCACACTGTCTAAACCCACTGCCATCAAGTCAACTCCAGCCCACAGCCAAGCCGCACTAGAGGGATAACTGAGTCAAACCAAGCCAGGAAGGAGTTGAGGGCCAGCCGAGCTGCTGGTGACCATCGGTGACGCGGGACATGATGCCGTGCCACGTTGGGTCTAGAGTTCTACTCATTGCATCATAGTGTCTTCAACTCTTCCTTCTTTCAACTGCCACTCTGCCACAGTAGGAAAGAATGCCAGCGTTCTTTAGAAAAGTAGTCCTCGTGGTCTCTGTGGGCTAAGCCTTGGGATCTTAAATGACTAGTCAGTGATGCAAAGCTACCAGCCACTCTGTGGGATGATGGGGAGGCAGGAGGATGGGAGAAAGGGATGGGGGAAGATAGAGTTGTGGAGAAAAATGATTCAGTAGTAGCTTCAATGCAGACTCACAATCTCGGAAACCCTAGGAGCGATCCCTTCCTGGGACAGGGCCTCTGTGAGAGGACACCAATTGGACAGCAGGAGGCTCGCCTTCCATTCCCACTGCAATGGAGTCCATTCTGTCCCCGAATGACTCCACAGGACAGAGTAGATCTGCCCCGACTTTGAATCCTTTGGGGAGCAGAGAGTGCCCCTAAAGGTGGGTGGGAACTCTGCAGTTAGCAGGCTTTGTGCATAATTTTTCTGCCCAAATGACAATATTTATAAAGGCCTTGTTGATCATCAGGAATGAGCTAAAATGGTGAGGCATTCTAAAATTAAAAGAAGGTCCAAGAGTTCTTTTTGCTCGACTCCAGAAGTCTTTCTTTTAAATTTTTTTTTAAAAAATGTAATGAGCAACCTCCAATCTCCACTAAAAGATCCTTAAAATAGCTTGCCTTTGATTTGATTTTTCCTTTTTGGTCAGTGGTGAAACAAATGACCTGCAGGCTTCCAGCAGTGCTGCTTTCCTTCCCCTTATTAGTATTTTCCTGCGCAACTCCTCACCGGGACAGTGTGGAAATCTTCCTGGGCCCAGTGGAGGTCATGGTTAGTGGTGCCATACTGCAGAAGAGGAAGAGGTAGACAAGGTATGCCTTAAGAGATGTAAGCATTGCTCACTTCAAAAGCTAACTATCTGGCCCGAGAGAAAGAGATCAATAAACATGGGCACTACCAGGACTACCCTGCGGTAGCAATGCTTGCTTAGATGCATGGTATCTTACTGCAGAGCTAGATCTGGTCATTTCAAGGCAGGAGGCACCTCAAACAAAGAAAACAATGGCTCTAATGTGCAGGAGGGATCAGATAGAAAATATAGTACTTACGCAATCAGAATAAGTATAAAAGATATGATACGTATTAGAGACCCATGGATGAGCAAGTTGAATATGCAATAAGTCAGATATCAGTCTTTACCTTAAAATGTTCTTCCCAGTTCAAATCCAGCAGCAGCTCTCCAGGAGCAAGACTGGGCTTCCTACTCCCACCAGGGCAGTGATGCCACACACATTAAAAAAAAAAAAAAAAAAGTTCTTCCATTAGTCCATGAAAGTAGGCCTCTGAGGACTGTCTGGAAGTTGTACAAAATTCCCAAAAGCTCCTATTTCAGACAGTTTGCTATTGTGTATCTTTGCAAATAAACATCGTGTGTGTCCCAACAAAACTCATATATCTGTGGCTCACCTAAAGCCTAGACCAAGGCCCTAAGCTGGGGCTATGTGGTTTCATGCTTCAAGTCCACAGGACTTGAGACGTTCCTTGTGCTCTGCTGAGCACTACCGAGCTGGACCTGCAGTTTCAGACTAACATAGCTGCCCAGAGGAACCTTGATGGCATAGTCGCAGAGGTTACTCATTTGAATGCTAACCGCAAGGTTACCAATTTAAACCCAGATTTGCTTTGCTGGCAAAAGTGGCAGCTTTTTGCTCCAGGGAAGATTGACGGCCACAGACACCCACAGGGGCATCTCTCTTCTGTCCCACAAGGTCACTGTGGGTCAGAATCAAGGGAGTCAGTTTGTTATCAGCTTACTCTGAAGTGGATCAGGATGGTATGGGATTTCTCACTCACAACCTCATCCCAACTGTTCTCAGAAAGGACACCAGTCACTAGATTCTTAGAACAATTTTTCAGGATCTGGCTTCTTTCTCTGACCCTGGTACTCTTGAGAGACTGGTTCCTGGACAAGAACATCACGATTGTGGGAAACTGGATGAGGCAGTGGGAAAGAGGAAGACCCTGAATGAGATGGATTGACACCACGGCTGCTATAATAGGAATCAATTCAATAGCAAAGTGTTTTTCTTGTACTCCAAGTACTACGGGGTGTCATACATAAAATCTCCCATCTGCCTTTTTTAGGGTATCATATTATTCCTAATCTCATTCAACAATCGAGAAGCTGAGTGACAGAGTGACTTGCCCCCAAGGCCCAACATTCAATCACAGGACTGAGACGCAAACTCAAGCCCCCTCTGCATGCAACCACAGTGGGGCCGTAGTTCGTTGATTCTGAGCTTTGTGCTAGTGTTTCACATATTGACAGCACTACAATCAAGAGAATCTTCTAAATAATGATGGATCCAGTTTGATTAATAGCATTCCTGATACCCTCCCCTGTCCCCTCTCCCCTCCCACTCCTTGACAAGCATCAAAAAAGGGGGAAAATTAAAGACATATCATTACGATTCATTACAAACCAGTATGAAGAAAATCTGGTTTCTACTGAAATCCTCAAAGAAGTGCTCCCTTCACAAGTCATAAGAATGTTTGGGACCAAAGTACAAGATATTCCTAAGACTTTGGGTTTGTTATCAGTAAAGTGCCTGGGGAGGGAGACCTATCCTGACTTATATACCAGGTGACCATGGGAGTCTGCAGGGGCAGGGTGAGGTCAGATGGACCAAGAAGGAGGAGTGTAGTCACTAGAGAGGTTTCTCTTTCACCGAGAAGGTATGGGGTGGGAGATTCTGGATTGTGTCAGATTCTGTTTCTATCTTTGGGCAAAGAAAACATTCCTAAACTAGCAATCATTTCTGACTGAAGAACCAAAGCTTAAAAAAGTGTCTGGCTTCCTAACACCAAAGTCTCTAATCAAGCTTGCAGTTAAACTTAGCATATGGTTGACAATAGCTAGGAAACCAGAACCATTGCTATTTTCTGATAGGCCATTCTATTCAGCCTAAAGCCACACTTTTTCCTTTCCTTCAAGCCTGAGGTCCCTTTCCTGATTGTGTCTAGAAGAATCCCAGGGTAGGAGACCTATCTGTAGGCCCTGTGTTGTGCACTGGTTAACAGACTTGTTGGCTAACTGAAAGATCTAAAGTCCTGTTCCCTCTTGGAAGAGTTTTAAAGCCTATGGAGCATGGTTCTACTCAACAAACACAGATCACCAGCGATCCTGACTTGATGTGTTATTTGGTTTTGTCCTCACAGGCCCTGGCATGCTTGCTCTGACATTTGTGGGCCAAGGATGGATGGATGGATGGATGGATAGATGGATGAATATGAGCAGTAATGCTCTCAAAGTCCCAGAAGTCCAGAACCAGAGCCAGTTTAGAGAAGACTTTCTGAGGTCTGCGTTCTGGGGAGATAGGAACCTCTGACTGCCTTACAGTGGAGGGATGGAGACATGGCTCCAAACTTCAATTATGCCTTGCACCTGAGTAGTAAAAATTAAAATTCCTAGAATCCTATTAAGCCCTAAGAATTCAGTTGGACCTGAATAGTTTGTATAAATCTTGATGAGACAGAAAGCTGGAGAAAGAAACCCCTTGAAGGTGTCTAGGGACTAGGACCAAGGGGCAGTTATATGCATGCCTGGAAATAAGAGTGACGTTTGTGAAGACTCAGAGGCAAATGTAAGTCTACCTTGGTGAACAGGATGAGTCAAGTCAGGATCCAGTGCAAGGGGACAAGGGGCGAATTGCCTAAGAGGGACTGAAATACAAATACACCCAGTGGAAAAGAAAATGAAAAGCTACTTTCAGACTCCTGAGAAGTAAAATGAAGGAAAAGGAACTTGAGAGAAGGAATGAAGAAGACATGGGGGGAGAGAGAAAGACTGAAGCAAGAAAACAAAACGATCCCCTTCTCCTCCATAAAATGAAAAGCAATGTCTAAGAAGTCTATGTCAGTAATTTCCGATGACCTTTGTGTCTCCATAGTAAGCACCTAGAAGACCCTGGTCCCACCTTCTTCCCCAAATAACATCCTGGGGGGAAATAACCTACAACCACCAGAGCAAAACCATTGAGACTCAAATCCCAATCATCCAAAAGACTTCCCTTTAAATGCATACATGCACCTAACTCACTATGGCCATGCCCTATCTATCCACTGACCTAGTGACTGTCATACCACGGTGCCCTGTGTGTTGCCATGACGCTGGACGCTACGCCCATCATGTTTCCAATAGCAACAGGCTCACCTATGGGGGACAGGTGTCCAAGGAGCTTCCAGACCAACGAAGTTACTAGGTAGAAAGGCCTGATTGAGCTATGTTTTAAAGTCAGCCGATGAAATATCTAGAGTACACCACAGACTACTGTCTGATGCTGTGCTGAGAAGTGAGGTGCCTGGGCTGAGAAACAAGCAAACAAAAATGCTCCCTGCCCTCTAGTCGATGTCAACTTACAATGACCCAATAAGACAAGGCAGAACCGCCCCTGTGGGTTTCTGAGACGGCAGGCCTAAGTAGCCTTTCTCTGGTGGAACCACTGGGGGTTTCCAAGCACTCGCCGTAGACAGATCAGGACAATGTATCAGGCTCCTGTGCCACTAGGGCTGAGAGACACTACACTGTGGTGGCAACTACGGACTCTAGCTTACCAAAGGTCATGAACACGGCAAAGACCGTGACCACGGAGCAACCTCAGGCATTTCTGCGCTCTGTTCTGAGTGCGGTTGCCGGCGGCCTGGATAGTAATCCTTAATGTTTCCAGCTGGGAGTTTGTAAAACAATCATAGTAATTAGAACAACCGTAGTCCTGCCCTTTTACCATAAATGACCCTAAGTGCCATCAGGGGAGGTGATGGTCTATTGCCTTGTAAACAACTCTTTCTTAACGCAGTTTGTCCTTAATGCTTCAGGCGGCAGAGAGAATCCCTCCGGCCCTTGGTAACAGGAGGGTATCAGGCAGACTGCGAGCGGAGCGGCAATGGACAGAAGGGTCATCACAGAGGTAGGGTCCATATGGTCCTTGAAGGTGACTCCCAAGAGCAGTTCTGTTAACAGTGAACCTGAGGGAAAAGGGCACGTTCTGGGGATGGGAAGAAAATGGCTAACAGCAGGCTGAGGGGCGCGGAAAAAGCAGCTCAGCCCACAGACTCCACTGGCAGCTCATGCAGATGCCACGTAGAGGTGTGCGAGGTCTTTGTGCCTCTGAACGCAGAAACCCAAGTATGAAAGGAGGAGGGAGATTGCAGAAAGGGATGTAGGTTTAGGAAAGCAGCCTTTAAAAACGGCACAATCTATCAGAACCCAAGGAAATGGCAGAACAGTCCCTTCCCCTGCCTCTACCACTGCTGATCAAAACGACTGGGAAAAATAAATACACACACACACACACACACACAACCCGAAATCATGAAGGCTCAGAAATTTGAAGACGACGAAAACTGAAAAGATAGGGCAGGGAGGGGTTGACGCAGAGAAGAAAATTCTCCATCTGAAGGCGGCAAGACTGAGGGCAAGAGTTTGCAATTACAGGGAAGGGTGAAATGGCAGAGAAGATATGAAATATCGGATTTGTGTTTGTTCTCCCCGGAAAATGAGGCTCTTCCTACCCCAAGGACAATTTGCACAGACAGTGGAAGTGTGTGGCGGAGGGTTGGGGGAGGGATGGGCATCTCTGCTCATTTCCCAGCACAGCCCACGCAGGCCTGTGCGACCCACCACCCTGGCAAAGCTGCCCGGACCTCCAGTGCCCACGTAGCCTCTATCAAGAACCCTACAGCATATGCCAACGTCTTTCATGCCAGACAAAACAGCTGAACCAGAGGTCCAGCCAGGGTATGGCCCACGCTGGAAAAGTCTCCTTTGAGTCAAGGCTCCACAGGCCGGCAGCCACCCCACCATCAGCCCAGAATTCATGCTTCATGGACAAGCTGGGCCTCTAGACCTCCCTCCACCCCAGCTCCCCAGAGAGCCCTCAGACTGCCCCTAAGATGGACTTTGACCTGGGCAATACAATAGTAAATAACCTGCATCGGTGACCCACACCCACCCCCCTCAATTCTTCACAGCAAATCGGCCCTTAAATGACTTCGTTCCTTCTGATCCAGGTCACATTCTTGGGTTCACATGGTCCTTTTCTTCTCTGTTCCCCCTCCTGCTCTTTTCTACCTTACTAAATGCTGTATGTCGTCAAACATGCATTCTTAAAACAAAGCAAACAGTTCTATGGAGCAGTTCCAACTCACCGGCAGCTCCGCAGGGGGATGGGGGGGGGGGAGGAAGGAACACACAGGGGGTCCCTGTGTGCCAGCATCCACTCCATAACAGCATGTTTGGTCTGGTTTGGTTTGAGGAATTCACATATCATGCAATTCAATAATGCAATCACTTCAAGAAGAGTTGTACATATCTCCAGAATCAATTTTAGAACATTTTCTTCATTTTGATGCTCATCATTATTAACTCCCCAAGTCCCCCCAACCTCCTCTACCATATCCCCAAGGAACCCTGAATCCGGTTATTGACTCCATAGATTAATCTATCCTGGATTTCATATATAGAAAGACATTAAAAAACAATGAGCAATAACAACATAAAACTAACAACAATAACAAATTGAAACATTAAGAACCTCAATGGAAAAAAAAGTGGACTGGAGTAATTTGGAAAAGAATATCAACAATGGTCGTGCCACATGAAGAGTATAATTGATGTACCGAATTATACATGTAGAAGTTGTGGAATTGGAGAAAGTTTTGTTTATATTTGTGCCACAATTAGAAAGAATAATAATCACATGAATAACAATGAGTACAAGGAAGAAGAATAAATTCTAGAATTGAATGTGGTGGTAATTGTACAACTCTTCTTGATATGATTGAATTATATGATGTGAATGAAGTGCTAATAAAACTGAAAAGAAGAGAAAGCAGAAAATATTAAAAAGTAGAACAAGTTTCAAATGGATCAAAAGGGAGATCAAATGATCAAGCAGGTGTGCATTCATTTTTATCTTTCCTGTTTCATTGCGCTAGATTTCTTGTAGTATCTGGTGTGCCCATTTGAAGTTTGCAATTCAAAGGTCTTCAGTATAATCATAGTCTTGCAGCCATCACAATTTATGGAATCCTACAGCCCAAAAGAAATTCTCTATTGAATAGAAGTTACTCTTTCTCTTCTCCCACCAAACCACACCACCCAAGCTCACCACAGGAGAACACTGCTTTCTTGCTTTCTTTCTTGCTTTCTTTCTTTGCAGGTGACGTCTCTATTCCAGACCCTTCGTTTAAATGGAATCATGCAATATGTTTTGTTCTGTGACTGCTAACTTTCCTTTATCGTCATGTTTTCAAGCTATTATGCTGAATTATAAATCTTCATTCTCTTGGTTGTTGGTGGTGATGTTAGGTGCTGTCGAATTGGTTCCAACTTGGTTCCAACATTACCGATTGAACAAGCATGGTGAGAGAATACGACTGTGATGCACAGTGCCTGATTTTAAACAGGGAAATAGCCCCTTGTTCTTGCACAACTGCCTCTGGATCCAGAGACAGGTTCTGTATGAGCACGAGGACATGTGCTGCAATCCTTTGTCATGGTTCCGAATTGGTTCAAGTAAAGTCACTTGAGTGGTGACTTTACGTACAACAGAAGGAAACCCCGACTAGCCAGGCACCATCCTGACAACTATCATGCTTGAGCTCATTCTGGGGGCAACTGTGTCCGCTTCATCAAAGGCCTTCCTTTCTTTCACTGCCCCTCCTTTTCCAGGGACTAGGCTCTCCTAGTAATATATTCAAAGTATGTGAGATGAAATCTTACCATCATGGTCTCTAAGGAACATTTTGGTTATAGATCTTCCAAGACAGATCTTTTTGTTCCTTTGGTACTCCATTGTTGTGCTGGTCTGGGTAGACTAGAGAAACAAATTCAAAAATGCTCATATATGTATAAGAAAGAGATTATATAGAACATTGAGAAAACATCCCAATCCAGTCCATCCAATGACATACGTCCAATACAGCCTATATATTATAATGCCTATATATCAGATAGTAATCTATAAAGTCCTCTTCAGACTCAGGAAACACATGTAATGACACCTAATGCAGAATGATCACAGGCCAGTGGGTAGAAAGTCTTTGGATCCAGTGTTGTTGTAAGAATCTCAGCGCTGGCAGGAGTCTCTACGTGCCTTCTCTAGGTCCAAGTATCTGGCTCCATCAGGGTAGGTCCATGTGGCTCCTCCTCAGGGATGTCTCACAAGGAGCCAGCCTTGTCAGTCGAGTGTCTCCAAGGAAGTGAGTGTCTCCTGCTTTTAAGAAGGAAGTTCCAGAATTCTCAGAGGAGAAGACCATGCCCACACAGAGGTCTTATTGGCTCTCTCCAGTTTGATAGGTTAGAATCCACTCCTACACTCTTTATCCTCAAATTGACACAAGATTAGGTGACTGTCACAATGGCACTTTCAATATTCTCCGCCAGCACCATAACTCGAATGCATCAGATTTTCTTTGGCTTTCCTTATTCAGTGTCCAACTTGCACATGCATTTAAGGCCATTGAAAACACCGTGGCATACTTGGATCAGGCATACCTGAGTCCTCAAAGTAGCATCTTTGCTTTTCCACACTTTAAAGAGATCTTGTGCAGCCGATCTAACAACTCTCTTGTGATCTCTTGACTGTTACTTTCATGAGCATAGCTTATGGGTCCAAGAACGATGAAATCCTTGACAACTTCAATCTTCCCTCCATCTTTCATGATGCGGCCTACTTGTCCAGTTAGGATTTGTTCCTTCACATTGAGCAGTAATCCGTACTGAAGGCTACAAACCTTGCTCTTCATCAGGAAAGCGCTTCAACTCCTCCTCACTTTCAACAAGCGAGGCGGTGTCATCTGCACATCACAGGTTATTAATAAACCTTCCACCCATGCTATTGGCACATTCTTCTTCCTAGAATCCCTCTTCTCTATCTGCTCAACGTTACCGATTGAACAAGCATGGTGAGAGAATACGACTGTGATGCACAGTGCCTGATTTTAAACAGGGAAATAGCCCCTTGTTCTTGAACAACTGCCTCTGGATCCAGAGACAGGTTCTGTATGAGCACGAGGACATGTGCTGCAATCCTTTGTCATGGTCCACACAGTGGAAGACCTTCACATTGTCACAGAAACCCAAGGAAACATCTTTGTGATAATCTCTATTTTCAGTCAAAATGGATCTGACATCGCATTGATATCCCTTGCTCCTTGTCCTCTTCTGAATTCAGCTTGACTCTCTGTCAATGCTTATGACTCCAGTCATTGTTGGAAGATCTTCAACAAAGTTTTCCTTATTTATTATATCAATGATATTGCTCCACATTTAGCATTTGTGTAAATTGTTCAAAGACATTTGGACTGCTTCTACTTTGGGGCTATTATGAATCATGCTGCTATAAACATTCATGTACATATTTTGTGTATATATCTTCATTACTCTTGGACATATACCTACAGGTGGAATAGCTTATGTGATATGTAGAATTTTGAGAAGCTGTCAGAAAAGTTGCTGGTTGTGGCAGTCATGTGCTTATGTTAATTTTATGATTGAAATGTAGGGGTGGAGTCTGGCCTATTAATCTGGAGATAGCCATTGAGTAGCCAATGAGGCCTCTGTGTGGGTATGGCTTTCACCTAAAACTCCTGGGAAATCTCACAATATTTCCCTCATGAAGATGAGAATCTATCTTCCCCAGTTGTTGGGAGTTAGTTTCAGAGATGATCAATCACAGGCAACACAGAATGGCTGCTTCTGGGAGGATGGAGTAGCCGGTGGAGAAATCACATGGCTTGCCCTGAGGGAGCCGGACCTCTGAGGTTGGGACAGCCACATGGAGGCCTCTTCCAGCCATGAGTTGCTTCTGCCACCATGGGATGCTGTTGATGGACCCTGAGGCCTGGAAGCGAGGAGACATGGGGAGACCCCTGTTGGTGCCGGGACTCTGTAGCCACTGACCTGTAACTTTGTGAGTCAGAAGGAGACTTTATGGACTGATTTCGGGCATATGGGTTAATATCGGACTTGTGACTTTGAGCTGGACTGGGCTGGGATGTTTTCTCAATGTCCTATTCCCCTTGAATATAAACCCATTCCTTATATCCATATGTGTGGTTTTGAAATTTGTTCCTCTAGTCTATCTGGACTAACACACTGGTTGTCCAAAGTAGCTGTTTCAGTTTAAACTTTCATTATGAGTGCACCAAAATCCCAACTTCTACACGTCTTCACCATCACTTGTTAGAGTCAAAGATTCACTGTTAGCCAGAAACTTACACAGATTGACAATGTATTGGTCATTTTACTCTCTGTCAGAATCTTTGTGAAGCAATCCAGCATGGTATCCTGTTTAATTTTTATAGCACCTTGAAAATTTGATATCAATATCTCTGTGTAAATGAGATCATCAAGGGTCTGCATTTACTGAGTAAAAAGAATACCAGGGGTGGATCTGCCTTTCTGCCTGCCTCCAAACACTACCCCCAGGGATTTTTCTAAACTAATTTCAGTCCTGAGTGATCATCTCTTGCTCTGAAATATGAGCTAGTAAAGGGGTGCACACCACCTTATCTTGGTCTCTGATTGCTTCCTGTACAAGGTATTAGTTTCTCATAGAGACATTAGACTCTGTTTGACTGGGACTATTTCCCCTCCATTTTGTACTGGGGAAGTAAAATACTTAATAAACACTTAGAGACTTGGAGGGCTTTTTGAGAGTTTGATGTTTGTTTACAAGACATTTGAGTGAAGGGCAAGATTGTGACAACGCTTGCCTGTATATGCACATCATCACCACAAAAATGATACACCTGGACTGCAGAGGTAACGTTTCTTGTTTGTGCAAGCTTTATCAAAGAAAGAATGATATACAATTCAACTTTTCTTTAAGAATCAAAAAATCACACACACACATGCACATATACACAGGTGCATTTATGTGTATTATATGTCAGGACCTCGATATGTATTTTTTTTCTGATCTTTCTCAACACTCCAAAGCACTAATTATCCCTATTTTCTCCCTACACACACTGATATCAGAAAGATTCAAGGGAACAAAGTCACCCAGCTGGTAAGTGGCAGACCCCACTTTACTTTGTACCTGCTATACTATTCACTGAATGGCAGTAGATGTCCCCAGAGGCCATCAAGCTTGGCCATGGGTCGCTTGAGAGTGTCCTTTCCTCAGCTGTCAGCTTCTACTCTGGCTGCTTACTACCACCTGCTCCCACACAGACCAGCATCGTGCTATCTGATCCCGAGTACCACCATCTACTCCCAAACCGTCCTGCTCAGGTGGTGGGAATTAGCAGGGAAGCATTCCATTCTAAGGAGCAGGTGCTGCTGTTTGAACTCATAGGCCTGGGGCTTAGAGGTTTGCAATGATGGACTAGGACTAGATGCTACCTATTTAAAAACTCCTAAAATTGTGCTCAGCTACCATAGATTCCAAAGTGCTCTCAAGCACACTGTCCAAGGGGGGGGGGAGGAATTAATAGATTTCACAAGTTAAAACAGAGCCTGCTCGATCATATTCTCCTCATTAGTTACATCTTCTAGACGACTTTAAGTGAATGTTATTGAAAGAACCTTCAATTAACCCTAGACAGCTTGGTTGTAATCCAGTGTGACATTCATCACTTAATCTCCCTGGGCCCCTGTTTCTTCTACTTAAAAAGAAAAAGAGGAAAAAAAGATTTGATTGAATTCCATGATCCCCAAAGTCCTCTTTAAACATGAAAATTAAGTGATTTGCAGATACATAGAGGCCTTGCAATGAGGCCTCTCTGAAAGGGACAGGCTAAGAAGCAGGATAAGACTTGGAGTCTATAGATGAGCTTCATGGGAAACAAGAATGCCCTGGAAGGTATGCCAAACATTTGTGAGCTCACAGTGGACGGGAGAAGGTTTGCAATTCCCTTGAGTTTTCAATAGAATCAGGAACCCCCTAAAATCTGATAAATACTGACTCTTCATTAAGAACTGGAAATGTAGATGCAGAGAAGTGTCTTCCCTAGAGGGTTGGATTCCGACTATGGGCCATCTCACAATCTAACAGAGGACACATGCACGAATGTGAGGGCTGTGAGGCACTCCCTAAAGGGTCCTGCCCGCAGGGACTGAGCACCATAAGCCAGTGTCCCCCGTGATCCATCCAGGAGGGTCAGCTACATCAGATCGCCCTCCCCTGAGGGTTTAGCTCCTACATGAGCACTTCTAGGCCAGGGATCCTGGGCACTTGTAAATTTTTTTCTTTTTGACACACTGATCGAGTTGTCGGCTTCTGAAAGTCAGTGTTATCCTTTCCTAGGCCACCCGTCCGTCACTGTGCACAATTCCAAGGGAGATCTACACTTCGCTTTCATCACCAATCACTGTCTCTGCCACCCTCTTTATCGGGGAGGTCATCGCTAGATGAAACCTGGGAACCAATTAAACTTATAACTTCATAGGGAATTTTAAAAGAAGGGCTGTATCCATTCCTGCTAGAAATGTCTCAGGTTTGGAAGTGGCTGAAATATGCAAGTGTGCATGGGGTCCAACTTTGGGCTAAGTTTTGGTTGGGAGGTGTTGCATCCTGCCAAATTACCTGGACATTCTTGGGTATTTCCCCTCTAAGAAAAATCGTGTACCACACGCTCCTGATCCTTCCTAAGATCCTATGAGAGTGCAGGGGGAGACCGGATGTCTTTAAAACAGAAGGCAAAAATGAAGCGTGGCGAACAGGTGTCTTTTAAACAGAATCAGGCAGACATAGTGGGTCTTTGTTTGAAGCAAATGTACTCCAGGCTTAAAGGGACCTGGGGTTTTAGCAAAAATTCCCCAAGGCTTTAGGAATCTATGAAAAAGACAAAACACTAATGCAAACTCATAAAACCACCAAATCTCTGGGAGGGGGGGGGTCCCACAAAGGGAAACTTGGTATCCTCTCCTTCCTAGTGCCTGCTAGTCACCTCTGTCTTCCTTTTCCCTTTCAAATGTTGCTCTCATCATCGCTTTACCTTTCTATTCATCCAATAACAAATATTGAAATATTTATTGGGCAGCAATTCTGTGTCAAGTGTTCTTAGCCCCTGGGAACACACCATAAAGAAAAGCAAAGAAAATTAGACCTTATGGAAGCCGATGGTAGTCAAACAACCCACACGGGCATAATTGTGAAGTTGATCAGGATTCGTAAGATAAAGTTGAAGGAGCTAGGAGTATTTGTAACAGAGACCCTTGATCTGTTCCAGACAGGAGGGAAGTCTTTCCCCAGGCAATGTCCTTAGTCATCGAGAGTAGATGGCGGTAGTCACTGCAGTCAGCTGGAGTAACTAGGGTACAGTAAGGGAAGAACTTTCTATAGAGAACAGAGGTCACTTGTGCTAACATCCTGAGGGCTCAGAGAGAAAGAGGGCCAGATCTAGCTTGCGAGAATCTGATCTCCCAAAAGCAGAGAAGAGGCTTGTTTATGGAGAGTCTTCAGAAAATCAGGCCCCCTAAACAATGACAGAATGCCATGGCCAGCAAAAGCCTGAACTGTACAGGCCCATTTCTGGTGTGACCACATAGGCCAGAGGGACAGTTCTTGATGAGTTTGCTTTCAGTACTGGAAGTTACTGGCTCAGATTCATCATCTTTCAAGACTTCCCTTGTTATTATCTGGACAACCACGACTTTTGCACATACGGTAATGAGGGTTGTAGAGTTCAAAATTTCTAAGGCAACCAGGTCTTTTTGTTGACTCCCAAGCACATTTGGAATCAAGCATCCAAGGGCAATCAGTTCCGGGACTTTATCTTATCAGAACCCCATGGGACTTCGGTTGCACATCCCCTCTTGCATATCCAATGCCACGATGTCTTTATGTGAGCTGGGCTCTCCTCTCCATCACCCTGATATGTGACACAGGGATCTCTGACAGGGAACCCAACAACCTAGATCAGGGTTCGGTTCAGATTGGGAATTCTTAGATGTGTTCTTTGAAAAAGTAATGAGATTTGTTTTTGCTGGCAGAAACAATCTCCTCTTCTTTCTTTAGAAGGAAACAAACATATCCATCTCTGAGACTCGTATGGAATTGCCAGCACAGATGGTGGAGGCAGAGAGCACTAGAGCGTCTTGCAGCTTTGAGGCATTCAACTTAGACCTGGACAAGATTCTCCCTCACCCCCACCTCACCCCCCACCCCCGAATTGATACATGTGAAGTCTTAAGTGGGCATCTCACACCAAGCCTCGCCTTGAACTGAACCCAGAGATTGATCAAGTAATTGCAAAGAGAAAGGGCACGTCGTTTCCTGTGGATGATGGCTGGTTTTGTACACAGCTTGCCAGGAGGGGGCGGGGGTAGGGGTGGGGGAAGCAGGAGGTATCAGCATTCCCATTAGGTTTTCCTAATCTAATTAGGAAACATACACAGTCAAGTTTCTCCGAAATTAAGAGCCAGCTAATTAGGCTGTGACAATATTCCTCTAGCACTTGATTTGGTTGGAGAGCACCTTTTTCTTTGTCATGGGGAGGTGCTGAAGAGCAGACAAATGAGGCCATGGTTACATAAGTGTGTGCTTGATTGTTTTTGTTTTTAGTGAGAGAGAGTAGGAATGGGGTCATTCCAAAAATGGAGATTTCATATTTTGCCGTCTCGAATTCCATTGATGTCCACACTCTCTCCCGTCTATCCTTGGATTGGTCCCTGAGGGCTCAGTCATGTTCGATGGGCTATGACCTGTTCCTGGGTCATCTATCAGCATAGGAACGCGGGGAAATGCTCCTGCCTGTCTGCCTCCTTCCAGGGTCCCAAATTTGGACACTAGAAAAAATCAAGCCCATTGTTATTATTGACTCTTACACCAGAGAAACGCCATCGTTTCCTACTCATGCACAGAGCCAAATTCAGACAAAAAAACTCACAGCCATTAAGTCAAGGCCACCCTTCAGGGCAGAGTAGAACTGCCCCTGTGTGTTTCCAACACTGTCGCTCAGTTTTTTTCTTTTAAAAATCATTTTATTGGGGGCTCATAGAATTCCTCACAATCCATCCATCCATCCATTATATGTCAAGACATTTGCCTTTATCATTCTCAAAACATTGGCTTTCCACTTAAGCCCTTGGTATCAGCTCCTCACTATTTTCCCCTTCCTCCCTACACCCCTCTCTCATGAGCACTTGATAATTTACAAATTATTATTATGTTGTCATATCATACACTGTCTGGTGTCTCCCTTAACTCATGTCCCAAACCAAAGCCACAGTTGTTGAGTGGATGCTGATCCATGGTGATATGACAGAGATTCTGAGATGGTAACTCTGTTTTGGAGTAGAAAGCACTGTCTTTCTCCTGAGGAGAGACTGGTGGTTTTGAACTGCTGACCTTTCATGTGGCAGCCCAGTCCATAAGCAACAAGCTGCCAGGGCTCCTACTGCAGGTGAAGAACACAGTATACGTAGCTTCCTTCTATAACTCTTTATGAGAGTAGAAAACACCATTTCTCTTGCAGAGCAGCTGGTAGCTTTGAACTACTGATCTGGCGACTAGCTGTCCAAGGAGTAACCACTACACCACCAGGCCTCCTACCCACAGAGCAGCAAGTTCTTCTTGAGGTTTCCAAAGACAGTCACGTGTTCTTTGGAGATGCTATGCTGTTGGTTTGTTTGACTAATCCTCCAAAGCCTCTGAGCAGGTTAGCTCCTCCCCAGAGCAAGGATTCGTCTCCGGTGACTGTGCATTGGGTATGATCTCCGGGCAACTTCACACATTACAGTCATCATGGAAACAGGGAAGAGGATAGAGGAGGAGGAAGAGAGGAAGGGAGGAAGGTTTGATCATTTGACCTAGGAGCATGGAATCCTATGGATAAAGGAATTTGTTGATTGAATTATTGAATTGTAGGATGTCTGGATTGTGCCCTTATAAAATTATGTATACAAGAAGTATCCTCCGCCCTCCCCAGAAAAAACACCCTGTAATTTTGTGTCAAAGGGATGTACGTATCTATTTATTTTGCAAAGCAACTTTATCACCTTCAAAGTACTCTCCGTTACACTAAAGACATTTGTTAAATCTGCAGTTCTATTCTTGGAAACATTTTTCAACTCATCTATTTGGGTGGCTGTCAGTGACTCCCTTCCATGTTGTCAAATCACTGTCCTTTCATGTCCCACTTCAATCACAGAAGCAAAAAGAAGTCCCAAGGAAAGAGTTCAGGTGAGTCAGGTGCACGGAACTAGAGAGGAATGCTGTTTTTTGTTTTGTTTTGTTTTGTTTTGTTTTGTCAAAAGTGGGCACACCAAGATAGTTGTGTGAGCAGGTCGTGGCGACAAAACCAGTCCCCGGTCTGCCACAAATCAGTCCTTTTGGAGGGGGGATCATTTTATTGGGGCCTCTTACAACTCTTGCTACAATCCATACATCAATTGTATCAGACATATTAGTACATATATTGCCATTGTTGTTTTCTAGATATTTACTTTCTATTGAGCTTTTATGATCAGCTCCTCATTTTTCCTCCCTTCCACTCCCCTTGTGGCCCTTTGATAGATTATGGATTATTATTTTCATATTTCACACCAACCACCGTCTCCTTTCCCTTCTGGCTTCTGCTGCTCTTCTCCCTAAAAGGGTGTGTGTGGTTATGTGCCATTCATTGCAATTTGTCTCCTCTTCCTCCCCACCACCCCGCCTTCCCCCTATCCTTTTGGTACCACTATTCCCATTCCTGTCACTGAGTTCCATGTGTCATGCACTTATCTCTTGCCTATACCTATGCACATGTTCAGGTCCAGTCCGGAGTGGGAAGTAGTACTGGGGATATAATAGTGGAGGGTGAGGAATCTGCTGATGCCTGTTATCCAGTCCTGATGGCATCTCATAACCTCACTGGCTGGTATGCTTCTTCCTTGTCGGCTTGTTTTCTTCACTGTTGAATGGTTACTTGTTTAACCTCAAACCTTTCAAACCCTAGACACTGTATCTTAATTTGACCATCACAAAATGAGGTTTGAATGAAACCGCTTTAATGAAAAATTCACTGTGACCAGATAGTATCTTCCCAGGCAGGTGATGTCACTGGGTGTATGAATGCAAAGCAAGCTAGATGCTCACCTAGTGGGGAAAATGCATACCATGAAAACTCTGCCCAGTGGAGCATTATTCCCTTTTTTTGGTACCCCCTCATATATATGTGTGTGTGCATATATGTGTATATATATGTGTGTGTATGTACACATATATGTAAACATATACATATATATAATTTCACTATTCCAGGAGAGTTAAATCTGTAGAGATGGTATGGATTAGTGACTCCTTTGAGGTTCTGCATGGGAAATGGGGGACTAATAGCAATGGGTATAAGAACTAAGAAATTGTGGCATTGATTGTCCAACTTTTCTCAATGTGACTGCACTATTGAATTGAATTTGGCATTGACTATATGGCAGAAAGTTGTTTGATAGAAGGAAATTGGTGGGCTCAAGGCCTGCTTTACTCATAGGATACTGTGTCATAGAAATAATCACAGTGAAACCTGTGAAAACCAGAATTTGACATTACTTTCTTTGTTTTGAGGTCTTAAATTTTCTTCTTTGAGTAGCTACAGCCTTACCATTTTTTTTAACCATCATTTGAATTATTTGAACTTTCCTTCTCCCACAGGTTTCTGCCTTCCACAGGTTCTCGCTTCGTAGATTGATTGCCTGAGGAAAGCTCATTAGCTATTTCTGTGTATGTAGGGCACTCTTCCTACCAGGGTCTTGGTGTTGTTGAGGCACCAAAAGTGGGCACAGACTAGTCAGAAAGGAGAGCAAAAGGATTGGTCACATGATGGAAAGAGTCAGAAAGAGACGGTTTCTGGTAATTCTGCTCCAGGGAGTCGCCTTGCCTTCTCGGCCTCTCTTTTGTGGTCATGCATACAGTATACTTTTGTACGGTGACAGTCCTGGGCAAGGGAATGGAATTCAGTAATAGACGTGTGTTACAAATTGTACAGAAAAAACTCCTCAAGCTGTGCAAATCTAAATAAGAAAAGTGGGCAAAAGGAAATCTATATTAGGAAACAACAGGACTAGATGAAATCGTGTCACCTCACTAAGGCTACATCCTTCATAAGTTAAAATATAGGCTCAATATATGTGAAGATGCTTTGACAGTAAGCACACTGTCAAAAATGAGAGGCTAATGGTATCTTCTTAATTTTCTCCTTCTAGCTCTTCAAGGAGGGACAGTGAGAACCCATATGCCCAAAGGAGGAGGAGAAGTAAGTTTAGACTTTTCTATCATCCCAAACCCAATCTTTTTTTAAAAATCATTTTTTTGGTGGTACACACAACTCTTATTACAATCAATATATACATCAATTGAATGCAGACCATATTTGTACATTTGTTGCCATCATCATTCTCAAAACTTCTTTCTTCCAATTTGACCCCTGATATCAGCTTTCCATATTTCCCTTCCCTCCCCACTTCCCATCCCCCATGAATCCTTAATAATTTACAAATTATCATTTCGTTATATCCTAGTACACTGTCTGATGTGTTCCTTTGCCCACTTCCCTGAGCCCATAGCCCAGGGAGGAGATTATATATAGATCCCTGCAATCAGTGCCCCTTTCTATCCCACCTTCCCTCCACCCTCCTGGTATCACCACTCTCACCACTGGTCCTGAAGGGATCATCTGTCCTGGACTCCCCATGTTTCTGGCTCCACTGTACATGCCCTGGTCTAGTCAGATTTGTGCAGTAGAATTGGGAGCATGATAGTAGGAAGGAGGAAGCCTTTAAGAACTAGAGGAAAGTTGCAACGCCAATCTTAGGAGTCCCCTGAATCTGCAGGGCTCAGGGCTTTGAGCTTGGCTTAGCCTTTAATTTGTTCATGAAAGTTTACATTTTTTCTTTTTTCAAAATCATTTTATTGGGAGCTCTTACAGCTCTTCTGTCATTCCATACATTCATTGTATCGAGTTTATTTGTACATATGTTGCCATCATCATTTTCTAAACATTTACTTTCTATTTGACCCCTTGGCATCAGCTCCTCTTTACATGTTTTTCCGATGTCTTGACCAGAGGCATACTTCTTCGTCGATCAAGCACAAGGACGAAACTTCTCAGTTCATTTTGGAATTCTCCTATTTGCTTCTGAGAGACACAACCTCCAATTGTGGGAAGTTGACTGTCTTCCAATAGCCCAGAAAGGCAAATCTCTCAAGGTGAGGATTACATAGCAGTCCCAACATTCCTGACAAAGAAATCTCAAGCAAGCAATAGATGACCAAGCAATCACAGAATCAGGACTCAATTTGAACACATACCTTGATATGTCTTTTAAATCTAAATGTCACTCTTGCTATTGTTTCCAGAAGGAAAACAATGTCTGGTTCTGGGAAATGGAAGGTCACCAATTAAACTGTAACAAGTTACAAAGTAAGTGGGTCTTTCGTCTGAATGCCTACATACAGACTGGCTATAAAGGGCCCGTTAATCCAACCCAAACATTGAAAAGAAATTAGAAAGTAAAAACCAGAGATTTTTAGTTTCGTGCATCTGAATAACCAATGAAGTTAGTTACAAAATTGTGTGTGTGTGTGTGTGTGTGTGTGAGAGAGAGAGAGAGAGAGAGAGAGAGAGAGAGCTGTTGTAGCTTTGTGCTTAGGAGGACATCCACACAATAATAATTATATTGTCAAACTCAAAGTTGTTGCCAACTCATATAGACTCTGTACCACAGGGTGGAACTGTAGCTTGTTATCAGACTAGAGAGCCCCGTCTTTCCCCGAGGAGGTGCTGGTGGTTTCAAACTGCTGACTTTGTGGTGAGCTGCCCTATGTCACCACGACACCACCAGGGTCCCTTCAGACACATAGTGGATGCATCTAAAATAGAGTCGCTGCCAAACACCAGGCTTATTTGCCTTTGCAACACCAAGTATCCAGATTCACAATTTGGGTCTTTCCAAATTTTTGATCTGGCTCAATTATTTGGACTTTTATCTCCTAATGGAGCCATCTCCAATGAAGGGGTTTTTAGCTCAGCTGGATACAGAACAGTGAAGGGATCTCTTCAAGATCACTCTCATGTAGACTCTGAAACGTGGCACTATAGAGAACACAGAACATCACCCTTTGTGCCACATTGTATCACAAGTAGCCTTGACTGGGTACAGCTTGTGACAGATGTAACAGTAGTTAGGAAGGTCAACTAGAAGACTTGTAAAAATCATATCATTGCCTGCCCACCTTCCTGATACGATCACTGAAGACAAAAGTGCACATAAGCAAATGTGGTAAAGAAAACTGATGGTGCCCAAGTATCAAAAGATGTAGCGTCTGGGGTCTTAAAGGCTTGAAGGTAAGCAAGCAGCCATCTAGCTCAGAAGCAACAAAGCCCATATGGAAGAAGCACAACAACCAGTGTGACAATGAGGTGCTGAAGGGATCAAGAATCAGTCATCAAAGAACTAAAAATTATATCATTATAAATGATTGTGGATCCAAAGTCCATCTGTAAGTGAAGCGAAATCGGCTTGCAGAAGGGTCACAGGGAGGAGTCAATCAAGGTACAGTGTAGCAACAATGAAATATGCAACATTCCCCTAGTTCTTAAAGGTTTCCTCCTTCCCACTACTATGATCCCAATTCTACGGCA
Source organism: Nesogale talazaci (assembly GCA_004026705.1). Lineage (NCBI taxonomy): Eukaryota > Metazoa > Chordata > Mammalia > Afrosoricida > Tenrecidae > Nesogale > Nesogale talazaci. The sequence goes on from PVJH01000553.1 coordinate 283,978, forward strand.
CAAATCCGGCTAGACCAGGGGATGTACACTGGAATCAGAAACATGGGGAATCCAGGACAGATAATCCCTTCAGGACCAGTGGTGAGACCGGTGATACCAGGAGGGTGGAGGGAAGGTGGGGTAGAAAGGGGGAACCTATTACAAGGATCTACATATAGCCTCCTCTTTGGGGTATGGACATTAGGGAAATGGGTGAAGGGAGACATTGGACAGTGTATGATATGACAAAATAATAATAATTTATAAATTATCAAGAGTTCATGAGGGAGGGGGAGTGGGGAGAGTTGGGAAATATGAATAGCTAATACCAAGGACGTAAGTAGAAAGCAAATGTTTTGAGAATGATGATAGCAACAAATGTACAAATGTGCTTTGTGTACAAGGAATTGTGATTAGAGTTGTATGAGCCCCCAATAAAGTGATTTCTTACAAAAACAAACATAGTGCACCACCCCTCCTGACTTCACACCTCCACCGCCCCCCCAGCAACTGCCACACACTCTATCTGGATAGAACTGATAGTCGTGGTTCAGTGGTCGAATCATCCTCTTCCATGTGGGAGGCCGGTGGCCGATATCTGGCCCTAAGTACCCCTCAGACACAGGCACCTCTTGTCTGTGAGGGAAGCCTTGTACTTGGCTCAGATGGTAGGCAGGAGCCCTGGGGATGCTGTGATTGCCCATTGGACTGCTAATCATTGGGTCAACAGCTCAAAAAAAAAAATCCCCGGGGATTTCAAAGGAGAAAGAGGAGACATTCTAGTCCCATAGACAGCCCGTCTCAGAAACCCACAAGTGTCGTTCTCCACCGCCCTGTGTGGTTGCTGTGAGGCAGAGTTGGTTCGATGGCAGCCAGGGTGGTGGATGGACGGATTTCAATGGTGCTTCCCGGGGGCACGGTCTAGTAAATCTTGTACACTGACAGCAGTCCCTGCGCATCAGCCACCCAGAAGGCTGAGGCTGCCTCTCCCATAGATCACCGCCGCGGGAGCCCTGCACAGGGCCACCAGGATTCAGAAAGGAGTCCAGGGCAGGGAGCTTGGTTTGAGTCTCGGTGTCGAAAGGCCTGCAAACGCAGGTCCATGGCACCAGGAACTGGCGGCTGACTTGACTGTGGCAGGCCGCCTCACCACAGTGGTCCTCTCCCTGCTGTTGAAGTGATACTGACTGACCTACAGCAGCCACAGAGAACAGAGCAGACCTGCTCCTTAGGCTTTCCAAGACCATCCCATCTTGATGGAGCCAACAGATTCCTCTTCCTCCTGTTGGGTGTAAACCGCCGACCTCGAGGTTACCGGTCCACCCCTTAACCCACTGTTCACGAAGGGCTCCCCTCCATGTGAACATTGGAAATGGCCACACCCGGTGTCGTGAGGCCTCAGGGCACAAAGGGGAAGAGCTGGGCTGCTAACCAAAATGTTGGTGGCTGAAACCCACCAGACACTGTGCTGGCAGAAAACAAGGGAACCCGCTCTCATAGGGGAGAGAGACAGGACTTTCTACCCTGCAGAGTGATAGTCTCAGAAATCCACTGGGCCAGTTCTGCCCTGGTACTAGGAGTGGGGACTGGCTTGATGGGAGGGAGGGAGGGAAGGAGAGGGAGAGAGAGAGCGAGAGAGAGAGAGAAAGAGAGAGAAAGAGAGAGAGAAAGTCCATAAAGGTTTACAGAAGATACTGGGGGCCTAAGTAGAAGGCATATATTTTGAGAATGATGATGGCAACAAATGTGTAGATGTGGACTGCCTACAACCGAAGTATGTATTGATCAAGATGAGTTGGATGAACTCCCAATAAAATGATTTTTTTCAAAGAAAAATAAAAGATTTACAGAAGAAAAAGTGCATAGTAAGTATATAGTAAGAAAAGCCCTGGGGCATTTCTGCTCTGTCCCATCGCGTTCCCATAAGCTCCCTGTAAGACAGAATTAACTCGAGGGCACACAGCAATGAGGTGTGGCACACAAAGCTGAGAGCACAGGTATCTACTCATACAGATCTGCAGATCCTGACTTAGATGCTCCCTCCTGGGTCTTTCTCTGTAGTTCAGCAAGATACGCTTGCCGTTATGAATTTGTTGCAGACCAAAGGCTTACGACCTTCAAACCCATTTTTCCCTCAAGTATTTTCTTCTGTGGGATGGAAATCTGGGGAGATTCTCCCAGCCTCCCACTCGGGCTAATAGTGAGTTAGGGGATTGCATGAATGCATTCACCTATCAAAAAGCGTTGACCTAAAATACAAGGACCAAGGAATTCTGGATCTGACATGCTTTTTCACACACAGTCTCTTTGTTTGGTTTGGGGACATCAACAATTAGTTGAAGAAAATACACAGACTTTGCTTTCTCAGAAGACACAGTTACTTGTATGTTGGATACGAGGGCTGTGGTTTCCCCACCCCACCCCACCACGCCCCACCCCTGCCTTCAAAAAAAATTAAGGTATCTGTTACCTACAAAGCAACTGCAAAGGGCCAGATTGAGGATTTGGTTTTCTGAGTTCATGTCTGACTCTCACAGCCAGATGGTGCTTACGTAATGACAGCCCCCACCCCCATCATTCATAATTGCTTCTCACTATTATTAATGCTGTTTGTAAAATGGATGGTGAAACCCTTCAAATGCTTTCCTTGAATAACCCATCTCTTTCCTTCCCGTCCACCATGTCCATTTTAACTAATCAGAAATTGCTTTCTTTCCAGATGATCTGTTAGAAATGACAGAATCCCACCACAGCAACAATTTATTTTCAGTGGTTTTTACGAGAGTTTGAAGAGTAGAGAGTGGGTTTCCTTTTTGAATTTTTTGAAAACCAAGTATCCTGTTTTCCTTTCATTTGTTGTTGGGTTGGTTGTGTTGTTTTGTTAGCTTGTCATGGCCCTTACAAGATAAATTTTGTGCTTTTAACTACAGCATGATTCCATTGGGTAAGTTTTATGGGCTCTGCCCCTCCCTTCCCCAGGAGGGGCTGGAGCAGAAAAGGTTTTTTTAAATTGAAATATGACATCCATATCATTAGGGTTTAAAGTTAGTAATGCGCTCAAGGCAGATATTTTATGGTGAGCAAAGCTGAGAGGCTCTGGCACCCAAAGGACGCAGGGAGAGGTCACGTACATGAAGGCATATGGTGCCCCGAGGAGCCTTCGTGGTATGAGGAAGTTTCTCATGAACAGCCTTGGTTCAGACAGTAGGACAATGAAGCAGCGCTAAGTGGTTCTCTACCGGATGGGCTATGAACGGGGCACATTACACTGCGAAGAGAAGTACCTTTCAGCGCCAGCTAGTTCACGATGGGGCACTGACATATGAAATCGTCCAAAATACCTAATGAAATGTCTAGCTTCTTTAAAATGGTCCTTGAAATAGTCACTGCCTCGTTTTTCAGTAGAGAGCCTGAGAGAGGACCTGAAGCAATATGGAAATGATGCGGTCTTCTGCGGAGGAAAGGAGAGCACACACAAAACAGAGAGTGCAGACAACTGAGAAATGCTTGGCGCTGGATGCAGTGCCCTCTTCTCCGAGATTGGATCAGCCCCAAGTTCATTGCTTCAGATTCTCAAAACAGCCTTTTCCTTTCTTTTTTAAAGCACCTGCTTGAACGGATGCTGTAGTGCCTGGAACACAGAAAGCAAATAATTAGGAAGACAGGGGTTCAAGGCAGAATTCAAGTCAAGTCTCACTTTTTATACAAGCCAATTATACAAAGGGCTTAATTAATTGTCTTATATGTGTGAGGCATTCTTGTCAAAATCAAAGATCCTCCAAGGAACAAGGACCGTGTTCCTCGGGAAGCACTCTCTCAGACAAATGGTTTTTCATTCCCAGGTTTTACCTTGGAGAAACCCCCCATCTTATTATATCATTTAGGGAATCGGGTGGCATAGCTATGGTTACGCATCAGGCTGTGATCTGCAAGCTCAGCACTTGGAAGCCACCTGCCACCCTCAGGGAGAAAGACAGGGTTTTCTACTTCCATACAGAGTCACAGTCCCTGCAACTCACAGGGGCATTTCTCTGTGACCCGACCCTTGTCCTACAGACCACTGTAGACTGGATGGCGGCGAATATGGTATTTGGTTTGTTGGTGTGATCGGTTGTTAACTGAAAGACCGTTGGTTGCACCTCGTCGGCCGCTCAAGAGGAAGAAGTGGCGGCCTGTTTCTCTATGGTTTACAACTTGGAAACTGTGGGAGGCTTTGCTCTATCCTGTAGGAGAGCTGTGGGTCAGAATTGATTTGAGGGGAATGATTGGGGTTTGGGTTTTTATTTTTACCTACGAAAAAGTAAGATAGTCATGCGATTCTGTCGATGAAATTCTAAAATGAGGCTTAGCTATTATATATATATATATATATATATATATATATATATCACAGACATTTAGAGAAACTAGTTATCTCTTGTGGTGTAAACACCTAAGACATCTTGCAGTCGGGCTTGGAAGTACAGCCAGAATGCTCCTCCAGAAGCAAGGGTGGCGAGACTTGGTCTCACAGACAGGTTATCTGAGGAGACTTGTCCCTGGAAAAGGGCATCGTGCTTGGTAAAGTCGAGGCTCAGCACAGCAGGGGAAGGTCTGCAACGCGATGGAGTGACACAGTGGCAGCCAAGTGGGCGCAAACCCAATGATTGTGAGTCTTGGTGCAGGAGCAGTACCGTTTCATTCTGCTGCCCCCGCCGCTGCTGTTCGCCAGCACCTCACACAAGGAACAGGTACGATCACTCACTGAGCATCAAGAAGATGGGTGGTTTAAACCTATCTATCCAGAGGCGTCTCAGAATAAAGATGTGACCATCCGTTTCTATAAAGTCACAGCTTGGATAAGCTCATGGTGGGTGTGGGTGGGCCCTTCTTCACACATGGGATCACAATGAGACGGGATCTACACAACCGCATCTCATTGGTGTGCTATGAACAGGAACATTTTGCTAGGTAACATACTAGCTATTCAAAAGCTGCTATAAGTAACCGTAATATTTGCTACTGTTTACTGAGAACACTGTATGCAAACCCTAGTGCTACGTACTTCCCACCATTTCATTCCTTTTCAAGTCAAAATAATCCTACAAGATGGAGGTTTTAATTCATTGTGTATCGGGTCGTGCTGTACATGTGGCAGAGGTGTGATTGCAACTTAGAGGTCATAAAACATATTTGTAATTATTCACATTATGCAGCATGAATGTCTAACCCAGGATCTGACGTCAGTAAGAGCTATAGATTTTCATATTTATAACTCTTTCTTCGTATATCTGTTTTCTTGCCCACTTCTGTATTTCTCAGCTGAACAAACCTTCAACCCAAACCCACTGCCATTGAGTTGATTCCAGCTCATGGTTGACCCTGAAGGCTAGCATACAACTGACCCTTCGGGCTCAGCCCAAAATTAAACTCTTTCTAGGAGCAGACAGCTGCATCTTTTACCACGTGGGTTTCAAACTGCTGACGTTATAGCTGGCAGCTCCCTACACAAGCCCTAGAGCACCAGCGCACTTTAATGAATAAGAGTACCCAAAGTGAACACTCCGAAGATCTTCTCACAAACTTTATCTCTTCATTCATCTCTGGATTATCTGATAATGCAAGATCATAACCAGAACAATACTTCACTGAAGAATTACAGAAGAAATTTTGCTCACAGGCCACACTGTGAGGACTTCAGAGCCTCAGTATAAGGACTTGGTATCGATGTCTACCCAGAATTAGAAGCAAACTGAAAATGATGCCCATCTACCCATCTGCCATTGTGAGAGCATTTACCTTTCCAGAGAATGAAACCTTACAAACCCAGCATTGACCAGGCTCTAGAAAACTTGTATGTTTTCCAGAGACTAATTATAAACAGGTGGTGTCTGCAGCCAAACTCTAGGCCTCCCATACTCATTAATGCTTCTATTCCGCTGCGGGAAAATGTGCACATTCCGGAACATGATCGGGAGTCTCCGGTTGGCTGATAGAAAACAGGTGATTGGTCCCTGCTCACAGATAAAACGGAACAGTGCGCGTGGCCATTTCCCACGGGTGCCTGCTCTCTCGTGGTAGTGCGTGATGACTGGATCCTTCCCCAACAACCATTAAGTGAGTGACGAGGTAGGGAGACCAGCGTGGCTATCCGGCCACAGTCCTACCACCCACGCACGTCCGGGCACGGCACAGCGGAGAGTGGACTGAAGCACGAGGCTTCTTCCGACTCCCTGTTGGAACCCCCTACCACTGAGTCGGTGCTGCCTCATAGCCACCTTAGAGGACGAGGTCGAACTGCCCCAGTGGGTTCCCAGACGGCAAGGCTTGCGGAGAGTGCAGTGGACTTTTTTCACTTGGATTCCAGCATCGGGCTGCTTCAGTGGAGGGCTCTTCAATTTCACATTTCATCTCAGCCGCTAATGTGCACATCTTGTCAAATCGCCACCCAGAATGGACTGGAGGGCTACCCCTGGACAAAGCTGCGATGTGAGAACTTGCGATTTGAAGGTTCAGTGACTACAGTTCAACCAAATGAGCTGTCCCCACGTTAACGTTAGAACAGGACTCCTGCTCTCCGCGAAGAATGTCATTTTCTCTCTTTCTGAACAGTAGCTGCGCTAATCTCCTTGTTTCAATTGAGCTCCTGCTTTCAATTCAAAATATCCTACCATTATCCTTATGCCTTTACAAACAGAGGGAAGGCCTTTTGATAGTGAGCCCCTGGAAAGGCTGGGAAGGTAGAAGAGGAGGTCTGAATTTTCTCCTGGATTGGTTTCTGACAGGTGTATTGTCATTGTCTCCCATTCCCAATGGTTGTTAAGTTGCTGGTGGCAGTTAGCTTATTTATACCCCTTTTCTAAATGCCTTAGTGATCAGAAACACCCCCCCCCCCCATCCCCCAAGACTACGAAATAAGAGATGTGTGTTTGTGCAGGTATTAATTCAGTCAAAAGTACTCTGGGGTAACTTTATGATTACACGGGTGGGTAGCAGAAGGAAAGTCGTGTCAGTTGGTCTCTTGCACTCGCTGGCCAGAGGACTCAGACTCACAGCGCCCCCAGGCATGTCAGAGTGAAACTGTGGTTCATAAAGGTCTCAAAAGCCAGGCCTTTTCTCCCAAGGTGTTTCTCTGGGGACCAAACCTCCAACCTTGTCAACAGCAGCCAAGCTTGTTCCCTGATAGCATCAAGCTCTTATTTAGCGCTTGGAAAAATACAGACCAGATTTTTTTTCACCTGTCATTTAACGAGCAGTCCATTTGAAAGAATAAAATACTTCTAAGTCGTCGTCATCCTTGACTGGCAGTTTTGATGTCTATTCATCTCAATGAGTTACATGGAATAAAATGAGTTTTCAAGATAAGTTTAGACCTTTTCATCAACTGTGTTCCAGAATGTAATCTCTGGCTCTGAATTCCCACAGCCTGCCTCACCTTGACTCTCTCTATGAAGCCAAGACAGTTAAAGATCCTCTCTACACGAAATAGAGAACTCACTCTGCTGTTTATAATGCCCCTGGGATCAAGCTACTCAAACTCTGGATCCAATGAATAGGGTGGACCATTTTAGAACAACAGTGACCTAGTGTTTGACAAAAGCATCACAAATAAGTGACGTCCATCTGACTAGGGGAAACTTCTTTTTTAATCACTTTACTGGGGGTTCTTACAGCACTTATCACAATCCAGCCAGCCAGCCATTGTGTCAAGTACATATGTACATTTGTTGCCACCATTTTCAAAACACTTATTTTCTACTTGAGCCCTTGCCATCAGCTAATTTTTCCCTCCCTCATGAACCCTTGGTAACTTATAAATTATTATTTTTTCATGTCGAACACTGACCAATGTCTCCCTTCACCCACTTTTCTGCTGTCCGTCCCCCTGGGATGGGGTTATATGTTGATCACTTGGTTTCGCCTTTCTCCCCCCACCTTACCCTTACCTTCCTGGTATTGCTACTGTCAGTATTGGGCCTTGAGGGGTTTATTTGTCCTGGATGCCCTGTGTTGCAAGCACTTCTCTGTAACTGTGTGCATGCTCTGGGTTAGCCGGATTTGTAAGGTAAAATTGGGGTCATGATAGTGGGGAGGGAGGGAGGGTGGGAGGTAGCATTAAAGAACTAGAGGAAAGCTGTATATTTCATCAGTGCTAGACTGCATCAAAATTTCTAAAATAAAAATGACCATGAAATGAATGTTATATTCAAATGGGTACTATTTTCCTGCAAAGTAGCTCTCTTAGAAAGCAGATCCCTCTTTTTTTAAAAATTATTTTATTGGGGGGCTGAGCCCCGGTGGCGTAAGTGGTTGAGTGCAGGACTTCTACCCGCGGGCTTGGCGGTTCAAATCCAGCGGTGGCTCTCAGGAGCAACACTGGGTAGCACCCACGACCACCAGAGGCAGAGATGCCCCCCCCCCACCACCACCAAATAATCGTTTTATTGGGAATCATACAACTCTTATCACAATCCATACATACATCCATTGTATGTTTGCATACAATGTACATTTGTATATTTGTTGACATTATCGTCAAAACTTTTGCTTTCTACTTAAGCGCTGGGTACTAGTTCATTTTCCCCCTTCCTCCCGCTCCCCCCTCCCTGATAAAACTTGATAATTCATAAATTATTACTTTGTCATATCTTACAATGTCTGATGTCTCCCTTCACACACTTTTCTGTTATCCATCCCCCAGGGAGGAGGTCATCAGTTCCCCCTTTCTACTACCCCACCTTCCTTCCACCCGCCCATATCGCCATCCTCACCAATGGTCCTGTAAGGATCAGCTATCCTGGATTCCCCATGGTTCCGGTTCCTATCTGTACCAGTGTACAACCCCTTAAACTATGTTGAGCATTGTCTTGGTCGGGTTCAGAAGCACTGGAAGACAGAGCTGTTTTTGCCCATATTGTCTCTCTTTTGGACACTGCTCAGTACAACTCATCTTCATCATCAACTTAGTCCCCATATCTGGTTCCAACTTTGGGGTACCGGGTGCTGGTGGTGAGAGAGTGTTTCCAAAGTTTAGTTATCAAAGGACAGCAATCTGCAGCCCACAGAGATACCTAAAAGAATGTGCTATGTAAACTTGGGAAAAGATTGTAGAGAGAATTCCCAAGTCTGTTTCAGGCCTTGACAGCAGGATTTCAATGGCATCCTCAGCTTCTCAAAGTGAGTCTGGTCAGTGTACCCACCCCTTCCTTCTAGGGCTGTCTCTGGTGCCGAGTCTCTGCCTTGACCGTGGGCCAAATGCAGAGTGATGATGAAGAGCTCTGTGCCTGCAAAGGTCTCTTGGCAGCATTTGAATTCTAGGTCAATGATGCAAACACAAGGTTCTCTGATTTGGGTTTTTTAAAAAAAGCTGCTGAAGGCCCTATCAGGAACTTATTATGACATCATATCAATGAGTGGGGTAGGCCTTTCCCTTCTCACAGTCTCCTACATTCGTGTTTTGACCATTTGGGGGCAAAAACAAAGTGCTGGGTTCACTGAATTTGAATTTTTATGGAAATGTTTTTACTGTATTTCAAATCAAGCGATATATTTGCCCAGTGTGTGATGAGAAAGAGAAGACTTGTGAATAATAATTTGATTTGTTTGAGCTTTCTGAGCCATTCATTCTTCTTAATGTGGCACCGATTCTCCCAAATCGGACACCTCTGTTACACAAACTAGTTACATTATGTAAAAAAAAAAAAAAAAAAATCCACCAACACTCAATTCTCATTATGAAAGTCATCTTTCGTGTTAAGTACTGATCTTATTAACTGTTACTTTTGAAACTCTTGGTTCTGTCTGCTAATAATTGCTTACCTTAAAAATTAACTGACTTATACACACACACACACACTTCCTGTGAACTGCTGCCAATGCAGGTATTTGTAGGCTAAGTCTGGTTTTATTTAGGGGTTTGGGGGAGGTTTTTTTTTTTTTTTTAAGTATCCTTGGCCTGGTCTTTTTCATAAGAAATGTCAGCAAAGTTGAATTAATGAACTGTGAAGTGCTCAAAAGCATACCATTTCAAAAAGTATCCTGCAAAGGTATAACACTAACAGGAGGGGACCCTTGAGTTTATTACCAAACATCCTAGCCTAACTGAAAAGAATTAAGACAACAACTGGCTTGGGCACAGTGTCTCTGAACAAAGACCCAGGGAGGGAGGGGAAGTGAGGAGGAGAGGGGAGGTCAGAGCTGGAGCAGCAATCTGAGGAAGTGTGTTTATGTTAGAGTTACTTTAGCTTTGTGGAGCA
>PVJH01000554.1:0-79665 GCA_004026705.1 Nesogale talazaci
TCTGTCACTGTGTCAGGCAGGGTTCTCTTGGAGAAATAAAACCAGGACACTCGTAGTTCTTTTTATATATTTATATATAGAGGAAGATATATAAGATAAGAAAGAAGCAGGCAACTATCTATAAAGCAGTACAAATTGCTAGGTGCAACTCACTTGCATGAGACAGCTAGAAGACTGGCAGTCCTTCAAGTCTTGAGGGCTGCTGAGTAGTCCTCTGTAGAGCAATTCAGACTAGCTGGTCACAGGCAGCAAACAGCAGAGCATGTCACCAAGAGTCAGTCAGATGACAGAGTTCAACAGTCCCCAGCTCAAGAGATGTATATCCCAGGAGTGTGGCAAATTAGGGCTTGAAGGAACCACAACTCACAGCTCCACAGTCCACTATTAGATGTCCCATGGGTAGTGTTGCTTGTAGGTCAAGGCACAGGACGAACGAGGCAGCTGTCTGGTCCAAAGATGCGAAAGCAAGAGAGAGGGTGGGACTCACTGAGCCTTTCCTATCTCTGCCCTATAATTCATCCCGTGGGTTCATTGGCCATGCCATCACAAAAGACCCACCAATCTTCTGTGGCCATGTAGGCATAATAAACCTACCCATCACAATCCACCCCTTGACAACATGGCACCTGTACACAATTTTTTACCCATATAAAATTTCCAGACATCAATGAAATAAAACTTATACTTAACATCAAACATCTGTCATACATATAAATGAGACACACTGAGTCCAATTGTAGCTGATATATCATACATGAGCAAAGATTCTATAAGCTCATAGTCAGAAAATATCATGAACAATCACAAACCTCGTTTCTGCTATTGATTACGTGGTCGTAATTGGTAGGTTGAACTACCTTTTTCTACTATCCATTCTGTATTACCTTTGCCTTCAGCAATCACTTCGGCTGGTTGTGGTTTTTTTGCCTGGTGGGGTGACCCAGACCTTCATTCCTCAGGAGTCTAAGGTCATTAGATGTTCTGTCATGAAGGGGTTGCTGTAATTTACCATTTACTTTTATCACAGAGCATGGTCGATGTGGCAGTCATGTGCTTATGTTAATTTTATGATTGAAATGTAGAGGTGGAGTCTAGCCTGTTAATCTGGACATAGCCATTGAGTAGCCAATGAAACCTCTTTGTGTGCATGGCTTTCTCCTGAGACTTCTGGAAAATCTTGCGATATTTCCCTTGTGAAGATGAGAAGCTATTTTCCCCAGTGGTTGGGAGTTAGTCTCAGAGACAATTAATCACAGAGAAGACAAGATAGCAGCGTCTGAAGAGCCGGAAAAGCCACATGGCTCTTCCCTGATGGAGCCAGAACTCTGAAACTGGGGCGGCCACATGGAGACCTCTGCCAGTGATGAGTTGCTTCTGCTGTTCATGGACCCTGAGCCCTGGAAGTGAGGAGCCATGTGGAGACCCCTGCCAGTTCCGGGATTCTGCACCCACTGACCTGTGACTTCGTGAGTCAGGAGACTTTATAGACTGATTTCGGGCATATGGGTTAATATTGGACTTATGACTTTGTACTGGACTGGGCTCAATGTCCTGTTCCTCTTGTATATAAACCTTTTCCTTATATCTATATGCGTGTCCATGAAATTTGTTCTTCTAGCCTGCCTGGACTAACACAGTAGCACTAAGAGTCGGCCTATGAGATCTCCTGAATTCTAGACATATTCCTCTTTACCCCCATTATGTAACACAAGTCTAATTTATTCTTGATAATATGGGTCAATCACACCACTCAGTACAGTGACATCCTTCCTGATCTGTTGATCCAAAGGCATGAGAAGCCCAAAGTGGCCAGGGGGCATTCTCAGCTGCCAGTTCAGTGGAATCCGTGCTGTGTTTCCAGGTGGGAGAGTTCCTTCCTTTGGAATGAGGACCTCCAGTCCCGAAGAACATAGGGTTGCTGGGACAGAAGCAAAAGTGTTGCAAGTGGGTCAATAGGAGTAACAGTGAGTGGTGCCACTCCAGTTTCCACCCCTTGGTTCCTGGACCCATGAATCCTGGCTGTTGAAGACACAACACCATATATTAGCTGCTGCTTTAAAGTGTACACAGCTTCCTGGAGAACACTGCCCCAGCCTCACAAGTTGTTGTCACGTATTTTGCATCGCAGCTGTGTCTTTAGGATCCCACTCCACCATTCTATCAAGCCAGCGTCAGGATGATGAGGAACATGATATGACCAGTGGATTCCATGGGCGTGGGCCCATTGCCGCACTAATTTGCTGTAAAGTAAGTTCCTTGATCTGAAGCAATGCTATGTGGGATGCCATGCCGGTGGATGAGGCATTCTGGAAGTCCACGAATAGTGGTTTGGGAAGAAGCATTGCGTGCAGGGAAGGCAAATCCATATCCAGAATAGGTGTCTTGTCTATTCCAGTCAGAACAAAATGCTGCCCCCTCCAGGATGGGAGTGGTCCTATATAATCAACTTGTCACCAAGTTGCTGGTTGATCTCCCTGCGGAATGGTTCCGTACCTTGGACTTAACGTTGGTTTCTGCTGCTGGCAAATAAGGCACTCAGCAGTGGCTGTGGCCAAGTCAGCCTTGGTGAGTGGAAGTCCATGTTGCTGTGCCCATGTATAATCTTCCACCCTGCCACCATGACCACTTTGTTCATGTGCCCATTGGGCAATAACAGGAGTGGCAGGGGAAAGAGGAGGGTCAGTCTCCATGGTGCATGTAATCTTATCTACTTGATTGTTAAAGTCCTCTTCAGAGGTAACCTTTTGGTGAACATTCACATAGGCACTTTACTTTTTTGGCCCATTCAGAGAGATCTGTCCACATACTTCTTCCCCACACCTCCTTGTCACCAATCTTCCAATCATGTTCCTTCCAAGTCCCTGACCATTCAGCCAAGCCATTAGCCACAGACCAAGAATTAGTATACAGTCTCACATCTGGCCACTTTTCCTTATAGGTGAACTGAACGGCCAGGTGCACTGCTCAAAGTTCTGCCCATTGGGAGGATTTTCCTTCACCACTATCTTTCAGGGAGATTCCAGACAGGGGCTGGAGTGCTGCTGCTGTCCACTTATGAGTGGCACCTGCATATCATGCAGAGCCATCTGTGAACCACGCATGACTTTTGTGTTCTTCAGTGAAATTATCATAAGGAACTCCCCAGGAGGCCATAGGTGCAGATTTGGAAAGAGAAGGTAATGTGACTGGAGTGGGGACTGTGGGCATTTGGGCCACTTCTTCATGTAGTTTACTTGTACCTTCAGGTCCTGCTCTAGCCCGATCTTGTATGTATCACTTCCATTTAACAATGGAGTGTTGCTGCACACGTCCAATTTTATGACTCTGTGGGTCAGACAATACCCAGTTCATGTTGGGTAGTTCAGGCTTTGTGGTGATTTGGTGGTCCAAGGTGAGGTGTTCAGTCTCGACCAAAGCCCAGTAACAGGCCAACAGCTGTTTTTCAAAGGGGGAGTAGTTGTCTGCAGAAGATTACAGGACTTTACTCCAAAATTCCAATGGTCTACGTTGTGATTCACAAATAGGGGTCTGCCAAAGACTCCACACTGCATCTTTATCAGCAACTGACATTTCTAGCACCATTGGGTCAGCTGCATCATATGGTCCCAGTGGCAAAGCAGCTTGCATGGCAGCCTGAACCTGTTCCAGAGCCTTTTCTTGTTCCAGGCCCTTCTCAAAATTGGAGGCCTTTCGTGGTACCTGATAAATAGGTTGAAGTAGAACACCCAAGTGAGGGCTATGTTGTCTCCAAAATCTGAAAAGACCCACTAGGCATTGTTTCCTGTTTTGTTGTCTCCTGTTTTGTTGTTGGGGGAGCCAGATGCAATAGCTTCTTCACTTTAGTGGGAATATCTTGACATGCTCTGCACCACTGGACCCCTAGAAATTTTACCAAGGTGGAGCATGCTTGAATCTTTGTTGGGTTTATTTCCCAACCTCTTATACTCAGATGCTATACTAATGAATCTAAAGTCTTTGATACATCCTCCTTAGTGGATCCAATCAGCATAATGTCATCAATATAATGGACTAGTGTGACATTTTGTGGAATAGACAGGCGATCAAGGTCCCTTTAGACTAAATTATGGCACAGGGCAGAAGAGTTGATGTACCTCTGCGGGAGAGTTGTGAAAGTGTACTGTTGCCCCTGCCAGCTGAAGGCAAACTGCTTTTGGTGATCCTTTGAGATTGGTATCAAGAAGAAGGCATTGGCCAGATCAATAGCTGCATACCAAGTACCAGGAGAAGCATTAATTTGTTCAAGCAATGAGAGCACATCTGGAACTACAGCTGCAATTGGAGTCACCACATGGTTAAGCTTACGATAATCAACTATCATTCTCCAGATCCATCTGTCTTCTTTACAGGCCAAATAGGTGAGTTAAATGGAGATGTGGTAGGAATCACCACCCCTGCATCTTTCATGTCTTTGATGGTGGCACTGATCTCTGCAATCCCTCCAGGAATGCGGTATTGCTTTTGGTTTACTATTTTCCTAGGCAATGGCAATTCTAATGGTTTCCATTTGGCCTTTCTCACGATGATAGCCCTTATTCCACATTTCAGGGATCTAATATGGGGTTTCTGCCAGGTACTAAGTATGTCTGTTCCAATGATGCATTCTGGAACTTGGGAAATAACCACAGGATGGGTTCGGGGTCCTACCAGACCCACAGTGAAGCGTACCTGAGCTAAAACTCCATTAATAACTTGACCTCCATAAGCCCCGACTCTGACTGGTGGGCCTTCAAAACACTTTGGTTACCCTGGAGTTAGTGACAGTTTGGAGTCAGTGTCCAGTAATGACCAAAAGGTTTGATTATTTCCTTTCCCCCAATGAAAAGTCACTCTTGTGAAAGGCCACAGGTCCCTTTGGCGAAGGCTAGAAGAAAGACTAACAGCATAAACCTTCAGTGATGTGGCAGGGTCTTTCTTCCAAGGGACCCAGCCTTCCCCTCATTCAAGTGGTTGTGGGTCTGTAAACTGGCTCAGGTCTGGGAATTGGTTGAGTGATCATGACTGCCTATCCCTCTGTTCACCTGATCCAGCATTCTTCTGCCTGTATAGGTCACGTAAATATTTAGTAGGTCTTCCATGTATTTCACTCCTATGGACAATGTGTTAGTCTGGGTAGGCTAGAGGAACAAATTTCATAGACACGCATATTGATATAAGGAAAGGGTTTATATACAAAAGGAATGTGACACTGAGAAGGCATTCCAGCCCAGTCCAGTTAGTTCAAGGTCATAAGTCTGATATTAACCCGTATGCCCGAAATCAGCCTATAAAGTCTCCTTCCGACTCACAAAGACACAGGTCAGTGGGTGCAGAATCCCAGCAGGGGCCTCCACATGGCTCCTTGCTTCCAGGGCTCAGGGTCCATCAACAGCAGAAGCAACTCATCACTGGTAGAGGTCTCCATGTGGCCACCCCAGCTTCAGAGATCCGGCTCAATCAGGGCAAAGCTGTGTGCTCTCTCTGCCGGCTCCTCCAGCTTCTCAGATGCTGCCATCTTGTTTGTGATTAATCGTCTCTGAAACTAACTCCCAACAACTGGGGAAGATAGCTTCTCATCGTCAGGAGGGAAATATCGCGCGATTTCCCAGAGGTCTCAGGAGAAAGCCATGCCCACATAGAGGCCTCTTTGGCTACTCAATGGCTATCTCCAGATTAACAGGCTAGACTCCACCCCTACATTTCAATAATAAAATTAACATAAGCACATGACTGCCACAGACACCATGACTAAGTAGCCAATGCCATAATTCCACACGAGACAGGCTGCTTTGATTACTATGAAAGCCTTGCTCTCCATTATAACCACATCCACACTGTCTCTGTTGATTCAGTGCTGACACTTGCCTTCTGTCACCACGGAGTCCAATCAGCCCCATCATGGGCAAATATTGGAGTTCACTTAAGGCAGTTCTCACAGTTAATCCTGTTGCACACAACATAGCAATTATATGAGTCTTCAAAGATGCTGGGGCCCACCTCACAAACTTATTCCTTATGGTTGTACTGAAGAATATGTCCTCAGGACACCCCCTTTTGGTGTCTATGGGAGTATCCTGATAGATCCATTCCACCATACCAATTTCCCTCAGCTTTTGGATGCCTTCTTCTACAGTGTAACAAGGTAGGTCAGGCACCTCAAGTTGGTCTAATCTAGGCCATCTGGCAGCCCATGCCTCAGTGAACCAGCCAAATAAGGAGTTGGGTCCTCTCTTAAGCTCTCTCACTGAGGCATTGAAAGAAGAGTCTGTGCTTAGGGGTCCCATATCCAGGAACTCAGGTTGATCTAATATTACATTTCTTGCACCAGTATCCAACACCCTCAGTAACCATTCCCAGGGATACTCCCCAGGCTTTTGCTTGTATGTATTTGAAAGCTTGAGCAGTTCTTTGTGAGTATAGCGTATTTCTTCTTGAGTAATCACCTCGGCCTCACCCTTAGGAGCTTTTCTTGCCTTAATTTTAGTTATAGGTCTAGCAGAAACTATCAATGGTGAGGGTGTTTCCTGGGTGTTCTCAGCACTATCTTGTAGGTTATCTCCCTCAGGCAATGGTAGAGATGCAGCCCCACCTGGCCTTTCACCTTGAGTACTTTGGTTGATCTGCTCAGGTGTGGGTTGTTTTGTTGATAGTAGACTGCTATCTTCAGCTGGGAGGGGTAGATCTATTGATTGGGCTGGTTCAATTGTTTCTAATGGTGGCACAATATCCTCCTCTTCTGGATCATCAGCCCATATATACCTATTCCATGTTTCAGGGTCCCTTTTTTTCCCTATCAATGCCCTCACGTTGGCTTTGGACACTGCTTTGGAATGTCTGCCATTCAGCTGACATTTTAATTCAGCCACTCGCATAATGAGACTTTGGACCTGGTTCTCAGCAAATCGGCTCTTTTACTACAGGCAAGAAGGTTCTCCTTTGTAGCACAGACAGAACCCTTTATGTCTGTGAGTAGGCATTTAAGGCGTACTTCTAAGGCCCTGAGGCAATCCCTCTCCTTAATCACATAGTCCACTGTAAAGAAGACCAACCAACCAGCTTCCTTATACTTGGCATCTCGACAAAACTGTTGGAATATATCAAACATACAATCTCCCAGAGCCCCATCCATTGGTCCTCCTACTTTAGGTATTAGCTTTGCGATTTCACACCATGGACTAGTAGGAGTGGCAGAATTACCCATGACTTTAGGTCTAGAATTAGCATCACCAGTACTCTTAAGACTAATCAGATTGGAGAAACAATCAAAGAAACCCATATTTATGATTTTATATCTCTAGAAGCACTCCCGGTACCACTTTTGTCAGGCAGGGTTCTCTTAGAGAAATAAAACCAGGACACTAGTAATTTTTTAGTATATTTATATATAGAGAAAGGTATATAAGATAAGAAAGAAACAGTTAACTATCTATAAAGCAGTACAAATTGCTAGGTGCAACTCACTTGCATAAAACAGCTATCCTAGCTGTCCTTCAAGTCTTGAGGGCCGCTGAGTCTTGAGGGCCTCTGTAGAGCAATTCAGGCTATCTGGTCACAGGCAGCAAACAGCAGAGCAGATCACCAGGAGTCAGCCAGATGACAAAGTCCAACAGTCCCCAGCTCAAGAGATGTATATCCCAGGAGCATGGCAAATTAGGGCTTGAAGGAACCGCAACTCACAGCTCCACAGTCCACGATTAGGTGTCCCATGGGTAGTGTTGCTTGGAGGTTGAGGCACAGGACTAAAGAGGCAGCTGTCTGGTCTAAAGATGCGAAAGCAAGAGAGAGGGTGGGACTCGCCGAGCCCTTCCTATCTCTGCCCTACAATTCATCCCATGTGTTCATTGGCCATGCCATCACAAAAGACCCACCAATCTTCTGTGGCCATGTAGGCATAACAAACCTACCCATTACAGTCAAAGAAAGAGGACACTTTCTGCTCTTGTGAAGATTTGTTGTCTTAGAAACCCACAGTGCAGTTCTATAGGTTCACTATGAGATTGGAACAGCTCAACCAGCAGTGAGTTTGTTTTTAGGTATAACCTGTCCCTGAACAATTCTGTACTCTTCAATTTACACTGCGCCAAAACGGCAGTTTTGGTATCTTTGAGTTGCGTTCCTTTTAATAATCCATTGAGTTTTGGAAACAAAAGGTATCTGAAGGGGCAAGATCAGTACTGTATGGTGCATGCAGGTTTCTCCACTAAATGATCTTAGGACAGCCCTTGCTATACTTGAAGCGAGTACATCATCATGATAGGAAGACATTCAGTTGGTGCAATTTTCCTGTACTTTTCTCACTAATTGTTTTCAGTTTTATTAAAACTTCTTCACAATAAACCCCTATAACCATCCTGTGACCTTCGAACTCCTCAAAAAATCACTCACCATATACTTCTAAAATGACTTCTTTATCCTGAGTTACTTACCTAGCAGATTCCCTTGGAAGATGCTCTTTTGAGTAAACATTTTTAAAAGCTTTTAATCATGATTTGAATGAGAAATTACCAAGAAATCTGACTTCCCAGTCAACAATTCAAACATAAATTTGTCTTATAACATTGATTACAGTATCTACCATATAACATTACTCTCCCTACTTACTTCCTTTTCCATGAGTTTTTCTTTCCTAGCTCTTCCTATATTCTTAGCTTTATTTCAGGGCAAATGCTGCAAATTTTTCCATTCTAAAAAGTGTGCATCTACAATAGTGTTTGGCTAACTCTACTAGAAATCAACAACAACAAACCAATGGCCATTCATTTTGATTCCTAAGGATAGAATTGCCCCCTGTGGGCAGACCATAACTCTTTACAGAGCAGAAAACCTTGCCTTTCTCCAGCTGAGGGGGTGGGGGTTTCTTTTTGCTGACCTTACAGTTATCATAGACAATTCACAGACAATGCCCTCCCATAGCTACTCTTCCCACTGTGTTGCTGTTAGGTGCCATCAAGTCAATTAAACTTATAGCAGCACTAAACACAACAGAATGAAACACTATCCACTACAGCACCATCCTCACAATAGTTCCCATATTAGAGGCATTGTTGCAGCCATTGTGTTACTCCATCTCTTTGAGGGCCTTCTTCCTTTTTTTGTTGCTTCTCTATTGCACTAAGCATGATGGCCTTCTCCATTCTATTCTGAAAACAAGTTCAGATTATGTAAGATGAAATCTCACCATCCTTGACTCTAAGGACCACTCTGGCCTTACTTCTTCCAAGACAGACTTGTTTGTTCTTTGGGCACTCCATGGTACTTTCAATATACTTTGCCAGCACCACAATTCAATGATTCTTCGATTTTTCCTTAATTCAGTGTCCAACTCTCACATGCATATGAGGCAATTTAAAGTATCATGGCTTGGGTCCTGCACACTTCAAAGTAATATATTTACTTTTCAATAATCTAAGATCCCTTGTGTAGCAGAGTTACTCAATGCAAAGTGTCTTTGGTTTCTTGACTGCTCTTTATGTACATTGATGTCTTGAAGATTTTGGTCATCTTTACATTGATTTATAATGTATACTGTAGGCTGCAATCCTTGATCTTCATCAGCAAATGCTACAAGTCCACTTAATTTTCAGCAATCATCTGCATATTTCAGGTTATTAATAAAGTTTTCTTCAATTCTGCTTGCTGTATTCTCTCAATACACTTATTCAATCCTTGTGCAGAACTTTCTTGATTTTAAAACATGCCATATTCTCTTTTTCTGTTCACCAAATTGCCTCTTTGTCCATGTACACATTTCTTATAAACTCAGTGAAGTGTTTTGGAATTCCCATTCTTCTCAAGGTTATCCACTGTTAATTATTATCCACATGGTTGAAAACCTTGGCATAATCAATAAAAAACAAGCAAACACATATCTGGTATTCTTTGCTTTCAGCCAAGATTTATCTGACATCAGCATTTCTGTCACTTGTTACATATTCTCTTCAGAATCCCATCTGGATCTCTGAAAGCTTCTTGTCAATGTACTGCTGCCACCATTGTTGAGTGATTTTCAGCATGCTTTATTCCCATGTGATATCAATTATATTGGTCTGTTATTTGAGCATTATGTTGGGTCACCTTTCTCAGGAATAGGTATAAATATGGATCTCTTCCGTTCAGTTGGCCAATTAGCTGTCTTCCAAATTCCCTGACATAGATGAATGAGTGTTTCCAGTGGTTAATCAGCTATGGGTTTGAGCCTTGTTTTTGGCTAATTCTTTCAGTGCAGTAAGCATTTCTTATTTCAGTACCATTGGCTTTTGCTCATCTCCTCAGATGGTGGAATGTCAACTAGTACTTGGTCCAATGACTCTTTAAATTCCTTCCATCTTCTTTTGATGCTTCTGGCACCATTCAATATTTTGCTCATTGAGTATTTCAATATTACAACTCAAGGTTTGAATTTTTCCTTAAATTCTTTCAGTTTAAATATGCTGAATATGTTCTTCCTTTAAGATTTTCTGATTCTAGGTCTTTGCAATTTGTTTATAACATTTTACTTTGTAGTCTTGATCTGTCCTTGGAATGTTCTATTTAGCACTTTGATGTCATCATTTCTTCCATTTGATTAAGGGTAAAATTCAGAGCCCCTTCTGACATCCATTTTGATTTTTTCATTTTTTTTAACATTTGCTTTCTTCATGAGTGATATTCTTGATGTTCTATCATAATTTATCAGCTACTCTGTGATTGGTGTTCAACACATCAAATTTTTTCTTGAGTTGTTGTTGAAATTCAGGTAGAATAAAATCAAGGTTGTATTTTGGCTTTCATGGACTTGTTTTAATTTTTTTCATCTTCAACTTACATATGAACAATTGATAGTCTGTCCCACAGTCAGTTCCTGGGCTAGTTTTAGCTCCCTCATCTATTCCCATAGATGTAGTCAACTTGGGTTCTGGAGAACTTCATGCCTTTTGTGTTGTTGAAAAGAGGTATTTGCTATGAACAAGTCATTATTCGGACAAAATTCTATCCGGTTTCCTCCAGCTTTGGGTCTATCACCAACACCATAATTCCTTCCTACTATTACTTTCTATTTGTTTCTAACTTTTGTGTTCCAATAGCCAATGCAACCAGTACATCCTGATTGTGTATTTAATCAACTTCAGATGGCAGACATTGCTACAATTCTTTTTTTATTATTAAATACTTTGACTGGGGGCTCTTACACTCTTATAACAATCTACACATCCATCCATTGTGTCAAGTACATTTGTACATATGTTGCCACGATCATTTTCAAAGCATTTTCTTTCTACTTGAGCCCTTTATATTAGCTCCTAAATTTTCCCCTCTCTACCACACCTTCTCTCCCTCATGAGTGCTTGATAAATTATAAATTATTATTTTCATATCTTACAACATTCACGGTCTCCCTTTTCTGTTGTTTGTCCCCATGGGACAGGGTTATATGTCGATCCATGTGATCAATTCACCCTCTCTCCTCACACCTTCACCTTCCCCTCCTATTCTCCTAAACCTGAGGGGTTTATCTGTCCTGGATTGCCTGGGTTGTGCACTCTTATCTGTAATAGTGTATATGTTCTGGTCTAGTCATATTTGTAAAGTAGAATTGTGGCCATGATAGTGGGTGGGTGGGAAGTATTAAAGAACTAGAGGAAAGTTGTATGTTTAATTGGTGCTAGATTGCACACTGACTGACTTGTCTCATTGTTTGGAGTCCTTCTGTGAAAGGATGTCCAATTGTCTACAGATGGGCTTTGTGTCTCCATTCCACACTTCCTCCTAAATCATATTGGTATGGTTGTGTTCTGGGCCTTAGATACATGATCCCTGATCCCATTTATACCTCATGATGACATAGGCTAATGTGTTTCTTCCATGTGGGCTTTGTTGCTTCTCAGCTAGATGACTGCTTGTTTATCCTAAAGCCTTTAAGACCACAGATGCAATAGCTTTTGATAGCCAGGCACCATCAACTTTATTCATCACCTTTGCTTATGCAACCATTTTGTCTTCAGTGATCATGCCAGGAATGTGAGCATTGCAGAATGCCAAATTATTAGAACAGAGTGTCATTGCTTTGAGGGAGTACTTGAGTGTCATGTCTGTCTGCTGCTTTAATACTTAACATATAAATATAACTTCATAGATCTATTTCCTTATCATTATATATAAAGACATTACATATATATCTGCCAGTATTAAGACCTCTATAAATGTCCTTAGCCTCCTTTATTTTCCTCTAATTCCTTTTACTTTCTTCTGTCTTACCACCATTTTTTGTCTCTATTTGGGTTTCATTAATTCCTTACTGTTACATTACCCATGGGTAAGCCTCACTAGACATCCTACACCGTTTTCTCCATCAAATATAGTTCACTTGTTCCCTTGTCCCTGAGTTGGTTGATACACCCCTTCCATTCTCTCATCTCCCCTTCTTCCTTGTCCCCCAGAACCATCAGTGAATGTGTTAGTCTGAGTAAACTAGAAAAACAAATCGATAGACACACATATGGATATAAGGGTACAGTTTATATACAAGAGGAATAGGACATTAAGAAAGCATCCCAACTCAGTTCAGTTCAAAGTTATAAGTCCAATATTAGCCCACATACGTGATACCAGTCTATAACATCTCCCTTCGACTCACAAAGTCACAGGCCAGTGGGTGCAGAATCCCTGCGCTGGCAGGGGTCTTCCCATGATTCCTCGCTTCCAGGGCTCAGGGTCCCTCAACAGCATCCATCAACAGCAGGTTGGTAGAGGCAACTCAGTGCTGGCGGGACTCTCCACGTGGCTTCCCCAACTTCAGAGGTCTGGTTGCATCAGGGTAAGGCCGTGTGGCTTCTCCTCTAACTCCTTTAGCTCCTCAGACGGTGCCATCTTGTCTTTTCCATAATTCATCGTCTCTGAGACTAACTCCCAACAAATGAGGAGATAGCTTTTCATCTCCATGAGGGAAATATTGCGAGATTTCTCAGAAGTTTCAGGAGAAAGCCATGCCCACACAGAGGCCTCATTGGCTATTCAATGGCTATCTCCAGATTAATAAGCTAGACATCTCAATCATGAAATTAACATAAGCACATTACCACTACAGAAACACTGTTTTCCTATCCAATTTTTTTATCCCTCCTATCTTATCTAGATAGGCATGCAGAGACATTAATAAGTGAAAAACCAAGGCCAAACCAAACAAAACGACAAAGGAAGGTGAAACCAACAAAAACCAACAAACAAACAAAAACAGCAACAATAGCAAAAAAAAATCCAATAACAAAAAAAAAATGCCAACAAATAGTTGCAGGTCTGTTTTTTGACCTTTAGGAGTGTTTTCCAGCCGAGTAAGATGTATTCCCTGGGAACTTCATTGTTTTTCTCCCCTTGCTGCTCTGTTGTATGCCTTTAGTGTTTTGTCCCAATCTGATGGAAACAGATCCGGCACAATTCCCAGTATGTGTCTAGTGTTGTCCCCAAAGTGCTATGGTCCAGTAAAGGATGTCATGTCTCATGGTGGGCCTGACCCTGTGGTAGTCTTTGTGCATTGTCTGCTCTGAGCAGGTATGTTGTCCTTAGGGCTTGGTGGGCCAGGATGTGTTCAACTGATTCTCCTTCCCTCTTTGTTTCTCCTGTGTGTTTTGATCAGATGTGCCCCTCTCCCCAAGCTGTAGCTTCAGTACTCTCCTCTGAAGTATATTCTTCTGAGGGGGGGGGGAGTCCACATAGTTGGAATTGGGGCCAGCTCCGCAGACCTCTTTATTGATTACCTGGTACATGCTGGTATGTTGTGTTCATGTTTTGGAGCACTGGATAGAAGTCTGGTTGCTCTCTCCCTTTCCTGTGGAGATATAAATAATACCCTCCACATGTGTGGTTTATTACTCCACTTCCCCCTCACCCATGTCTTTTTCTATTTCCCCCCTTCTATTTATTTTCCCATCCTACTTAGTTGGCTGCCATATATATCCCTGGATTGGGTTTGTTCCCTGTCGTAGTACCTGAACTTCACCCCAGG
The DNA here is from genome assembly GCA_004026705.1 of Nesogale talazaci. Lineage (NCBI taxonomy): Eukaryota > Metazoa > Chordata > Mammalia > Afrosoricida > Tenrecidae > Nesogale > Nesogale talazaci. Next base: position 13,976 of record PVJH01000554.1, read on the forward strand.
AATATATGTGTGTGAATTAGCTTTTCCTCTGTGCCCCTTTTTTAAGTTTACCTCAGTGGACTCATGTTGTACTTGCCATTTTGTGCTTGGTTTACTTTGCTTAACATAATTTCTTCTGACTTTTTCCATGCGGCAATGTGTAAATCTACCTAGATGCCATCTTGGCTTCTCTCCCAGTTGTTAGAATTCTTAAATTTCTTCATCACTGACTTTCATGGTTGATGTATTAGTTTGAATAATAGTTGGGTTGATGGAATTTCCTAGAAGACAGATAGAAATAATCCTCTCACTGATTGCATTGTGCTTCAAAATAGATCTTGAAATGTCCTTTTTGACAACGAATGCAATGCCATTCTTCTTGACTGTGTCATTCCCAGCATATAAACCATATGATTTTCTGATCCAAAATGAATAATTCCAATTTACTTCATCTCACAAATGCATAAGGTATCAATCTTTATTATTTCCTTTTCATTTTTGACAACTTCCAGCCTTCTTAGTCTCATCTTCATACTTTCCAGGTCCTGGTTATTAGATTTTTGCAGCTATTTTTTCTCATCTTCTGTTTTGCCCCACCAACAAATGAAAATCTCAAAGTCTCCATTTCCACAGGCTTGATTCCATTAACAGCACCACGATTAAATTTTGGTTAAAAAGCAACACTTCATCAGTCACATGTCAAATGTTTCCAGCTGGAGGGGCCCATTCTCAGGCACTATCTCTGACAATATTTTTCCATAATTAATTAGGCCTTCATTATCTGACAATGTTTCCATGCTGTTCATAAGATTTTCAGTAGCTATTTCCTCCAAAGTGGGTCCTACATTGTAGTTTGTGGTTAGTTGGAAGCTCAGTTGAAACCTGTTCATTTTGGGTGACCATGTATTTGAAATATTAGTGATACAGTTTCCATTATCACAGCAACACACAAGCCACCATAGTTTGACAAACTAACAGACAAGGGGGGGGGTTCTCCTAAAGGCTTATCTATTTTTTTATTGAAAGTTTAGCCATTAGCCATTCTGTTTGAGTTAAGTTTTATGTCGAAAGATTGAATGACTAAGGGCCATAGTCTGCAGTGTTCCATCAGTCTCTGACTAGTAATCCTGATCATATTTTATGATTTTGAGTTTTGTTTCATATTTTTTCTTCGCTGTATCCAGGATCTTCTATTGTGATCCCTTTCAGAGTGGTCAGCTATGGTAGCCAGGCACATTCTAATTTGTCTGGTCTTAGGGTTACAGAGGATGAGGTTTGTGATGCCCATTATTCCTCTAGACTAATTGTTTCCAAGAGTTTTTGATATTCTTTATTCTTATTTGATTTGGAGTGGAAGAAACAAATTGCCTTTTAGATGGTAGGTCCCAAATGTTGAAGACCATAGTTGCTACTCACCAAAGTAGCATATAGAATGTTGACTTTTTTGGCTAAATTATGCCATTTGACCTTGACATTCCCTGAATTAATGGTCCTAAGTCTACATGCCCATTGCCTCATTACCTCAAAGTGTTTGGCTGTGGCTAAGAATTTGCTTACATTTGCATCTCTTTTTTTCTAATATGTGTCTGTACAGTGATATCTTGGCTAACCCAATTAGCTCCAAATTCATGTTTGAACACTGAAAAGTTTGATAACTGTACATATTTTCCCCATAAGATATAATAGAAAAGTAATTGGTTCTGAGTCCTCCAAATTATAATTATCTATTCATTTTTCCAGGACTTTAACACAAAGTTATCAGCCCTAGCTGTGGAAAAACCACTAAACACCTAAGCACAATAAATGTCATACATCAAACCCAAGACACAAAACAAAAAATAAAATTAACTTATATTTCATTATGTTTTCTAATTTAATTTAATTAAAAAAATCATTTTAATGTGGACTTGTACAACTCTTATCACCATCCATACATACATCCAGTGTGTCAAGCACATTTGTACATTTGCTGCCATCATCATTCTCAAAAGGATTAATACAATTTAATGCCATTATCTGCAATATTTAAAGAAGAAGAAATCTATAGAGTTGTAAATAATATAATCCAAATACGAAGGAGGGAATGCGATAAGAACTTGAATTGTGAAATTCTGGTTTGCCAAATGCTATGGATGACAGCAGAAGTGTAGATTCATTTGCAAGATCTATGTATGTAATAAGCCTCCAGTGATTTGCTTCTGACCATAGTTAAGGGATGGGAATAAACTGTTTATCAGACAGAGAGTTTTATAGAAAATTATAATCAATTAAAATGAAAATCTGGCTTGAATGGTTAAGAGCTTGGTCAGATTTTTAATATTTTCTTTTTTTTGTTCAAATTGTGAATTGTCTATGTTTTTGTTACTGTTCGTAGCCTTATTGCTTCTGTGTTATGTGTTTTTCTGTGTTTTATGGTATATGAAATCCAGAATGGATGAATCCATACAGACAATAACTAGATTGAGGGTTCCTAGGGGCTGCAGCAGGGGAGGTGGTCGTGATATCAAGGTGTACAAGAAGGAAGACACTGTTTTGAAAGTGATTGTGGTAGCAATTTGGCAACTTTGCTTGATATGACAACTACTTACTGATATAATGTCTGGATTATGTCCTAATAAAATTGTTTCAAGGAAAAAAAAGAAATGTGTACAAAGAAAATATTTATCAATGTTTATCAGGAAATTTTACTAAAATTATTTAAATACAGTTAATTTTTTAATGTAAAAACATTTTGAAAATGCAAGGCTCCATTTTAATTCCATGAAAAACATATCTTTAGTTGAAAATAATTTTATTTCCATTAGAAATAAGGGATATGAAAAATCACACTGTATGAAATCTTGTGTACCATATATTGAAACAATGAAACTTCAGAGGAATGCATGGCTAAGATATATATAAGAAATTAAAATTTAAAGTATATGACTGCACACTTACAAGAATGGCTAAAAATGAGTGGGTTAGTGCAGGGGTAAATATAGAGAAACTGTATCACATATATTTCTGATGGTAATGTACAGCCACACTAGAAAAAATGTTAAGCATAAAACCAACTATGAAACTACCACATTATCCAGCAATTTTCTTTCTTTTTACTGGTTTATTTTTCCCTTTTCCTTGACGTTTACCAGTATTTACCTTATCACCTTCCTTTTTAATTCTGTTCCATCTGATAATAGCACAATCTCTCCATTAGTCAGCCATACCTACCCCACCTACTACCTACTACCCTACCCAATGGACAAGTGTCATAATTTATTCCTGTACCACAGGACAATGGATTGCACCTGCTCACCTTACCTCCAGCTGCTCTTTGAGAGGAGCAAGCTAAGACCCCAGTCCACACTCCTTCCAGTTAATACACTCATCCAGATATAGGAAGGTAATAACCCTGTACTACTAAACTAGACTCCAAAATAGCAAGCCTGTCCTACTAAGCAAAGAAAAAAAAAAGCAGGGTGTAACAAAACAGCACATAAGCAACAAATAAGTACAACAATGCCCAAACTTTTCAGAGACAACAGACAAATACAAATAAAATAAACACCAAAATAAAAATATTAGAAGATATAATGGAGAAAGAGTAGGTAACAGAATTACCTGCTTAAGAAATTTAAACAATATCTATATATCTATATCTATATCTATATATCCTTCCAAGAAGAAGGATTTCCTTTAGAGAAAATCACAAACAAAATTAAGGAAAACACAAACAAGTCCCTGGGAAATTTCAAAATATAATCTAACAGGAAAATAATTATAATTTTTTAATAATTATAATTTTTAAGATACTATTTCAAGATTCAAATGACTAATACTAAAATTTCAGAAAAACATAACACATTAGAAGGAAAAGAGCATAGAATTGAATCAATTGAACAGTGTATTAGCAAATTAAAAGACAAATTTCTTGACATCAATTTTTATAAGAAAAAAAATCAGAAAAAAAGAAAACCCTAAAATTTATGTCAGACTGTACAGAGAAGAGAAAAAAACTCCAGAACAAAAGAAGGCAAAAAAAAGAGTAAAAAAGAGATAATACTTGAAGATTTATTTGTATAAAACTTCCCCAATATCATGAAATAAAAAGTTATTCATCCAAGACCATTCAAAAAAGAAACACCCTGATAGGCTAGAATTCAAAAGAAAGTCATGAAGTCATAACAAAACCAAACTTTCCAAAGGAAAGGGTAAAGAAAAAGAAAACTTGAGCAGCTAGGCAAAACCCCAATACTACTTAAATAGGATCCCTGATAAGATTAACCTCTTGGCAGAAAACATGCAGACAAGATGCAATGGAATGACATAAACCAAAGAAAACAAAAATTTCCAATCAAGACATATGAGCAGCAAAGTTGTCCTTAAATATAACAAAAGTAGGACAGTTCTAAATTATGAGAAATTAAAGAAATTAAAAAAAAACTAGATCAACATTCAGACAAGGAACAAATAACATAAAAAATAATGGAAAATTGCCCATATAAAGAATTCTCAAAAACAAAATAAGCATGTTTGAAAATAATGGCAACTTATGTACTAATGTGCTAATGTACACAATGGATATAAATATGGATTGTGATAAACTTAAAGCCTCCAATGAAATGATTTTTTTTTAAGCTTAAAATTCACTGCCATTCAGTTGATCCCATCTCATAACGGTACTATTTTGGGTTTCCAAGATTGTTAATATTTACAGGAGCAAGTAGTCTTATTGTTCTTTCATGGAGCAGTTGATGGGTTTGAATTGCCGATTTTATGTGTATGAATTCATTGCTTAACCCAAAGTGCTACCAGGATTCCTTCTGAAATAACCTGAAAATAGAGAACCAGAGGCGTAGACCTAAGTGATAACAACTTTGAAGTAAAAAGAGAAAATAAATGGCACAATTACAGAACTCCCAAGTGGAGAGGAAATCAGAACAATATTAAGATAGAGCTGATTGTTAAACTTAGGAACATAAGCATAAATTACAGGTGTCTTAACTTCTTCCTTTTCTGGTGTCTCTCCCCAAAAAGAGCACCTACCTGGCCCTCACCGTGGACATGTGTACATATCATCTTTGTCAAGGATTAGGTATTTCCACTCAAACTGTTGGTCTGTTTTTATTTTTTATATTCTTTCTTTAATTTTAATTTAGTATATATTCCTTTTTGATTCTCATGTCCTCTTCCACATGACCCTGTCCTGCAACCAAAAATTCCCCTAAAACAATGATTTACTCTAAAAATTACCAGAAATAGAATTCAGATGAAAGTTTTTAGGTCCCTTCAAAAGATGCGGGGAGCACATATGAAAACAATATAATAAATTAAAAAATTATAAACATAACAACAAAGGAAATCCCAGAAGATAAACAATGAGATGATAGAATCAGGCAACACAGTAAAAGACATGAGGTATGGAATGAAGAAAAAAGAAAGATAGAATAATTTAGCATGAAGACAATCACTATGACTCAATTGACTAGAACAATCAACAACAAAAAAGGAAAGAAACCCAAAGAAAGCCTAAGAAGTACGTGGAACATTATCAAAGGAAAAATCCTATATCTCTTTGAGATCTTGGAACTATACGAAACAAAAATATCTACAAAGTAAACAGTAGAAGAATTCATGGAAGAAACTTTCTCCAAAATCACAAAGGAGAAAAAAGTAACTATTTAAGAAGGAGGCAGAACACCAAATAGGATAGACCCCAAAGGAAAAACAGCATGATCTATAGAAGTTAAGCAGTCAAATTACAAAGAAAAAGAGGTCCTGAACACAGTTAGGAATATAAGTTTCCCACAAATTGAAACCCATAAGGATAAGTTTGCACTTCTCAGAAGAAACTATGCACCAAGAAGGCAAAAGAGTGACACATACAGAAGTCAAAGAAAAGAGCAGCCAACCAATAATTCTATATCCAACAAAATAGTTATTCAAATATGAAGAAAAAATCAAAATATTTCCAAACAAGAAAAAAAATGAAGACATTCATAAAAACAAGAATAGCATTACAAAATATATTATTGGAATCACTGTGAAAAGAGAATCAGCAGCACACAATCCTTGGATATTTCCAGTGCTCAGAGGAAATGTTTTCCACTTCTTGTTAGCACGATGTTGGCCATTGGATTTTTAAATTATGACCTTTATTTTATTGATTAATTTCCTTCTTTTCCTACTTTACTGAGTGTCTTATCAGAAATTGGTGCTTGATACTGTCAAATACTTTTTCTACCTCTACTGATATGATCATGTAGTTCTTCTCCTTTATTTTCTTTACTTGGTTGATTAAAGTGATTATTTTTCTAATATTAAGTAATCCTTGAATGTCTAGTATAAATTTCACTTGTTCATTGGGTAATCCAGGTTGGCTAGAGAAGCAAATCCATCAACACTCACATATGTGTAAGAAATAACTTTATATAAAGAAGTAATTATATATCAAGAAAATATCCCAGCCTAGTTCAACTTAAGTTCATAATTCTGATACTGGTTCATAAATTTTTCTTCAGACTCATACATTCACAAACAGTGGTGCAGAATGCAGGAATAACACAGGCCAATCAATACAAAGTCTCATGGATCCAAAGTCAGTGGAAACATTTGAGGTTTCCAGCAGCAATCAGGGAGGCCAGAAAGCAGGAAGATCATTGTACAAAGAAAGGCAAAGAACAGCCTCTAGAGACCCATATAGCTTGGTCACACCTCCAAGTGATGTCATCAGGCTACCACCTGATGGGCTAAACTCCACACCTACACTTTTTTTTTATCGGGGGCTTGTACAAGTCTGATCATAACCCACACATACATCCATTGTGTCAAGCACTTTTGTACATTTGTTTCCTTCATCATTCTCAAAACACTTGCTTTTTACTTGAACCCCTAGTATTTGATCCTCATTTTCCCCATCCCTCTCCACTCCCACCTCCCCCATGAACTCTTTCTAATTTATAAATTATTACTATTTTGTCATATCTTACACTGCCGATGTCTCCCTTCACACATTTCTCCACTGTCTGTGGCCCCCTCCACACCCAAGGAGGTTATATGTAGATCCTTGTAATATGTTTCCCCTTTCTCCGTCACCTTCCCTCCACCCTCCCAGTATCATCCTTCTCACCACTTGTCTTGAGGGGTCCTTCTGTCCTGGATTCCCTGGGTTTCCATTTCTTCTCTATACCAGTGTACAATCTCGGGTCCAGCAGGATATGTAAGGTAGAATTGGGATCTTGATAGTGGTGCCGGGGTTGGTGGTAGGGGAGGCATTTAAGAAGTAGAGGAATGTTGTATGTTTCATCATTGCTACACTTCACCCTCAATGGTTCATCTCCTTACCCAGACCCTTCTATAAGGAGATGTCCAGTTGCCTAGAGATGGACTTTGGGTCCCCACTCTGCACTCCCCCTCATTCACAATGATACGATTTTTTGTTCTTTGAAGCCTGATAATGTTGACACCTTGTGATCACACAGGCTGCTGTGCTTCTTCCATGTGGGCTATGTTGATTCTGAGCTAGATAGCTGCTTGTTTACCTTCAAGCCTTTAAGACCCCAGACATTGTGTCTTTTGGTATCTGGGCATCATCAGCTTTCTTCACCACATTTACTTATGCATCCTCTTTGTCTCTTGTGATAGTGTCAGGAAAGTGAGCGTCTCAGGCTGCTGAAATATTATAACAAAGTGTTCTTTTGTGTTTATGGAGTACTTGAGTAGGGGCCCATTTTCCATCTGTTTACTTAATACTAAACCTATATAAATATATGTACATAGATCTAGTTCCTCTTCATCATATATAAATATATTAACATATGTATGTGCCTGTATGTAGATCTCTATAAATGCCCTTTGTCTCCTAGTTCCTCCTCTGTTTCTTTTCACTTTGCTCTTGTCACACTATCATGTTTAACCTTCATTTGGGTTTCAGGAATTCCTCTCAGCAACATTGTCCTTGAGCCAGTCCTGCCAGACCTCCCAGACCTTCCTTGCCATTGATTTTTTTGTCACTTATTGTAGCACCCACTTCCTTTCCCCCATCTCCCACTCTCCCATGTCCCCTCAGAACTGTCATCCTGTTTTTCTCTCTTCCAACTGGTTTATCCCACCAATTCCTTCCAAATAGACATGCAACAACAATATGTAGTGACACAAGACAATAAACAATAGCTATAATAGCAACCACAAAAAGGCATCAGCAGCAACTGCAACAACAACAACAACAACAACAACAAACCCTATAAATAGTTCAGGGTCTATTTATGTCCTTTATGAGTGTTTTCCAGTTGAGTCCTGTGCTCTCCCTGACCACACAATCTATATTTGATATTCCTTGGGGACTTCATTGCTCTGTTCTCCTTGCTGCTCTGTTGCATGCTCCCAGTGTCTAACTTTAGCATGGTGGGCTCCGGGCGGGCACAATTCCCACCATGTGTCTCCAGTGTTGTTCTCTGTGGTGCGAGCAATGTTCTGTCTCATGGTGGGGGAGCCCCTATGATCTTCTCTGTGCATTGGCTGCTCTGAGCAGAAATATTATCCTCAGGGCTTGGTGGACCAGGATGAGCTTCAGTATTTTTTCCTTCCTCCCCTGTTGACTCCAATGTGCTCTGATCAGACAAGTCCCACTCCTTAAGTTTTACCTAGAGTCCTGTCCTTTGTAGTGAATTCTTCTGGGATGTACTGGTGTGTGTGTGTGTGTGTGTGTGTGTGTGTGTGTGTGCTGTCCACTTATTCAGTAATGGGGCTGACTCTCTACTGAGTCCCTGCTTCATGTTAGTGTGTTGGATTCTTGTCTTGTAGCACTGTGCTTGAAGTCTGGTCCTGCTTTCTCTGTGGAGATATAAAAAACACTCTCCCCTTGGGTGGGTTAGTGCCCTGCTACTGCAGCTACCCATGTTATTACCGGGACTTCACCCCAGGAACATATGTATACAGCAGCTTCTTCCCTAGGTCCGTTTTGGATTTTTTGAGCTTACCTCAGTGGACTCATGTTGTACTTGTTCTTTTGTGCTTGACTTACCTTACATCGGATAATTTCCTCTAGTTTTTCCTGTGTGGTCATGTGCTTCATGCATTCATCACTGCTTTTTAGGGATGTATAATACTTCATTGTATGCATATAGCACAATCTTTTAATCCATTCATCTGTTGATGGAAATTTGGGTTGTTTCCAACTCCTTGTAATTATGAACTGTGCAGCGATGAATATTGGCACAGATGTCTGGCTGTGGTCTGTTTCTTCTCTCTTCTGGGGGGATTGCTGCATCATATGGTAGTTCAATTTCCAACTGTTTTAGATATCACCAGATCAATTTCCATAATGGCTATACATACCTACAAGTTGACCAGCAGTAGACAAGAGTTCCTATCTCTCCATAGCCCCTCAACACTTGTTACTTTCTGATTTCTTGAATTGCGATATCTTTGAAGGTGTTAGGAGGTATCTCATAGTTGTTTTGATTTGCATTTATAGATTGGCTAGAGATCTGGAACATTTTCTTACATATTTATTGGTCATTTGGATTTCTGCCCTTGAGAAATTTCAGCTCAGGTCCTTTGCCCATGTCCTTAGTGGACAAGTGGTTTTTTTTTTTGGTAGGTTAGCAGGATATTGTAGATCTTTGTCTAATGTGTCATTGCTATAGATGTTTTCCCATTCTGTGGTTTCTCAGCGTATTCTTTCGATGTACTTAAGTGTTTTATCTTTAGTATATCCCACTGGTCATTTTGTGGCTTCTTTGTGTTTGTGTTCTTCCCTATTTCTGATAGCCTATGTATTCCCAGAATCAAAGTTCTCAGATTTGTTCTAATCCTCACATGGATTGTACTAATAGTTTGGGTTTTTACCTCTATGTCTGTGGTCCACCTTGAGTTTATTATTGTGAATGGAGTGAAGTAAGGGTCTTTCTTCATTTTTCTACAGATGTGTATCCATTTTTCTCAGCATCATGGATTGAATAGGGCATCTGCTTTCCATTTGATGGTTTTTGGGCCCTTATTGAAGATCAGTGCCTATATGGTGATGATTTTATTTCTAGGTTTTCAATCCTTTTCCATTGGTCTGAATATCTATCATTATACTAATACCATACTGTTTTGATCACTGTGGCTGTACAGAAGTTGCTAAAGTCAGGTAAAACAAGCCCTCCAATTTTGTTGCTCTTCTTGAGGAGTTCTTTGCTAATGCTTGATTTCTTTCCTCTTCATATGAATTTGGTAATCTGTTTTTCCAATTCCTTGAAGAAAGATGGCAGAATTTAGATCGAGATAACATTGAACTTATAAAGTGCCTAGGGTAGAATTAACATCTTTACACTATTAAGTCTATCAACGCACTAGCATGGGATGTTCTTCCATTTGTTGAGGTCACACTTGGTTTAGTGTTTTGTAGTTTTTCTCATACAAATCTTTTGTTTTCTTAGTCAGGTATATCCCTAAATATTTCAATTTGTGTGTGGCTACTGTGAAGGGTACCACCTACTTAATATCCTATTTTGTGGCCTTGTCAAATGTGTATAGTAGTCTGATAGTTTTCTGTTTGTTGATCTTTTAACCTGTCACTCTGCCATACTTCTCTATTGCTTCAAGCACTCCTCTCATGAAACTTTTAGGGTTTTCCACATATAAAATTATATAATCTGCAAATTATTATAATTTCACTTCTCTCAACCTCAGATGAATACCTTTGATGTCCTTTCTTTGCCTTATATTGTTAGCTAGGACTTCCAGTACCATGTTAAGTAGGGGTTGGGACAAGGGACATCTTTGCCTAGTCTCCCTTTTCAGAAGAATTGATCTCATCTTCTCACCATTGATTATCATATTGGCTGTTGGTTTTTCATATATAGTTTGTAATATATTGAGGAATTGCCCTTCCATTCCTATCTTCTTGAGTGTCTTAAACAGAAATTGTTGATGGATGTTGTTGAATGCTTTTACTGCATCTATCAATATCATGTGGTTCTTATAATTTTTCATTTCAAAGTGGTGAATAATGCTAATTATCTTTTGTATATTGAACAATCCCTTCATCCCTGGTATGAATCCCACTTGGTCATGGTGAATTATTTGTTTTATTTACTTTTCATTCTGTTGGCTAGTATTTGGTTAAGGATTTTTGTATTGATACTCATTGGGGAAGCTGAGCTTTAATCCTTGATTCTTGTAGGAAACTTGCCTGGTTTAGGTATCAGAGTTATAGCAGCTTTGTAGAAGGAATTTTGGAGGTTGCCATCTTTTTCTATGTTCTGGAAGAGTTTAAGATTGGTGTCATTTCTTCCTTGGATGTTTTATAGAATTAATATATATATTATATGCATAGCTCAATCGCAAGTAGAATTGTACATTTGCTACCATAGTAGTTACCAAACACTCCTGTTCTACATGTACTCCTTGATTTCACTTACCTTTCACTCTGTCACCACCACCGTACCTCTTTCTCCCCAAACTCTTATTCTACTTGCTATCTTTATAGATTCGTCAATCCTGGATTCATATACTGAAAAAATAAAAAAAAAATACAACACAACTTGAAGAGCGTGATCCCCAATGACCTAACACCTCTGAGATAAACCTTAATATGTACAAATTCCAAACAAAGCTATAAAAACCAAAAATATATAAAATCTTGGCAATCAGGTACAACACGCATAATAGGTGGGGTCTACTGACAAAATTTTAACTGTTCAAGTCAAATTTATGCCTTTTATCTTCTGTACTCAGCACTGTAATGCACTCTCTTTAGTAACCACTTTCCTCCTATCCCTCAATTGTGGATAGAGATCGTTCATTGGAGGGTTATTTCCTCTGCAATTCCAAAAAATGGATCTTGGGCTTCCACTGTCATTCATGCATAGCCTTCTGCAAACCATATTTTCACATTTTAAGCTTTGATACTAATCCCTCCTTTGACTTTGGACTTCACAATCATTTAGTGACTGATGATGGGATGCTTCCTCTGTGTGGACTTAACTGACATCTCCCTTAGATAGCTGTTTCTTTGGAGACAGCTTTTAAGACCCCAGGCACTATTTTATCTAATAGCCAGATATCTAATATCTAATACAGTCATATCTAATATATATCTAACATCTAGTTTCTTCATATCGAATATCTTCACCACATTTTGCTATATGCAATGGTTCTCAACCTGTGAGTTGCGTCCCCTTTGAGGGTTGAATGACACTTTTACAGAGGTCACCTGATTCATAATCATAATAAAACTACAGTTATGAAGTAGAAATGGAAATAATTTTATGGTTGAGGGATCACCACAACATGAGTAACTGTATTAAAGTGTCATAGCAATGGGAAGCTATAACATCTATCACCTCTCTCTTCCCTTCCAGAGAGTGAGTATGGAGCAGGGCCATGATGCAATTATTAATTGTTCTTACGTTAGAGCCAGGATTTAGTGCAAACCCCAACAATCATTCCTGATTCTATGCTGGTTTGTTCTTTAAATTTATTATGTGGGTGTTAGCACAAATGTCAGGCCATTGTGTCATTCTATTAAGTCAAGAAGAATTGTACCACCACATCTATAATCAGTTTCCAATCAAACTATTTCTTCTTGCATTCCTTGACATCATCTCCCTTTTGCCTCTCCACTCCCCCATTCACCCCACTTTAAATCCTCATTCTATATGCTATCTCTATATGTAAATCAATCCCAGTTTTCTTTGACCAAAAAACAGAAAAACATATCACAACTGCAAGAGGGTAAACCCCAATGGCATAGCAACTCTGAGATACACCCTAATATGAACAAACGAGATCCAAATAAAGCAGAAAGACTCTCGTGGGTCTTCTAGAATTATGCATACTTTAATACAGCATATAAGACATTGATGTAACAATACCTTATTTGTCCTCCTATCAGCAGCTCACCAATTGTGTGTGGTACATCTTTCTTCTGATTCCTCAGCTACCATGTATTTTCTGACTTAAATCCTCAAGTTCTAGGCACATCTGAAGTAGAGTCCACTTGACCCAGTAAAATTCCTACATGGGATCTCAATGATGCAGCCTCTGGAGCATGCTGTGCATTTGAAGATCCATAATTCAGTTTCCCAGTGTACCTCAGAGCCCAGCTTGAGTCTCCATGATCCATTCAAAAGGTTGGGTCAATTTGGTCCACTCAATGCATATTGCCAACGGCACCCCTGCCATCCTCCAGAGCGCTTCCCCACACCTGGAAGTTGGTCCTCCCTCTTTTCCTATCTACTTATTGGGGGGATCCCATCAAAGATATACATGTCATCCTCCTGTTAACCACTTCCCTACACCCCAATCATTTGACCCCAACTGATGTAAGGCTCCCTCTGGCCTTGTGATCTTCAAAATACTTACTAGAGCTGATAGTTTATGCTTCATTGACACTGGTCAGGCTCTCTACCAGGCTGTCTCGACTTCAGTCAATATATTGGATGCACCACCAGGCTGAGTTTGTGTTCCTTTTTCTGCTTGTTCCTACAGTGTTGAACTCATATAGTATTTGTACTTTTGAGCTTGACTAATGTCACTCAGCATAATGTCTTCCAGTTCCTTCCACATCTTGAGGTTTTTCATGGATTCCTCATCACTCTCTTTCGGGAATGTGTAGTATTCCATTATATATACACCAGAGTTTCTTTATCTAATCATCTACTTACTGGAATTTATGCTGTTTCCAACTTCTTGCTATTGTGAACTGTGCATCAATGAACATGGGGAAACAAATGTTTATTTATACTCTGCTTCTTCTTTCCTTTGGGTATTTGCCCAGTAGTGGAATTCCTGGATCATATGGTATTTCAGTTGCCATCTATTTTAGGTATTGCCATATACCACTTTTCACAGTGCCTGCACTTATCTATAAGCCTACCAGCATTGAATGAGAGTTTCAATCTCACCACTCCCTCTCCAGCATTTGTTGTTCTTACTTGTTGTTTTTTAATTTGGACCACAGTTATGGGTATTAGGTGGTATCACATGCTTGTTTTTAACTTACATTCCCCATATAGCTAGTCTGGGAATAGACACATTTCCTCACTTGTTTATTAGTCACTCAAATGTCACCCTTTTCAGGTACTTTACTCACAGTCTCAGGGATTATTAGTTTTTTTCTTGTAGACTTGTAAGATACTGTAGATCTTAGTAATTAGTCTTTTATTGTGTCATTGCTAAATATCTTGGCGCAATTTTGGGGCTCTCTTTTTCCTCTTTTAATAAAACCTCTCAATGTACACAGTGCTTTAGTTTTAATAGGTCCCACTCAACTATTTTGTCTTTCATGGAGTGTGTCTTTTTTGTTATCTCTGATAGCCTGTATATTCCTGCACTAGGGTACTCAGAGTGTTTTCAATTTTTGCATCAATGATCCTGGTAGCCTTGGGTTTTACATTCTGGCATTTGGTCCACCTTGAGTTTGTTTTTGTGCACGGGATGAGATATTGGTTCTGTTTCATTCTTTTGCAGGTGGATATCCAATTTTTCCAGCACCATTTACTGAACAGGGCATCTGTTTCCAAATTAAAACTTTTGTGACCCTTGCCAAAAATCAGTTATCTGTATGTGGATGTTTTTATTACTGGGTTTTCAGTCCCAATCCATCGGTCAATGTATGTATCATTATACAAGTACCAAGATGTTTTAACATCTGTCACTGTATAGTATGTTTTGAGGTCAGCCTTTCATACCACTGCATTTTTAATCTTTTTATTTAATTAGGGTCTATTGTTACTTCCTGTGTTTCATCTCTAATTCTTGTTATTGTTGTGCAGTCCTTTTCCTTTGGTGAATTTACTAGTGGTTTGTCAGTTTTGTTAATCTTTTCAAAGGACCAACTTCTTTTTTTGTTATATCCCCATTGTTTTACTGTTTTCTACTTCATTTATTTCTGTTCTAATTTTTATGATTTCGTTTGCTGTTGGAAGCATTGTGCTGTGAATTTTGTTCTAGTTGTTGGAGGTGCTGTGCTAAGGTACTGACCATGATTTTTTTCATGTGTCCATTTATCACAATACATTAACCTCTGATAACCACTTTTGCTGTGTCTCATAGGTTTTGGTATGTTGTGTTATCATTCTCATTAGTTTCTAAGAACTTCCTAAATTCCTCTCCTATTTGGGGTAAGATCCCATATTTTTTGTGAAGTTCTGTTCAGTCTCCAAGTGATTGTATTTGTTTTTATATTTGTTCTGTTGTTGATTTCTATCTTATGATAGGAGAAGATGGATTGAATCATGTTTGGATTTTCTCAAGTTTGATTTATGCCCCAGCATGCCATCTTCTTTAGAATATGAGCCATATGAATTGGAGAAGAATGTGCATATTTTGGCTGTTGGTTGGAGAATTCTGCAAATATCCATAAGGTTTAGCTTCTTATCTGTTGATCTATCTTTCTTTGAGAGTGATGTATCAAAATGATCTACTCTAATTGTTGATCTAATGATTTCTCTTTTCCTCTCTTTGAGCATTTGTTTGATGAATTTTGAAGGTCTTTCATTAGGTGGATTATGTTTATTATGGTTAAGTGTTCTTGATCAATTGATTTGTTGAACATTATGTAATGCCCACTTTTGTGTCTTGATATATTGTGTATCTTAGGGTCTATTTTGTCAGAGATTAATGTTTCTCTCCCAGCTTGGTTTTTTAATTGCCATTAGCTTGGTAGTATGTTCTCCAACCTTTGAGTCTCAGTCTGTTTTCATCTGTTAGTTTGAGAGCTATCTCTTGAAGAAAGCAGAGTGATAGATCTTGTTGTTTAATCCAGTCTGAAACTCTTTATTTTTATAAGCTCATTTAGTCCATTGATATTCAGTGTTATTAAATCTAATTATAGATTAGTCGCTCCATTTTATACTATTTGTGTTTGATATTTCCCTTTCTTCCCTATTTCTAGGGCTGTGTATTGTGTGAAGATATTATTCTTGGCTCTGTTTCCCTGCTAGATTTGTAATGTTTTTGGTACTATTTTCAGGGTGTTGATTTCTAGGTGGTTATACCAGATGGTAGTCTCATTTTGGTGTGCTGTGGTGGTTGGTTTTCTGCCTTGGACAGTATTTTTTGTAGAGCTAGATTTGTTTTTACAAATTCTCTAAATATTTTCCTTATTTGAAAAGGCTTTCATTTCTCCTTTAAATTTGATGCAAAGTTTTGTTGCATAAAGGATTCTTGTATTGCAGTTGATGTCTTTGAACTTTTGGAGTATTTTGTCCTATTTCTTCTTTCTTGAATGATCACTGCAGAGAGATCTGAGCTTATTCTTATCAGTTACTTTCATATGTCACTGCTTTTTCTCTCTAGCTGATCTCATGATTCTCTCATTTTCCTTGAATTTGGATAATTTGACTACTGTTTGCCTTGATGTCCTTTTTTTTGGGGGGGGGGTTGGAGGCAGGGACTTTCATCAACTTGGTGTTCTCTTTGCTTCCTTAATGGTTATAGTCTCCTCCTTGGTGATATTGGGGAAAATTTCTTTCAAAGATTCCCTTTCTATTTTTACCATAGATAATATTTGTTTCTTCCTGCTCAGATAACCCAATAAATCAAATGCTATTTGACTTCATTGTATCTGACATCCTTCTCAGGATTTCTGCAAGTTCTTTTACTCTTTAGCTTCAAGGTCTCTCTAGTTTGATGATTTCTGGTTGGTTGTCTTAGAGTTTGCTGACTCATATTTTCATTTCTTCCACTCTATTGTTCAGGTCATTTACCTTGTTTTTAACTTCTGCTACTTGTTTGCTTAATTCTTGAATTTCCTTTCAATGTGCAATTTCTAGTTTCTCCATTTTTTCATCTGTTTCAAGGTTTGAGCTCCTAAACTCTTATAAGGCCCTAAGAATAATTTTTGTGTCATCTCTATCTGGTAATTGAAGGGTTTGTTTATTTGTGTATTCTGCTGAGTTTGAGTGATCTTAAATTGTTGGCATTTGTTTTTCTTGCATTTTTGTGATAGCTGTTGGAAACTGTTTGCGCCACATAGTGGATGAGCGTTAGGTGATGCATAAGGTTGTGTAGGGGGGGCGGGGGGGGAGGGTTGGCTCTTTAGGTTAGAAAAGGATCATGTAGCTATTGGAGATCATACTGTGTATAGATGATTAGGGAATAATATTCGGGTGCATAGGAGGAATAGGATATAGGTGCTCAGGAGTAGGTTCTAGTGGTGGTATTAATTACAGGAAAACTTCCTGTTATGTGTAGTAATTTTTAATGGGTTGGGTAAGGGCTTGTTCTGAATGTGATGCTACTTGTTAAATAATAAGCAAGTGTGTCTATTTGGGATAGTAGAAGCTGTGGGCAGGGTATTTGATGAGTACATTAGGGCTACCAGACCATGTATGTTATTTAGGAGACTGACTGGACGACTTCTGTTATTGTGATTATAACAGAGGGTCCTTTTATTGTGGATTTCCACACTGTACTATTTGTTCTTTGAGTGTGTTTTTGAAACAAGGTGGGGAGGGTAAGAGGCTGACATTCTCTGTCCCTCTGATCCTGGTAGGGGAGGGAAAAAAGACCACAAATGGGTGTGCTGAGAGGAAAGCGCTATAGCAAGCTCTTGGGACTCTATATGGGGCATATCTGCTCTTAGGAAAGTTTGTCTTATGATATAATTACACCACATTGGCAGGTCATAGAACTAGGGTGGAAGGGGAAAGGGTGGCAAATGTCATAACTTTGATCCTGGTAGGGATTGGGGAAAGCTTGTGGGCAGACACAGTGAAGTTAAAGTACCACAGCCAGCTCTCTGGGCTCTCTGTGAGCAAAATTCAAAGAGGGAGCTTTGAACCCCAAACCCCAAGACACTTGGATCCTAGGCCTACTCCCTAATTTTCCAGAGTTGGCCTCATCTTTTGATTTTTGATCTCACAATGGAAGTACAAGGTGGATGATTCTAAATGGCACCATTTCCCCAGAAATCCTAAAGTGTCAGATATGTATTTTCCCATTTTTAGATGATTATCTTTCTTTTTGCTGTTGTGCTGTTTTCTGAAAATTTTAAGTCACTTCTCTGATACGTCATTGGTAAACATTTTTGTCCTGGTCTACAGACTCCCCTTTAAAAATACTTTTGGAGAAATCTCCCCCCCTTTCTCCCTACCCACCCTTTCCCTTTGCTTTGTGTTGAAATAACATGTACCTCTTTAGGTTTGGTGGAGAAATCTTTTGCTGCACATAGATTTTTAATCTATAGAAAATCCAAAATGTCTAGTCTATTTTCTGCGGTTTGTAAATTTGGGGCTATGTTTGATAATATATTTATGACAAAAATTATGGGCCCTCCATGAGACATGGCACCCCTTCACGGACCCACAATGCTACAGGGGACAGCATCGGAGACACAGTTCCAGAATTGAGAACAATCTGACTCTCCCACACCAGAGTGAAACACAAAGGTAGCACAACAGAGCGGCAAGGGGGAACAAATCAACAATGTGCCTGATGAATCCTGAACAGAGACTTCAGACTCAGAGGGCAGGGCTTGGAAAATCATCAACTCAATCAGAAAACATACATAAGGATCAGCAGACAGACCTGGAATTATTTATAGGCCTCATCCCCTCTGCCAACTCCTCATCCTTCTTCTTCCTCCACTTTCTCTTCCTCCTCCTTATTCCATATCTATCTATATAAGGTAGACGACATAAACAATTCTGAGGAGAAAACAGCAGGACAGATGGTCCTGAGGGAACAGGAGAAAGGAAGAAATGGGGGAAAGGGAGGGTAGCCACCAAATCCAGGGACTGAAGGACAGCAAGAGATCTAAAATTGATGGTGAGGAGAGTGTAGAAGGCCTGGTGGGTTTGAGCAATTTCAATGTAGCTGAGAGGAATTACTTAGAGCCAAATGAATGTCACATATGAAAGTGGGACTGGAGGAAAGTATGAGGAAATGGAGCAAAGAACTAGGAGGCACTAGACATTTATAGAGCTATAAATATAGGCAGATGTATATATATTTATATATTAAGTGTCAAGGTAGTAGGTGAACATTGGGTCTCTACTCTAGTCCTCCCTCAGTGCAAGAATGCTTTGTTCTAATAGCCTGAAATTCTGTGAGGCTCACCTTCCAGACATGATTGCTGAAGTCAAAATGGATACATAAGCAAATGTGGTGAAGAAAGTGGATGGTGCCCAGTTATCAAATGATATAACATCGAGGATATTAAAGGATTGAAGCTAAACAAGTGGCCAACTAGCAAGGAAGCAACAAAGCCCACATGGAAGAAGTACACCTGCCCGTGTGATCACAAAATGTTGATGGTATCAGGCATCAGAAGACTCCAAACAAACAGTCATCCATGCAAATGATGGGGGTCAGAGTGGAGACCCAAAGCCCATCCATAGATAATTGGAAATCCCCTCACAGAAGGGTCACAAGGAAGGGGTGAGCTAGTCAGAGTGCAGTATAGCACTGATGAAATATACTATTACTCTAGTTCTTTAATGCTTCCTTCTTTCCACTATTATGACCCTGGTTCTACCTTACAAATGTAGCTAGATGGTACCTAGGACATATAAACTCCTCAGGAACAATAATGGGGATAGCAATATGATGAGTGTAGGGGGAAGGTGGGGAGCCAAGAGGCAGGAAGGGAAAACATAAAAATTCTTGGCAGATGACACCCCTCCCCATGAGAGGGACAAATAACAGAAACATGGATGAAGGGAGAGAATGAACAGTGTAAGATATGAAAATAATTGTATTTTATCAGGGTCCAGTAAGGGTAGGAGGATGGGGAAGGAAGAAAAAGAGGAGATGATACCAAGGGCTCAAGTAGAAACAAAATATTTTGAAAATGATGATGGCAACATATGTACAAATGTGCTGTATACAATTGATGCATGGATTGCTATAAGAGCTGTAAGCACCCCCAATTAGGGGTCCTAAATTTTCCCATATTTGGTTTTTGATGAGCTGTGTATTTCAGTTTTTACATTTAGATTTTTGATCAGTCATGATTTCATTTTTGTACAGTTTTCAGCATCATTGATTCAAGAAACTGTTTTTCTCCATTTAATGGAACATCAGTCCTTTTTGAAGATCAGTTATGGAATTGGTGATAAACAGTATCCTTTTTGGGGGGTTTCCATTCACAAAGGATATGCATTAAATTTCACTTCATTGAGAATGTCAGCTAAGCTATTGGTGTTGCATATATGCCTTTAATACATTTTAAAATTTACCTTCTATCCTATTCTGCTGGTAGTCTTTATCAAGAATGGCTGTTGGATTCTATCAAGTGTCCATTTTGCTAAGACAACTAATATTTTCTCACAATTCTTTGTTGGTTTTATACAGAGTGTTTTTTTTTTGGGGGGGGGGAGGAGGCGGACAGGCGCTACCCAGTGCTGCTCCTGAGAGCCATCCCTGGATTTGAACGCCAAGCCCGCGCACCGCAGTCCCGCACTCAACCACTTAGGCCACCGGGGCTCATCCCTATACAGAGTAGTACACTGATTATTTTAATAATGTTACACTATCTTTGGATACCAGGAATGGATTCTATTTAGTTATGATGTAGTATACTTTTATGGAGTGTTGAATTCTGTTGGCCAGGAGTTTGTTGAGAATCTTGGCATCTATATTCACGAAAAATATTGTTTGTTAACCCTGTTTTTAGTGTTCTTATCGACTGAGTGTTGCATCAGGTTTGTGTTTGTTTAGTAAAATAAAAATTGCTAATATTACATACTGTTCCATGATTTGAAATAGTTTAATTGAAATTGGTTTCATTTCTTCTCTGAATGTTTTGTAGAAATTTTCCAGTGAAGCTATTTAGACCATGACTTTTGATGTTACTGGGAATATTTTTGTTTCCTTTTGTTTCATATTGTTTTCAGTTATTTCTTGATTGAAAGTTATACCTCAGGCTGTATTAGTTTAGGTAGGTTATCTGTTTTCAAGTGTCATAGTGGTTATGTGTTTGGCTGTTAACCACAAGGTCAGCAGTCTAAAACCATCAGATACTCTGTGGGAGAAAAATGATGCTTTATACGCCCATAAAGAGCGACAGGTTCAGAAACTGACCGGGGCACAATTACCCTATCCTGTTTCAGACTTGATACAATAGCAGTGAATTAAAAGAAACACATTTTAAAATTACTTGGACTAAAATTCCTCATTGTATTCTGTTATTATTCTTTATATTTAGGTTAGCACTATTGTGACATTACCCATTTCATTTCTTATTTAAGTTATTTGAATATGCTTTCTTTTTCCCTTTGTTAAAAATGTCAGTGCTTTGTCAATTTTTTTAAAGAACCAACTTCTAATCTTGTTGAGTCTTTCTGCTGTTTTTCAGTTTCATTCCTTTTTGCTCTAATCTTTACTCTTTTCTTTTCAGGAACTGTAAGTGTTTGTCTCTGCTCCTTTTCTAATTATTGGAGTATATGTGTTAAAGTCATGGCTTTTATTCTTTCTTCTTTTTCACTTATGCATTTGTTATAAATTGTCTTTAGAGCACTGTTTTTGCTGGGCTCCCAAGAATACATGTATGATGATTTCATTTTTATTTGCTTATAGAATTTTAAAATTTCACATTTTATTTCTTTATTACCTTCTAGTTTTTAAATGTTATTAAGTGTCCATGAATTTGATTTTCTCCTTGATCTTTCTATAATTGATTCCTAATTTTATAGCATTGTGATCCAAGAACACATTTTGTGTTATTTTTAGGTTTTTATATTTCTTGAGGCTTCCTTTGTGGCTTAACATATGATCTATTCTGTTGAATGTTCCATTTGTGCTGGAAGAGAAGGTATATTGAGCTTTTGTTGGAGTATTCTGTATATGTTTATGAGGGCAAGTTGGTTCATTGTCTTATTGAAATCTTCTGTACCTTCCTGGAGTTTCTTTCTAATTGTTTTCTATTTCTTTAAAAGTTATGTGCCTTATTTCTTATTAGAATTATGGAATTATTTATATCCATTTTAATTCTGTCACTGTTTGTTTTTTGCATTTTGCAGTTGTTGAGTGCACAGATACTTATAATGGTTATATCTGCTTACTGGATTGACTTTTTAATATTACATTAAATGACATTAAATGATATTGCATTTCTTGTCCCTGTGCTATTATTCTCTTTAAGTTTATTTTATCAGAAATTAATATTGCTTGATTGATATTAAATGATATGTCTTTCTCCTTTTATTTTTTTAATTTACTTTTTATCTTGGTGCTTAAGATGTGCTTTCCTGTAGGCAACATATTGGTGGCTTCTATTTTCTTATCTATTCTACTGCTTTAATTATTACTGTTGTGTGTCAATTTGGTTAGGTCATGATTCTCTGGCTTTCCAATTATATAATGATGTGATATGGAAGTTTTCCAATGATATAATCATCCTTCATAACATGGTTTCATGTGATAATCCCTGATCTGATATACTGATATATGGGGATTAGTATGGGCTTTACCATCCTTAATCCAGTTACAGCCCTGCCTTGAGGATATGACTTGCATTCAATATATAAATATATGGTGTCCTAGCAAATATTTCTAATTTTTTGTTTACTCTGGATCCTACAGCGGTCTCTTTGCATCTGGCATATTTTAGTGGTACTTGATTTAGCAGCCCAATAATCTTGACTGTATAAGTCACTGTTATCATGGGTTATCATCTTGCTATCTGATCTACTGACTTGGATTCATCATCCTCTGCAGCTATGCCAGTCAAGAAAAGCCTGCAGCTTGGCATATGTCCCATGGGCCTGGGAATTGTCAATCCTTACAACTATGTGAAGCATACCTTGAGATAAATTTCTGTATTTCTTTATGTGTAGAGATAACATTCTCTAATATATGTGCATATATGCATATAAATGTGTGTATATAAAAGTAAACATCATTCAAATTAGAAAAAAATATTAAAAAGCTTCACTGATTTTTCTTCTTTAAAGGAAACTCAGTCTTAGACAGTCGGTTTTTCCCTTGATTGATGCATATAATCTGCTTACATTCTGTGCAGTAATAGGCATTAATTTATTGTTCTCCATCTATTGTGCTTTTTTACTATAGTGTTAATGACTTTATTGCTGCATGCAAATTTTTTCCTGGGCTGAGTTCACTTTATTATCAGATTTTATCTTACTTTCCTTCATTTTTGCATATTTCATATTTACTAAGTTCTTGTCTTTCTTATTTTGGTTTATTAACATTCTTTGTGGCTACTTTGTGGGATGCTTGCCTTGTGGTTACCAAGATTTTATGACAAATTGACTGTCCCAGAAATCTCAGTGGTTTGACAATTAAGCCCTAGTAATATCTCATGTTCATAGTGTGGCCTAATTCCAAAATAAATACTGTAGAAAAACATCCATAGTTTTGGCTTGGTCTCAATCTTGTAGTTGTATCATCTTGTAATCTGTAGTTCTTTGGACTGGAGCCAGAAGTCATGGGAGTGCTCAACAGTTGTCATCTTTCCAAATAACCTTGGATTAATTTTTTCTCTGCAACCAGAAGCCTCCCATTTTAAATTCATAAACCCCAAGGAGCTACATGAACCAGCAGAAGTTTGCAGCTTGACATCAGACTTGGCCTTACACCTTGCCCATCTCTACATCTGGGTGGACCATTTGTTTGATATATTAGGAGTACCTGCCTACAAAAAACAAAAAAAGAAAAATAAAACAAAACAAACAAACAAACCCGGAATTACTTTTTCAAAGCTATTGTAGATAGGTAAGTTTATTGTGCCAACCTGATCAATAGGAGTATATGTGATTAATAAGGTCACAGTTTGATTGGAGTGCAAATAAATAAATGACTCAGAAAGCCCTGGCCCCCTCTCTCTTACTTTCTGGTGATAGGACCAGTATTTGGCTGCCAGTTCTCTGCCTCGATTTGTGAGCTGCACTACCTGTGGGAAAGCCAACCTGCTGATTATGTTACTAGAGCTTGAGATTCCTTCAAGATCTGCTTTGCTACTGGTGTATACATCCCTTGAGCTTGGGGATGTGCAATCTTTTAACATTTTTTCTAAATAGAAAATTTAATTAACAATCTGACATGGTGGAATGAACTCCAAATGCATTATTCCAATCACATACAAAAACCAAATGTGTATGATTTTGATTTTTGATTTCAAGTGGTGAGCTCTTTTGGGCCGACATGATGATGGCATCTTCCACTGTCTTCATTGATGTTTTCCTTGGAGTTGTGAAAATGGTGCCATGTCCCATCACCAGTAATGACCTTCGAAAAAATGTAGGTTGCATTGGAGCTCTTCTTTTAAAGCTTGACAGTCAGTCAGAACCAGAGACACAAATTTTCAAGTGATCCTTCTTATTTCCAAATCTTCCATTAAAATTCACTCAAATGCGTTCCAAGATAATTCAGTTAGCTTCCCCATCTCTTCAATGGTCCATCGTCAGTCTTTGAACACAAGGGCTTGAATTTTGTTGCTATTTTTATCCCTTTGGGAAGTTGAAGGACATTAAGAGTGAGTTTTGCATCAATTGACATATCACCTTTCTTGAAACAAGAAAACCAACCATACAGTTGAGTCCTCCCCACCCCATCCCATATCACTGTTCTTGTAAGCTGTGTTCAACATCACAACAGTTTTTATGGCATTTTTCTGGAACAAGAAACAAAATTTTACAGATGCATGCTGTTCTCTTAGATCAACCATCACAAGCAAGGAGTGTCTGAATTACAGATGTCCAAATTTGAAAGGTATACTATTGAGAATAAATGGAATTTTGAAATATGGGATGGGGATATATGAGCAGATAATCAGAAATATTGGGATACTGGACCCCTAAAATTCCACCAAATCTCTCCTGCCTGTATTACCATCATCTGAAGAGATTACTCCATCCTTTCTTACTTAGCTATTAATAGTAAAACAATTATCCCACCTGCCTACATTTGGTGAGTTTAAGCCAAGTGTTCCTACAATAACTGGGGCATTGTTAAGAGCATCACTTGAGATAGGTACCATTAAAGACATTGCTTGATGGTCCCAGAAACACCTCCATTCCATTATTTCTTATAGACCTGTAACTACACTTAAGTGCCCTTGAGTCTCAAAAGGTAAGTAAAAATTGTGACCAAGGAATAGTTGTGCTACAACCCCAAACAACTAATTGCATGAGTTTTCTAATATGTACAAATAGAAACTGGAGAATATGTGTGAGAATGGGTATTAACAGTGTGGAATAATACTGCAAGGAAAAATTGGAAGGAACCCACCTGCTTTTGTATATTATAGAAGACAGTCTCTAAAAGCTAAGAGAAATTGATATGTTAGAGCTGGTTTTTCAGGATACATCCTGTACACACAGACATGAAATACTCAGAGGACACACCTTTTACCTCAACAGTGAGGAACACATTTGGGAAGGGAGCCCCAGCATTCTCGATGACTTCTGTGGTTGCAATTTAATGCAAGACTGATTTCACAGCAATGATTTCTGTAATTGAATTAAGACACCTAGCTATAATATGTCTGATTATACATTGGAGTGGTAAGAGCCAAGTGGCAGCACTTAATAAACAAATACAAAGTAGCCATGGTTGTTGGAATGGACAACAGAATGAAAGGAGTAATCAAAATAATTTGACTCCTGGATTAATGTCATTTGACTACTTCGGAATTGTGTCCCTGGGAATGAAATAGGTGGAAAATCTAATAAATATTTACCTGACCTGTATAAGTAGAAGAAATGTAAGTCAAATGAACATCTATATAATCAGCAGTTAGTTTATTCGGCAGTCTACAGGGTCATGGCTCCTCAATCAATTGCCAGGTGGAATCCCGTCTACACAGTCGCAATGCTTTGCATAATAGGAAGGTCAGATCACATTAAAGAATGGGTTCTCTGATGGCAAGGCTATATACATAAACTCCTATTTGGAGGACGGGCATCAGGGGAGTGGGTTGGGGCAAAGTTCGGGCAGTGTAGGATAAGGCAGAACAATATCAGTGTATAAAGTATTGAGGGTTAGTGAGGAGGAGAGAGCAGGGGAAGAAGAGAAGGGATGGAAAAGCCGATACTAGGGGCTTAAGGGAAAAAGCAGACGATAGGAGAAGGATAATAGAAGTGGACATATGAGGGTGCTTGACACAGTATGTTTATTTATGTATTGTGAAAAACGATGTATGAGCCCCCAATAAAACGATTCAAACAAAATAATGGGTTCTCATACTACCCCAAATTTTAATGCTGTTTTCTTCCTAAAAGAGATCTGCAGTCTTCTATTAGAGTGAATGCTCATCAAAGAAAAGAAAAAATTCAGATATTTTAGGAATTACTGAACTCAATACAGCCAAAACAACACTGTATCCCACCAGCGAGAGTGGGGGTCATATAGAGATCAATATATTAATACAATCTTAGTTCATATTCATCTCACAGTGAGTCCCTGAACCCATTGAGTAGTAATTTCTACAGTGAGATTATATAACCATAATGTGTATAACTAGGAACCATAAAAAACATATTAGCACAATCACATGTAGAATTAGGGCTATTATTGTTGGAAGTAAGGATGATGAAACTTCATCTCATGTACTTTGGACATGCTATCACTCAGGAGACACCAGTCCCTGGAAATGTATGTGGGAAAACGAGGCCCCCACACATAAATTACAGGTACAGTAGGCACAATTGTATGGTTACAATATCTACAAGTTTTAGTAAAGTCATAGAGATATAGGAGAGAAAGTAAAATGAAGGAGTCAGACACATTTCATGATAGCATGCTCACCTCCTTGATGGCCATGATCTTACCAGCCAGGTGTGTGCACAGCACAGGCAGAAGGGGCAGGAGAATTCTCTTCATTTCTGGCCCAGGTCCATATACACTTAGGGATGTGATTACACATGCCACAGGAAGGGTCTGTATAATATGCATAAACCTGACAGGAAGGGGATGAACTAGGGGTGTACATGTAATAGGAAGGGGGAGACTAGGGGTATACATGTGACAAGATGTGCGGGCCCTAGATTCAATATGGCAGCCTAACCTTGGTCATCCTTGGATGGGCTTGATGTCCCTGGGGTTTCCTTCAGGGGAACAATCTACTGTCTTTACCAGAAGGGAGTGGGCTCTACTTTGGACAGACTATATAATGTGATTGCTCTACATGGCTCACAGCCCCTAGGGAGAATAACCTCTGACACACTTTCATTGACTTTCAAGTTGTCATGTGTAGCAAGAAACTAGATTGGCATATATTTGAGGGAGACAACTTGGGAGAAGTCTTTCTATATCCCCAAATTCTCCCTTATGTTTTGTGTATTAAATTCTAAAGAACTATGGTGGCTACATGGTTGTTTTCTATATATTGAAAGTTGTCAAGACAAAAATTGATGAAAATATTAAAGTAACGAAACCAAAAATTCAGGCTTATGGCAATCATTTTGAATCCAGGCTTGGGGGTTAAAGCACTCCCACACCCTTCTACTATTAGTAAAATTTATGAGAAGGGTTGGATGCCACAGCAGGAAGAGAATAGAGTAAGTAGGAATGTTTGCTTCTATAGGGAGACAGTTTCAACTGTGTGCTCATTTTAAGGGAGCACATCTTTAAGGGGAAAACATGTGGAAAAGATAGTTTATGCAGGAAAATGTACTTGGACTATATCTCTAACTTTCCTAAGTGGCATCTTTTCTACAATGGAATAGTAGCTTTCCAGATTCCCTCTGTACTAGTCAGGGAATAAATTCCAGTCATATTTCCCTCAGTGTTAGTTTCCCACAGAAATGACATCATGCTTGGTGAAAAAGAGGAAAAAATTGACAAGACAGATTGACATAGTTGCTGCAACAATCTTAGATCATGGAAGCATATTGTGAGGATGTTCCAAGATTAGGCAGAGTTTCATTCTTTTGTAGATAGGGTCACTATAAGTCAGAACCTACTCGATGGCATCTAATGACAGCAAAGACAACATAACAGGAAAAAGACAGATAGAACCATTAAGACTTCCTGTGCGTGGGAAAATAATAAACCAAAAGTAATATTTCATCCCAGGCGGGACTGCAGAGAATAGTGCCCCCATCAAAGGGCTTAAATGAGGTAGAATTGTGATTCCCATCACATGTCCATTTAACTTGACTATTTGACCAGTGCCAAAAATGAATGGATTTTGGAGAGTGAAAATGAATTACCATAAACAGTCTGATTGCATATGCTTATCCAGACATCACGACAAAGAAACAACAGATAATTTCAGTGCACATGAAAAGTTTCATAAATATGTGGCCAAAGCACAGACATAGATGGGGTGGGCGTGGGATTTCCAGATAGTAAGAGAATTTAGCTTCCCATGAGGGGTTTCAGGATAAAATTGCTTAGCTGCATTAAACTATGGAGGAAAAACTTGAGAGAGCTATTGGGGGAGGGGGACAAGGAAATAGAGCCCAGGAAAGTCAGGAAAATAATAAAAGAACAACTTGACAGAACAAATGAAAGCTATGGAATGATTAAAAAGCTCCAAATAGAAATCCAGAAGGTAAACACTAAGATAGTAGGATTTATTAGTATTCTAAAAGAGCTTAACCATAAAGTTTATCTGCTTTTCAATATTTTCTGAGTTTTATTTTCATACTAGAGCTTATCTCTGTTGTATCTTGTTATTGTTTGTATCCTTGTTGACTCTGTTATGGTTTCTCGTGGTTTGGGTTTTTTTTGTATATGAAGTCCAGGATAGGTGAGTCTATGGACACAATGACTAGAATAAGGGTTCACAGGATATACAGCAGGGGAGTTGGGGGTAAGGGAATGCTGATATAAGGAGTTAAAGGAGGAAGAAAATGTTTTAAAATTGATTGGGGCAGCAATTGTACAATATTGTTTGATATGATTCAACTATGAAATGATATGATATCTGGATTAACTACTAAAATGGTTTGCTTTTATTGGGGGGGGCATCACTGCGCTGGGAGTAGGAGTAGGAGGCCTAGCCTTGCTCCTGGAGAGCTGCTACTGGATTTGAACCGCCAACCCAGTGGGCCTCAGTCCCGCACACAACCACTATGCCACCGGGGCTCAGTCCTAAAATATCATTTTTTGGGAAAAAGAGCAACAATATCCAGAATCAATGAGCATAAATATAAATCTCTTAAGACAAAACTACAAGAAAATATATATATTTTAAATTCCAAAGAAAGCTGAATTTTGTGGAACACTATCCAAAGGAATAACTTATGTTAGGTAAACATTTTAGAAACAAAAGAAGAAATTGTAGACTAAAGAACATGGAGAAAATATTTTGTGAAATATCAGAAAAAATTTCTAACACGACTAAACAGAAAATAATGCAAGTAGAGGTACAAAAAAGAAAGGAAGAAGGAAAAGAACACCACAATGGCATATCATAGTCAAATTATCTAACATCAAAGAAAAGAAAAAGAAACCTGAGGGCAAATGTTGAAAAAAGAATGATTATCTAGAAAGTTGAATCAATCAGAATAAACTTGCATTTTCTAATAGAAACCATTCAGGCAAGAAAGTAATGGAACAATATATTCAAAACCCTAAAATTAAAAAAAATTCCAACCAAGACTCCTCTATACAGCAAAATAATCCATCCAAATTATCCATCAAGTGAGGACATTTACACACAAGGAAAATGAAAGGAATTTGTAGAAAGAAGACCAACTTTGCAAAAAAAAATACAAAAGAAAGGTCTTTGGATGAAGAATCAACAATAACAGCACACAGAAATCTAAGATCAACATAGAATACACTATCATTGAAAAACCAACGAACTCAAGAAATACACCAAATCAAGCAAATATATAAGATTGAATATAGGGAAAATAACATAACATGATTAATAAAAAAAAGAAAGTGATAAAGTGAATAGACCAGTTTTAAAACAAGCAATTACTAAACTTGAGTCCTCTCCAAAAAAGGAACAAACTGCCTTTAATTTGGAAAGAAAATAATAAGAAGCAAAATGTTCTCAGCGAACATTGCAAACTCAACAAAATGAAAATGAGGAAAACAATAAAAATCTACCAAACATGAAAATAAAAACAAAAACAAAAGATAAAACTATAATAAGCCTGACAAAGAAAATGAACTCAGAAGAGAAAATGACAATGAACAAAGAAACCAATAATTCCATTTAAAAACATACAACAGAAGGACAGTAATAAAATTATATCTATCAATAACAATATTGCAATGTAAATGCATTAAACTCACCAGTTAAGAAACACAGACTACCAGAATGGATAAGAAAACAATAGGAAAACAGATTACAAAAATCAAAGGATACATAAAACATATTTTGCTAATTAGCAATATTTCTGATAAAATAGACGTCAAAGTAAAAATCATGTTGAGAGATAAAAAGGCCATTATATAATGATCAAAGCTACAATTGAATAAAGCCATATTCATAATAAACATCTATACATCCAGTGAAAAACCCTCAAAATACATTAATCAAACTCAGAGATTAAGGCACAAATAGTATATTAATCATAAGAGACATCAATACATCACTACTGAGTAAAGATAGATCAACTGGAAAGAAAATTAAGACAGATAAAAAAGAACTAAATGGCACAATTAACTTTATCTCTTATATATATTCAGAATACTGTACCCAGCAATAACAGAGTAAATATTATTTTCTAGTGGACATGGAAGGTACTCAAGAATAGATCATATGTTAGGCCACAAGCATGCATCAATACATCTTAAAACATCAAGATGCTACAAATAATCTTTACGATCACAATGATCAATCAAAAATTAAATATTTGGAAATTGAGCTCCAACTTATTTTAAAATCTTGGTATAATTGAAGATATAAGGACACATTTAAAAGTTTCTTGGAACAAATGACAACAAAATTATAGTACATCAAAACTGTTAGGATATTGCAAAAATGGTTTACAGAAGACAGTTTACAGGAGTAAGTGAATGCATTCAAAAAGAAGAAAGGACTAAAATCAACATCTAGACTCATCTACTACAATTAGAACAGAAACAAGAAAATACAACCTCAGCACTAAAAGGAAAAAAAGAGCAGAAATGAATGAATCAGAAAACAAGCAAACAAAAATCAAAATCAAAGCAAGAGAAAAAATCAACAAGAAAAGTGATAGCTTCTTTGAAAGGATTAAAAAAACTAATAAACAAAAAGCTAATTAACAGGTGGCAAATAAAAACAAAGGAGAATACACTATGAATAAGGAAATAAAATTAAAAAGATAATTATATACTAGTAGAAGGATTATGTTCCAACACATTTTTAAACCAAGAGGAAATGGACAAATTTCTAGAGATACATTGCTTACCTAATGTTATATATAGACTAGCTTAATAGACTTATCACACAAAAATAGATCAGGTTAAAAAAACAGATCAGGTAACTTGAAATTTTCCAATAACAAATAATTTAATACCAGATTATTTTACTTGTGAATTCTAACAAGCATTCAGAGAAAAGTTAACACCAATTCTATGCTAACTATTCTAGAAGACAGAAAAGGATAACATGCTAAATACTCATCTTCTTAAGCAAGCATTATCCTGATGACAAAGCCAAACAAAGACATTACCAGAAAAGAAAACTACATGAAAGGAAAACTAGGTATGAACAGAGAAGTAGTAGTTTTCAACAAAATACTAGTAAATAAAATGAAATAAAGCACCATACTTTGGTATAGCACCCATATCTTTAGTGATCTCTTCCTGAGAATGAGTATCAAGCATGGGATACAGACAGATTTCGTCAGGTTGTTCCCGATATTATATGCCAAATCAATGTCTATACACTTGGAGGTCAGCAGCTTAAAGGTTATCTCCTTGAGGGTTATCCACCATCTACAGCAATCAGACTCTAGTCTGCCCACTCCCTTTTGAGAAGGATAGTGGATTGTTTCCCTGAAGGAGAGTTCAAAGACAAGGTCAAGCGAACTCAAGGAGGGTCAAGGCTATGCTGCCATCTTGACTTTAGAGATCATCCATCTTGTCACATGTGTACCCCAAGTGCCTCGCCTTCCTATAACGTATATACCACTAGCTCGTCCCCTTCTTATTGTATGTATACCTATGGTGCAACTCCTTCCTGCTATGATGCAATTAGGGGTGCTTATACATCCTCAAAATATATATAAGCAGTGATTGGAAATATGTTCTTGCTCTCTGTGCGGAACTGGCTGCTGAGAACATGGCTGTCAGGGAAGGGAGCATTCACATGTCTCATCTTTTCTGATGTCTTTTTAATCTAATTTAATTTTATTTCATTGTACAACCACTCCTTGAACCCCTTCATTTGTGAGGACTGGAACCCTACAATTAAGTAGTGTTCATGTCACAAGAACTTTATTATTTCGGGTTCAGACTATGATTAAGTGTGAGCTCAAAATCTATTCACATTTGATAGTTTTATGTAAGTCACTGGTTCACTTTAGAGCAGTGATTCTCAACCTTCTTAATGCCACGACCCTTTAATACAGTTCCTCCAGTTATGGTGACCATAACATTGTTTTCATTGCTACTTCATAACTATAATTTTACTGTAGTTAAGAATCGTAATACAAATATCCGATATGTAAGATGTATTTTCATTGTTAAAACTGAACATAATTGAAGCATGATTAAACAATATGCAATTACATATTGTGAAATATGTATTTCTAATTACAAATAAGTGAAACTTTGTCCTGAAGAATGGTGTAGCATGGGTAACAGTCTTCATGCCTGTTACTCATAAATGGTCATATCTGCATGTGGGCAGACCTATCTGGAGGCTGATAGACGAGCAAGCGGTGTCTTGGTTCCTAAGACCATTGGAAATATAGAAACCCACAGGTTGAGAACTTCTGCTCTAGCTAAAACCTCCAGCATGCTGTTGAATAAAAGTGGTGATAGGGGACATCCTCATGCGGTCTCTGCTTTCAGTGGCAATGTTTCTAGCTTTCCCCCATTGAATGTGTTGTTGGATGTTGGTTTATCATATATAGATTTCATTGTATTGAAGAATTTTCCTCCTATTCCTATTTTATTGAGTGTTTTGATCAAAGATATATGTTGGATATTGTCAAATGTCTTTTCTGAATCTATTGACATGATCATCTGTTTTTATTCTTTGCCTGTTTATGTGGTGGATTATATTGATCGTTTATCGAGTACTGAACTATCCCTGAATCCCTGCAGTGAATTCCATTTTGCCATGGTGAATTATTTTATTGATATGATGTTGGATTCTATTGGCTAGAGTTTTGTTGACTATTTTAGTGTCTATACTCATGAAGGATATTGGTCTAGAATTTTCTCTTATTGTGGGGGTCTTTGCCTTGGTCATGTATCAGAGTTATTCTGGCTTTATAGAATGAGTTTAGGAGTTTTTAGTCTTTTTTAATGTTCTGGAATGGTTTTTGTAGTATTAGTGTCAGATATTCTCTGAATACTTGGTAGAATTCCCCCATTAAACCATATGGTTCTGGGCATTCCTTGGTTGATCATTTCTTTTTTTTATGATACCATTTTTATAAAAATAAAAAAATAAATATACAAACATAGATGAAAGGTGATATGCAAATAACTTGCCAATAAAACCGTTGAAAAGAAAAAAAAAGAAATGAAAGGTCTTTGGTGGTATCAAAGATGGGATGGGAACAAAGGATGGGAAAAAAAGTATGGGAGGGGAACAGAGGCCAATCACTCTCTAGATAGCTAACTAGTAGACATCTGTTATTCATGATGAGGGGAAAAACCATTCCCCAAAGTGGATATAATGTGCAAAAGTTAAGTACAGTAAATAATGTCTGCAAGAAATCCACAAGATTAAGGATCTTACTGGGAACTACTATTCAAAAAACAAACTCACTGCCACCAAGTTGCTTCTGGATCATATAAAAAGTGGATATAGGATAAAGTAGAATTGCCGCTGTGGGTTTCTGAGACTGCAATCTTTTCAAAGTTTTTTATTTTGAATCACTTTATTGGGGGCTCTTAAAGCTCTTCCATCCATCCATCCATCCATCCATCCATCCATCCATCCATCCATCCATCCATCCATCCATCCATTGTCCCAAGCACAATTTTTCATATGTTGCCATCATTATTTTCAAAACATTGTCTTTCTCTTCGAGCCCTTGGTATATGCTCCTCATTTTTTGAGATTATAAATCCCTTTTTTAATAAATCATTTTATTGGGGGCTCATACAGCTGCCCTCATGATCAATATATACGTCAATTGTATGCATACCACATTTGCACACCTGTTGCCATCCTCACACCCGAAACATTCTCCCTCCACTTAGACCCCCAGTACCAGCTTCCCATATTTCTCCTCCCTCCCCACTCCCCCTTCTCCATGAACCCTTAATAATTTACAAATTGTTATTACTTTTTCATATCATACTCTGTCTGATGTGTCCCTTCACCCACTTCCCCGCTGTCCATACTCCAGAGAGGAGGTCATATGTAGATCCTTGCAATTGTTTCCCCCCTTCCACTCCACCCTCCCTCCACCCTCCTGGTATCACTGCTCCCACCACTGATCCTTAAGGGATCATTTATCCTGATTTCCCCATGTTTCCAGCTCCATTGTACATCCTCTGGTCTAGCCGGATTTGTAAGGTAGAATTGGGATGATGAGAGTGGGTGGGGGGAAGGATTTTGAGAACTAGAGGAAATTTGTATACCTCATTATTGCTACACTGTAGTTTGACTGGCTCATCTCCTCCCTGCAACCCGTCTGTAAGGGGATGTTGTTTCACCTATTTATGGGCTTTGCCCTTACCCATCTGATATCACTATTCCCAATTCTGTTTCTGAGGGGGTTATCTGACCTAGAGTCCATGTATCATGAGCTCTTATCTGTACCAGTGTACATGCTCTGGTCTAGCCCAAACTGAAAGATAGTACTGGGGTCATGATAGTGGAGAGTGAGAAAGCCTAAAAGAACCAGAAGGATATTGTGTTTCAGCAGTGCTATAAGGTGCCCTGGTTGACTCATCCCTTTCTTGTGACTCTTTTGTGAGGGGATGTCCTATTTTCTACAAGTGGGTTTTGGGTCTCTGCTCCAGGCCCCCTCATTCTCATCAGTGTAGTTTTTGTTCTTCTTTGTTTGCTTTGGGTATTCTGGTACTTGTTAGCTGATTTTTGTTGACACCTCCTGATTGGACAGGCTGATGTGCTTTTTCATGTAGGCTTGTTTCTTTCCCTGCTAGATGACTGCTCATTTAACTTCAAGCCTTTGCAACTCCAGACATGGTATTTTTTTGATAGGTTGGCACCATCAACTTTCTTTTCCACCTTTGCTTATGCCCCTATTTTTTTCCATCAGTGATTGTGTCAGGAGGGTGAGCAGCACAGAATGCCAGGTTGTTAGAACAAGGTGTTCTTGTGTTGAGGGAGGACATCTTTTCTTCTTTTATTGAAGGTGTATGTTCTTGTCCATGGTCCAATTTTTGAAAGTGCTGTGTTAGGGTATTGATTTTGCATTTCTCTTCTTTATTTATGTGTGTGTTATTTGCTATAAATTGGTCTCTGGCTATTGCTTTTGCTATGTGCCTGGGGTTTTGTTATGTGAGCTGTCATTCTCATTTATCCCAAGGGGTTATTTTCACCTGTTTTTCTTTATTACCCATTTAAAATATTATGCTATTTGGTCTCCATATGTTTTTTTCTTTATATTTCTCTTTGTTTTATTGCTGATTTCTAATGTTACAGCTTTCTGATTCGAGAAGATAGGTTATAGGATCTCAATTTTTTAATATTTAGGTTTAGGTAAGTTTTGTGTCCTAGTATGTGGTCTATTCTTGAGAATGTTCCATGTGTGTTGGAGAAGATGTACTCCTGTTTATGTTGGATGGAGCATTCTGTATACATCTATGAATTTGTTTTGGTTGATTGTGTTGTTGAGCTTTATTTTGTCTTAATTGAGTATTTTTCTTGATCTCTCTTTTCTTGAGAATGTCATATTGAAGTCTGGTTTTTATGGCAAGATGTATATATAATTTTTAAAAATTCTGTAGGAATTTAGTTGATGTATTTCAAGTATCTTTCATTGGATGACATTCCTATCTTTTCTATTATTTCACTTTTCCTCTTAGACACTGCCTTCATCTGTTATATGAAGGCAATCATTTGTTTAAACTCTTATATTGTTAATTCCATAACCTGTTCAATATCAGGCATTTAATTTAGGTCTGATTTGTGTTCAATTATTTGTGTCTGTTTCTCATGGGCTTTTTTTGTATCTAAATTGATATTACCTGTTGTTTCTTTGGCATGTTGGTGTAGCTATTAAGGGTATTATTAGGTGACTAGTTAATTCCATTACCTGGAGCAGTATAGGTGTGGAAGACAGTTTATGTTAAGTATCTTGGGGAGAGGGTGAGATTAAAGTGTTAGAAGTGGACTAAAAATGTAAGAGGGATTGTTGGAGAGATGAGAACAAAAGGAGTAATGAAGTAAATAAGAGAGGGATCAAGTAGTGTTGAGAGGTTAGAAGAATGAAAATAAGACCAAGAAATGTGGAAAATTGTGTGAGTAGTGTTAGCTTTTGATTTTTGAGGTGAAAAGTAAAGAGAAGGATTAGTGAGATGAAAAGAAAGAAAAAGTTGTGTGTAAAAGGGATGTGAGAAAGAAGGATAGATATTAAATAAAAGAAGGAACTAACCAGAGACACAAACATTAAAAATGAAAATGCAACAATATAATACTCGAGTAAGAAGCAGATGAGTTGTTGATGTATGTTTCTTTGGACTCTAAGCTCTGCCCAGGGGTTTTGTCTCTCATGTGGGTGCTAATTTGTGGATTGATGATGTGCTGAGGGACTAGAAAACAAAGTAAACTAAATTAAAAAAGTAAACTAATGATATATGTATTTCTATCTTTACATATACCAACAGATGGGGAAGTCCTGATTAAAGATAAATTATAGGACTAGTACACAACTGATTTAGAGAGGGGAACAGTATAGGAATAATAATATCAACAAAGAACAGCTGGGGTCTAGACCTTCCCCTGTGGGAAATCAGGACTGCTTGGAGCAGTTGCAAAACAGTGCCTGATAGTGTGTTGCTTTACTACTTTGTGTCTTTTAGGATGTCAGGATAGGATTGAAATTGAGACTAGGGAAATGATTTTGTTGTCTCGCATGGCTAAGAATACTGTAGTCTGATGATTTAGGTTAATTATCTCAAAAGAATAAACCTTTTATAGATTAGGTAAAAGGGACTGGAGTTCACTCTTGTGGAATGATGTGGGGTAGTGGGGCCTGTACCTGCCACCTATCTAGGTGGTTTAAGATAGAGGAATGAAGGAACAGCCTACTCGGAGGGCAGGTTAGTTATCTGAGCAGCTTGAGGAGCTGACTTGGGTCTGGAGTCATGGGACAACTGGTGTCTAGCCAGGTATTAGACTTGGGAGTGGCTTTGGGGCACTGAGGTCCTTAGTTTTTGTGTCATGCCTAAATCGTTGTTGCATGTTCTATTTCTGTTGTTATGTCCTTGCACCTCCCTTGTCAGCCACTCCATCTAGTTCCTGGAAAAGGAAAGATAGGCCTGGAGAGCTGGGAAGCAGATATATGCTGGTCAGTGAGGTAGGTGTCCAATGATAATAGGAAGTCAATCAGTAGATATTTCTACTTTAAAAAATTCATTTTATTGGGGACTCACACAACTCTTATCACAGTCCATACATACAGCTATTGTGTGCAAACCACATTTGGACATTTGCTGCCATTATAATTCTCAAAACATCCTCTTTCTACTTAAGCCCTTGGTATCAGATATTGCTACATTTAAAACAAATTTATGTCTATTTTTTATGCTGAGAATCCTGCAGCCTAGAAGTGTAGGATATCTTACTCCTTGACCTCTCTGCACTGGTCTCTGCAGAGTTCCTCCTGTGTGTGCTACATGGTTCTTATCTTGATATGGTCTCATCTTCATTCCCATTCTACCACTGAACTCCATGTCCCCCAGAAACCCTTATTCTACTTTCTGTCTCTGTAGGTTCATCAGTCCTATATTTTATATATCAAAACATATAACAACCCCAAGAGGGTAAGCTCAATGGCATGACATATATGAGATACATTCTAAAATGGAGAAACAAAAACTAAACACAGCAATAAAAATCAAAGATGCAGACAATTTGGGAGACCAGATCAAGCCCAGAATGCCTCACCGGGGGGATTTACTGACAACATTTTAACTGTCCAAGTCCGATTTACACCTTTGATCTTCTATCCTCATCTTTCCGAAGCTCTCTATTTAGTAATCACTTTCCTCTCATCCCTCAATTGTAGATAGAGGGAGTTTCTCCAGAGTCTTATTTCCAATGTTCTTCCACAAACGAATCTAGGACTCCTCCAGTCAACCTTCTGTAAATCAGGTTTTTACAATTTAGGCTCTGATACATCTCCCTCTTTCGATTTAGGATTATATGGTCTATCATCCTCCAGTGATTTAAGATACTATGATTCTTCCGTGTGGACTTATTTGCATCTCACTTAGATGACTGTTTGTTTGGAAACAATCCTTTAAGATCTCAGAAGCTATTTTATCTGCTTTCCAGGCATGGGGTATATTCTTTGCTACAGCACCCATGTCTTCTGTGTTTTCTTCATGAAGACAAGTGTCAAGCAGGGCCATGATGTAAGAACTAACTGTTCTAAGTTGAAGATGGAGTTTAGTGCGAGCCCCAAACCTATTCCTGGATATATGTTGTTGTTGTTTTCCTTTCAATTTGTTATTATGGGGGGGGGTTAATGCTTATGTCATATCATTTCATAATTCAATCTCATCAAACAGAATTATACAATTGCTTCCTTAATCAGTTTTCCAACATATCCTTCCTTCCTGACCACTTGAGTTGTTATTTTTGATATGCCATTGGATTCCATTGGCCAGGATTTTGCTGAGAATTTTGGATCTATATTCATGAGGGATATTGGTTTGTAGTATTCTGTCTTGGTTTGGGGATCAATGTTGTGTTCACTTTGTAGAATGAGTTTGGGAGTTTTCTTACCCCTTCTATATTCTGTAACATTCTTTATAATTAGTGATAACTCTTTCCTAAATATTTGATAGAATTATCCTGTGAAGCTATCTCATCTTCTAAGTGGACTTAGTTGACATCTCACTTCTATGGCAGCTTGTCTGGAACGAAGCCATTAAGACCTCAGATGTTATTTTATCTGCTAACTGAGCATCATCTAATTTCTTCACCACACTCTGCTATAACACCCGAATCTTCTGTGTTCTCTTTCTGAGGGTGAGTCTCAAGCATGGCTATGATGTAAAAACTAATTGCACTTAAATTGGAGTTAGGATTTAGGGCAAGCCCAAACCCGTTTCTAGATCTATATTTTTAATTTTTTTCTTTTAAAATCTGCCTTTGGCTCCCTTTCATAACCTCCTTGTTAATTTATGGTACAGAGTCCTATCAATCATCTCTCTGGGGCATATAGATCTTTCTTTAAGGTTGTCTTTGATTAGCCCCTGGTACTAATTTTTTTTTAAATCCTGTTTGAGAGAGGGGTATTGGGCCAATGTAGGCTAACCCCAAATGACAGTACCTGAATTATTTCCTTGTACAGAATCAATCCTTCCATGGCTGGATGCTTTTTTCACAAACTATGGGAGTTGGTTGTCAAGTAAAAAGAACTATTTACTGAGAATGTCCATCACAGGCTTGCTGGAATAATATATATTTTAATACAGCAAACAGTGCATTAATATAGGGGACCACAATTGTCCACCTACCAAAAGTTCAACAATCTTGGGACAGCTGCTTCCTGGTTCCTCAGACACTCTGAATTTTCAGTCTTAAGGTTACAAATCCTGAGTTTACAAGTGTGTCTGAGGCAGTGTCCAGTTCACCCAGGGGAGTTTCCATGCTAGATCTCACCAATGCCTCTGGAGCATGTTGTATGCCCCGAAGATCCAGGATTTAATGCCCTCGTGTTCCATAGCAACCAGCCTGGGTGTCCAGGATGCGTCCAGAAGCCTAGACCAATGTGGCCTATTTGATGCATACCTTCAGGGACACAACCCTCTCCTAGGGTCCCCAGAAGCATTTTTAGTCATTCTTCCCCCACCCAGAGATTTGTTCTCCCACTTTTCCTACCAACAGTCATGTATTTATTCTCTCAGTGTTTTCTGTATCTCAATTTCTTCTTTTGCTTTTAGTATTGGTCCCCACATATCTTATGGCTTTCTTTCTAGTAGTACGAGAATTTCTTTTCCATTATATTCCATTTACTTGTTGCATTTTCCCCTAGACTTTTTGTGGCTAGTGCTGTTGATCATGGTTTCTGAGGCATGCTGTAAGTTGAGTGTGGTGAGTATGAGTGCAGGGTATAAATGATCATAAAAATAGGTGGTTTTCTAGGTAAATTCACTTTTTCATACATTAGGAAAAGGGATTTTAAGATGTCTGCTAATATTTGTTACTTAATGTGGAAATGTATCATTAAGAAGTTGAGAGTGCACACTTCTCAGCTAGATGGGCTTTGTTGTTCAGGCTTTTAAGACCCAGACCCTATGTCCATTGATAGCTGGGCACCATCAGTTTTCTTCACCACATTTGCTTAGGCACCCATTTTCCTTTATGATTGTATTGGGCCAGTGAGCATCATGGAATACCAGATTCATTGAACAAAGTGTTCTTGTATTGAGGGAGCACCTGGGTGAGGGCACAAGGTCCATTTGCTACCTTAGTACTGAACCCATAAATATATATTCTTAGATTTATTCCCTCATTATCATAAATAATTATATTTATGTATGCACATGCCTGTGTTTAGCCCTCTGCAAGTGCCCTTTGCCTTCTAGTTATTTACTCTTTTTCCCTCTATCTTCCTTTTGTCCCACCATCATGCTCCACCTTCATTTGAGATTCAGTACTTCCTCTCAGTTATATTACCCTTGCTTAAGCCCTACAAGACCTCCCACATCCACTTTGCCACCAATTTCAGACCACTTGTTGTCCTCCCTGCCCCGCCCCGTCCATGAGCCTGTCCATGCCCCCTCCCTTCCTTTCCCCTGTGCTCTCCAAGAACCATCAGATCCATTGTTCTATCCTCCCAACTGTCCAACCAGGAGTACTCCTTTCTTGATTTGGTTCATTTTGGGGGGTAAATCCACATTGCTTCCCCACCATGTGACCCCTGAAATGTCCTCTGCCACTGTCTGCTTCATTAGGAAGGCAGTGTGACACATTTTGTTGTTGTTTGCCCTGTCCTTTCTGTGACCCATTAGGTCCCCACAGGGGCATAGTCCTCTGAGCATCGTGGGTCAGCATGGGGACAGGACCAACTCTCTTTTTATTTTCTCTTTTCTCTTCTTTTCTTTCTCCCTGTGGGTGTGGCATGCTGACCTCTCCCCCAACCAGTTCTCTGCCATGCCCACTTCCAGGGAGGGGGTCAATCTGGCTCTGGTTGTCTCTGGCTCTGTAGCGCTCTCTTTTCATGCATCCTTCCATGTGTCCACACTGTCCTCATGGTTGGGTGCTGCAAGGTAGGATCTGCATGCCCACTCTGTCTTGTGTGGAGACAAGACTGGTACTCTCCCTCTGGGTGGGTTAGTGCCCTATTCCCTCCATTATCCTTTCATTTTGGACTCCTTTTTTCTCCCTCCCCCCTCCATCCTTCTCCCATTACTGCGTTGCACCCAGCTGTGCATCCCTAGGTTTGGTCCACCCTACTCCCTTTACCCTAAATCTCAGCCCAACTGTTATGATATATGAGGCTTCTCTTCTATACCTACTGTACTAGTTACACTTACGTCAGGGGACTCATACCACTTCTTTTGTGATTGACTGACTTTGTCTAGCATAATTTCCTCCAGTTCTTCCCATGAAGAGATGTGTTTCATGCGTTCATCAGTTCTTTTGAGTGAAGCATAGTACTCCATTGTGTGTATGTACCAGAGTTTGCTGATTCACTCATCTACCAATGGAAATTTAGACTGCTTCTAGCTCTTTGTGCTGTGAACTGTGCTGTAATAAACATTGACATGCATACTACTGGCTGTGGTTTATTTCTTACCTCTTCTTGGTATATACCCAATAGAGGGATAGCTGGATCATAAGGTAGCCCAATTTCCATTTTCATTAAATATTGCCAGACTGCTTTCCATAATGACTGTACATATCTACAGGACCACCAACAATGTAGAAGTGTTTTTATTTCATCACATCACCTCCAACATTTGTTGTACTCTGATTTTCTGATTTGGGCCAGCCTTAAAGGTGTTAGATGGTATCTAATGGTTGTTTTGATCTGCATTTCTCTGATGGAAAATGATCGGGAGAATTTTCTCATATGTTTATTGGCCATATGGGTCTCCTCCCTAGTTAAACTTATTTTCAATTCTTTTTCCCATTTCTTCAAAGGGTTATCTGTTTTCCTCTTTTTTCAGGTAAGGAGAGTATTGTAGATTTTTATAATAAGTCCTTTGTTGTGTCATTGTTAAAAATCCTCTCCCAGTCTGTGGGTTGCCTAGCTATCCTCTTGTTAAAGTCTTTTGATGCACACAAGAATTTTATTCTTAGTAAATCCCAATTGTCAATTTTAGATTCCCCTGCATGTGTACCCTGTCTTATTCGAGTTAGTCTTCGTATTCCCTGGGTCAAAGTTCTTATATTTTTCTTGATTCTTTCACTAGTGATCTTGATGGTTTGGAGTTTTACTCCTAGGTCTGTGATCCACCTTGATTTTGTTCTTGTGCCTGGGGTGAAGTAGAGGTCCTGTTTCATTTTTCTACATGCTATTTGCATTGTTTCCAACACCATTTGTTAAATAGGGCGTCACCCACCCACATGATGCTTTTGGGACCCTTGTTGAAAATCAGTTTTCTATACGCAAATGGTTTTATTTCTGCGTTCCATTGGTCTGTAAATCTGTCATTATGTCAGCACCACACTGATTTTATCACTGTGGATTTGCAGTAGGTGTGAAAGTCAGGTAAAGCGAGCCCTCTGACTCTGTCCTTCTCCTTGAGGAGTTCCCTGCTAAGTCTGGGCTTCTTCCCTCTCCATATGAAATTGATGGTCAGTTTTTCCAGTTCTCTGAAGATGGTTGTTGATATTTGAATCGGGATAACATTAAGCTTATAAAGTGCCCT
This sequence comes from Nesogale talazaci, assembly GCA_004026705.1. Classification (NCBI taxonomy): domain Eukaryota; kingdom Metazoa; phylum Chordata; class Mammalia; order Afrosoricida; family Tenrecidae; genus Nesogale; species Nesogale talazaci. The sequence continues at coordinate 56,987 of PVJH01000554.1, forward strand.
GGGTAGGATATATATCTTTAATATATTGAGTCTCACAACCCATGAGCATGGGATATTCCTCTATTTTTGGAGGTCACTTTTGGTTTCCTGAGGAGTAGCCATACCCACAAGGAAGAAGCACACCAGCCAGTGTGGCCACGAGGTGTTGAAAGGATTAGGTCGCAGGCATCAAACAGAAAAAAAATCACTGTATGCTCACCTTCCCGAGGTGATCACTGAGAACATATGGGGGCATGAACAAGAGAGGGGAAGAAAACTGATGGTGCTCGGCTATCAAAAGATAGTGTCTGGGGTCTTAAAGGCTTGAGGGTAAACAAGCAGTCATACAGCTCAGGAGCAAGAAAGCCCACAATAGAAGAAGCACACCAGCTTGTGTGACCATGAGGTGTTGAAAAAATCAGGTATCTGGCATCAAAGAACAAAAATTATATCAATATGTGTCCATCCTCCTGATATGATTGCTGAAGACAAATAGATACAGAGGCAAACAGAGTGGAGGAAGCTGATGGTGCCCAGCTACCTAATGATAAAGCGTCTGGGGTCTTAAAGGCTTGAAGATAAATGAGTAGCTGTTTATCGCAGAAGCAACAATGCCCAAATGGAAGAAGCACACCAGTCTGTGTGATCAAGAGGGGTTGAAGGAGCAGGTATCAAGCATCAAAGTACATGAAGGACATCACTATGAATGAGGGAGAGAACAGGGTGGGGACCCAAAGCCCAGTTGTGAGCAACTTACAGAGGTGTCGTGGGGAAAAGAAAGGTCTGTCAGGGTTCAGTGAAGTAGTGATGAAACAATCAACTTTCCTCTAGTTATTGAAGGCTTCCTCCCCCCAACTATCATGATTCTAATTCTACCCTACAAATCCAGCTGGACTGGAAGAGTTACACTGGGAAATGGAAATTTGGGGAACCCAGGGCAGATGAACCCCTCAGGACCAGTAGTGAGAGTGGAGTTACTGGATGAGAGGAGGGAAAGTAGGGTAGAGAGGGGGAGTCAATTACAGGGACCTACACATAGCCTCCTATCTTGATGACAGTCGTCAGTGGGGTGATGGGAGACATTGGGCAATGTAAGATATAGCAAAATAATAATTAATAAAGTAATGAGGGATGGTAGGGCAGGGGGGAGTGGGGATGGGAAGGGATGAGAAGCTGAACTCAAGGGCTTAAGAGGAAAAGTAGAGATTTGGAGAATGATGACAGCATCAGGCAGACTAAGGGACTTGGCACAGTATATGTATGTATGTATTGTGATATGTGATGCATGAGCCCTCAATAAAATGATCTTAAAAAGAATAAAAACAAAAATAAAAGCCAAAAAAGAAAAGAAAATGAGAGTGTGGTCTTGACACAGTGGTTGGTGGAGTAAGTGGAGAATGTAAGCTAGTACAAAGATTAGTCTATGGTAGAGTGAAAGAAATATGCATAAGCTGAAGGTCAAAAGAGATAAAGATGTGTGTCTTCTGGGGGTGAGTAGTTCTGAGAGCTAAAAATCCTTAGCTTCTTGATGGGGGTCACCCTCTAAGTTTCTCTATGGTGTTCTTCCTTATGGAGCAGAGGGTTGTGCTCTATTACAATCCTGAAAGGAATGTGGTGGGAGGGTCTGTCCTTCCTGTTCCTGTTTGGGAGATGGGTGCAGCCATGGATTTGTTTTGAGAGACCTGAGGTTAAAAAATGTACACGGGCCAGCCTATGATAGAATGTGCTCAGATTGAGGAGCAAAAGAAACAAAGATATATTCCTATTTGGCGTTGGAATTTCTGACAGATAAAAATCTTCAGCTCCTGGTCTGAGGTTAACACTCTCAGTTTCCATTTGAAATTCTTCCCTCAGGACCTGAGCTTGGATCCCTATTGTACTCTCTGAGAAAGGAATGTCATAGGAGTGTCTGGTCCACCTGCTCCTATCTGGAAGAGGGTTTCAGTCACAGGTTTGTGGGTGAGAGATATGCAGTCTAGAGGGGGACACCGATCACTCTATAATAAAAAAAGGAATGTAGAGGTCAGGAACCAACATCTCGTCCTTGATTTGAGTGATTTTTTTGTATTAAGTTCCTTTAGTATTAAGTGTGTGAGATAGTGGTGAAATTTGACTCAAAGGAAGGAATTTTCCTGGGGTGGGTATGATCTCTCTAAGAGGGCTAGGAGATGCTGGAGTCACTAGCTCAAGATGAAATCCCTGTAAATCTAAAAGGGTCATTAATCAATCCACTTTACAGTAGAGGGAGAATGCAATAGTCAAAAAGAAAAAAAATGCCCCTGGTTTGGTAGCCATCACTTCTTTGGTTTCGAAGGAATAGTTATATGTCTCTCTAGTGTGGGACTGAACATAGGGAAAGTGGGTGGGAGAGACTCTGAGGGAAAAAGGTTGAAGAGGTTCTTGGGATTCATTTAATGCCAAGATTTTTAAGATTATCATTTATAAGTGGTTCACTCTTTTTGTGCATGTGTCCGTTTTGAGGGAGGGGAGTTATGTTGGTGGTAACACATTGGTTTGCTAATCACAATTTTAGTCATTTGAACTTACTAGATACCCAACAGGAGAAATATAAGACTTTCTGCTATCAAAAAGATTTATCACCTTAGAAAACCAAAGGGAAAGTTTTATTCTATCCTATAGAATCACTTTGAATTAGAAGTGAGTAGATGCCAATGGTTTTGTTTGTTTGTTTTTAGTTGTAAAGGGATTGAACCGACTGTGTCTCTATGATATCATCTTGTCTCAGAACAATACCTGTCTTTTTATTTTTTATGTTATTTAATCATTTTATTGGGGTTTCATACAACTTGTATCACGATCCATATATACATCGCTTGAATGAGACATGTTTGTACATATGTGGACTTCATTCATTTCTAGACATTTACTTTTTCCCCCAAAGATTTTATTGGGGACCCTTACAACTCTTATAACATACAATACATCATTTGTATCAAGCACATTTTTTACACATGTTTCCATACTCATTTCCAAATATTTTCTTCTTTAGCCCTTGGTATAAGCTTCTCTTTCCACCTCCCTTTTTTTAACTGGGGGCTCATACAGAGGCAGAACTCTGAATGGCCAATAAACATATGAGAAAATGTTCCCAATCACTAGCCATAAGAGAAAGGCAAATCAAAACAACAATGAGATACCACCTAATACCTTCAAGGACAGCTCAATTCAAAAAATCAAAAAGCAATAAGTGTTGGAAAGGCTGTGGGGATATAGGAACTATTATCCACTGCTATTGGGCCTGTAGGTATGTACAGCCACTATGGAAATTGATTTGGTGATATCTAAAACAGATGGAAATTGAGCTACCATATAACGCTGCAATTTCCCTACTGGGCATATACCCAGAAGAGTCAAGCAACAAACCACGACCAGACATCTGCTCCAATGTTCATTGCAGCACAGTTCACAATTGCAAGGAGTTGGAAACAGTCCAAATTTCCATCAACTGACAAATGGATTAAAAAGCCGTGGTACATACATGCAATGGAGTACTATCAATCATTGAAAAGTAGTGATGAACGCATGAAGCACATCATTGCATGGGAAGAACTGGAGGAAGTTATGCTAAGTGAAGTTAGTCGAGAGCAAAAGGACAGGTACAACATGAGACTGCTGTGGTAAGTTTAATTTAAAAAATGCAAAAGGGGTATCGGGAAAAAGCTACTGCATACAGAAATGCCTGGGGAGAGGCCCAGGTAGTATGGCAGTGTCCAGAACAAATCCAGGGCTACGTATGGTAGCCAACGGGGTTGGGGGAACAGGGGTGGGAGGTGGGGTAGATGGTGTTGTGTAGAGAGAGAATGGGGTACTAACCCACCCAAAGGAGCACATTGTTTATGTCTCCACAGGGAAAGAGGGACCAAACTTAAACCCAGTGTTCCCGGATGTGAGTGCTCCAAGCATGATGGCATGGAGTGGGGAACCAATGGAGTGGTCTGAGTATATAACCCCAATCCCAACTACAGGGGCAGCTGCCTCTCCTCCAGGGGAGTTTGCCTTGGAGTTCAGCACTGAAGCTACAGCTGGGGAGAGAGATATGCCTGATCACAGCACAGGAGATCAAATGAAGGGGGAGGAAGAGATAATGTAGTGCATTCTGGCCCACTGAGCCTTCAAGATGATATTCCCACTCAGAACAGCCGATGCACAGACAGGATCATATGGCCAGCCCCATTATGAAACACAGCATCCCTCGCTGGCCCTAGGTCCTAAGGGGACAACAATGAAGAAGTAGAGTTGAGATTGTATCCTGTGTGACCTAACCACACCATGGCAAAAAACCTAAGGGTGTACAACAGAGCATAGAGTTTCTGATGGAGTGCTAAGGATAAACTTTGGAGCCAGAGTGTGGCACCCCATCCAACTCAAGCAGGGGACACTCCTGGACGTCAATGAACACACCTTGAACTATTTACAGGTTTTTGTATTGTTATCATTTTTATTTTGTACACATATATATTGGACATTGGGTTTTATGTTGTTGTCATTGTTTTATTTTCTTTGGTTTCTTCATTTTAGGATGCCTTTTTGGTACATATTGTTGCCTCTGTAGGTCTGTCTAGATAAGATAGACTGGAAAAACTGTCTGGAAGCGAAAACGATGGGACTGATTGTTCAGGGGCGGGGGGTGGGTGTAACATGGGGGAGGTGTAGAAGGGGCAAAGGAAGTGGTGTCAACCAGCCCAGGGATAAAGGAATAGCAAGTGGTTCAAAATCAGTGACAAGGTGGGTGTGAGAAGTCCGATAGGACTTGATCATGAGTAATGTAACAGAGAGAAAATACTGAAACCCAATTGGAGGCTGAGCATGATATTGACACAAGAGGAAAGTAAAAGGAAATAGACGAAAGAACTGGGGGGTAAAGGACATTTATAGAGGTTTAAATACAGGCATATGCATAAGTACATATATTTATATATGACGGTGAGGAAATGGATCAATGAGCAATGGGCATGTACTTATAGGGCTAGTACTAGGACAGCAGATGGGCATTGTTCCTCCACTTAAGTACTTCCTCAGTGAAAGAATATTTTGTTCTATTAAACTGGCATTCCATGACGCTCACCGTCCTGACCCAATCACTGAAGACAAATGTGTGCATAAGCAAAGGTGGTGAAGAAAGCTGATGGTGTCTGGCTTTCAAAAGATATCATCTGGGGTCTTAAAGACTTGAGTAAAAAAAGTGGTCATCCAGTTCAGAAGCAACAAAGCCCACATGGAAGAAGCACACCAGCCTGTGTGACCATGAGGTGTTGAAGGGATCCAGTGTCAAGTATCAAAAAGCTAAAATTATATCATCATAAATGAGGGGGAGTGCAGAATGGGAATCCAAAGCCTATCAATAGGTGAAGCAACATCCCCTTACAGAGGGATTGCAGGCAGGAGATGAGCCAGTCAAGCTACAGTGTAGTAACAATTAAATATGCAACTTTCCTCTGTTCTCAAATCCTTCCTTCTACCCACTATCATGATCCCAATTCTACCAGACAAGTCTAGCTAGACTAGGGGATGTACACTGGAGTTGGAAACATGTGGAATTTAGGATAGATGATCCCTCATGACTAGTGGTGGGAGTGGTGATACTGGGAGGATGGAGGGATGGTGGAATAGAAAGGGGGAACCAATTTCAGGGATCTACATATAACCTCCTCTCTGGGGCACGAATGACGGGGAAGTGAGTGAAGGGACACATTGGACAGCGTATGATATGGAAAAGTAATACCTGTCATTTTTAACAACAAAACCAAGAAACAAAAACAGCTTAACAGGACAAAGGCACTTGCATTACTAAGAGAACATATCTGTAGTCATTTACCAATCACAGGGGAAAAGACTGAACCTTTCAAGGATTTCATTTTACTTGGATCTATAATCAGTGCTCATGGAAGTAACAGTCGTGAGAGCAAGAGATACATTGCAATGTGCATTTCTGCCACACAAGACCTCTTTAGAGTATTTTAAAGTATCGATGTTACTTTGGGTACTAAAATACATCTGATCATAACCATAGTATTTTTGGCATTACTGCCCTCTGGTGGGAGTGGGAGGCCCAGCCTTGCTCTTGGAGAGCTGCTGCTGGATTTGAACTGCCAACCCTGCAGTCCTGCACTCAACCACTATGCTACCAGGACTCAGACAACCATAGTATTTTTATTGCCTCGTATGCACAAGAAAGTTAGACATTGAATAAGGAAGAGAGAATTAGAATCAATGAATTTGAAGTATGGTGTTGGTGAAAAATATTGAAAGTTCTATGGACTGCCAAAAGAACAAACACATTTGTCTTGGCCAGACTACTCTGTAGAGGTAAGGATGGAAAGATTTATCTTACATTCTTTGAACATATTGTCAGGAGAAACCAGTCCCTGAAGTAGGTAGGACATTATTCTTGGTAAAGGAGAGGAGCACCAAAGAGAGTAAGGCACTGCAAAGAAATCAGTTGACACTGCAACACTGAACTCAAATATTAAAACAATTGTGGGGATGGTACAGTACAGTTCCATTCTGTTGTGTATAAGTTTGCTTTGGTTGCATAAGGTTGCTATGGGTTCTAACTGGCTAGATAGAATCTTCCAACAACAGTAACATGTGCTATAACTTTACAATGCTCTATATACGATAGCAATGCTATTCAAATTTCTCAGCTATGATCAAGGGCATTTACAAGAGACTCAATTGATATGGAGCCCCTCAAAACTGTCATCCATAGCTTTCTGAAAACCAGTACTTTCAGTTTAAGCTCTGGCACTTTTCACTCCTTTGGATATAAGTTTTATTATATATAATGTTTGCATCAAACAGGTTAATGTACTTCTTCCATGTAGACATAAATGATGCCTCACTTAGATTCTGCATATTTGAAGACAATCCCTTAAGACCGCAGATGCTATTCTTTCTGATAGCTAATCATCTGGTTTCTTTATCACACTTTTCATTGTGATTTTGATTGTTTCTTTTTGATCTGGAATTCTGATCACATTTAAGTTATTCATCATTATGGTTTCACACATAATTCTTAGGTTTTTCTCCAATATTTTTTTCCTTAAAACATTTTTCATTTAACTAATTATTATTGAAGATTTTGCCTTTTTGCTCAGTAACCCAGCTTTCAATTGATTCAATTTTACTCATTTAATCTTCCAATCTATTATCTAGTTTTGAAATATTGATGTTTATTTTCTGGATTTGCATTATTGTTTTTGTATGGCCCCTGATTTTTCACTTAATTTTTTCTTACAATGTTTACCTGAATTATTCCTAAGTTTTTCTGTTTCCTTGATTCTTCTGTAGCTTTCTCAGGCTTTCTTTCAGCCTATTGAATATGCTTAATTACTATTATTTTGAAATCCTTATTAGATGGTTTCTGTGCTCGATCTTGTTCTTTGCCGAAACTGAAAAATACATTGTTGTTCTATATGGGTTTATTTAATCATTGTATGTTGTTGAGACGTTAGGCCCTCATTGCATGTCTCCTAGTTGATATAGTAGATCATGTGATCATGTGCACAATCACTGTTTGCTGTTCATATATCACAGTTGAGGTCTGGCTTGTCTTTTTGTCCATCTACTGTTTATCAGTTTATACAGGAGTAATTAATAGCCTACTAAAAATAAAACATTTTTGCACATCAAAAGACCTCATTGAAACAAAAAAAATGATAGCCAATAGATTGAAAAAAATGGTTACCAATGACACAAGGGACACCGGTCTAATAACCACGATATCTAGAATTCTGAAACACCTCAAATATAAAATAACAAATTATTCATTAAAAAGTGCAAAAAAGACATGAACATACAGTTCACCAAAGACAGGTCTCAAATGACTAGCAAATACCTGAAAAAAAGGTCACGATCACTATCTACCTGTGAGTTGCAAATCAAAATTATAATAACAGATGGCATTACACTCACAATGATAGGCCAAATAAGAAAAACAACAACAACAGAAAACAATACATACTGGAGAGGCTGTGCAAAGATTGGGATTTTTCTACACTGCTGGTGGACTTTTAAATATGTACCACTATTGTGGAATGTGATATAACATTGCCTGAAACAACTGGCAGTAGAAATATCATATGGCACAGCAATACTTCTACTGAATATATATATGTGTGTATGTATATATACATACATACATACATATATATATATATATCCTAGTGTGAGAAGAAGCAAATGACTGCTATCTCAGGCTATTTCCATTGTTTCACTTCACCCACATTTCTGTTATTTATCCCTTCATGGTATGTATTATATATCCAATCTTTGATGGGCTCTTCCTTTCTCACTCTTCCCCCTCCTTGACTATGCCCTTACTATCATTATATTGTTACTCCCACTACTGTTCCTGAGGATTTTATCTGTCCTGAATTCCACATCTCAAGAGTTCTTATCTGTCTCCAGTCTAGCCAGATTTGTAAGGTAGAACTGGGTCGTGGTATTGGGGTGGGGGTAGAGGAGGAAGTATTCAGGAATTAGAGGAGTGATGTGTGATTCGTCAGTGCTGTACTATACCTAAGGTGAATCATCCCTTCCTTATAACCTTTCTGTGGAGGGATATCTGATTATCTGCACATGGGCTTTGGGTCTCCACTCCAACTCCCTTAGTTCAATTGGATATATTTGTTTTTTTTTTTTTTTTGGATCTTTTGATACGTGATACCTGATCCCTTTGACACCTCATGCTTACACAGTCTGGTGTGTTTCTTCCATGTGGGCTTATTTGGTTTCCTGCTAGATGGCTGCTTGTTTGACTTCAAGCCGTTAAGACCCCAGGTGCTACAGCTTTTGATATAGCACCATCTATAAAGTTCTCTTCAGACTCACGCAATACATGCAATGATGCCGTATGCAGGAGGATCACAGACCAGTGGGTTGCAAGTCTTGTGGATTCAGGGAATTGTAAGCATCTAAGTCCTGGCAGGGGTTTCTTTGTGGCTTTTCTGTCTCCCGAGGTCTGGTTGCATCAGGGTAGGTGCGTGCGGCTTCTCCAGCTCCCAGGGCATAGTACCATCTGCTTTGTCAGTACAATGTCTCTCAGGGAGGAAATCCAGAAGGTCCCAGAATCCTCAGGAAAAGGCCATACCCACACAGAGGCCTCATTGGTTATATATTAATGGTCAGGCCAGACTTCACCCTTTCACTCATATGTCTCTCAAATTGACAAAAGATTATATATCTACCACAGGAGGCCTTGAGTAGAGGTTCAAAGTAGTCTGCTCTCTTAATACATAACATATAAACATATGTACATTGGCCTCTATTTTATATATAATTATACATATAGTTTCATTATAAATTAATATATTTACATATATCTATGCCTATAGTTATATCTCTATAAATAACTTTTGCCTCCTATTTTTTCCCTCTATTTCCTTCCAACTTCCTCCTATTCCACAGTCATTCTCCCTCTCCATTTGGCTCTCAGTATTTACTCTCAGATACATTGTTTTTGATCTAACCCCACCCAGCATTATACACCCTCCCCACCATCAATTTTAGATCTCCTGTTGTTTCCTTATGTTTGAGTTTGTTAACTCCTCCCCACTCCATATGCTCCTCTTCCATATCCCTCTGGAACCACCAATCCCATTGTTTTCTCCTCAGGGTTGTTTGTCCTGCCTATCCTATATACATAGACATAGGGTGAAAGAAAAGGAAAAACAGAAACAATAAACAAGACATAAAACAAACAAAACAGAACAGAACAAGGAGGAACAAAAAAGAAAGATAGGTCCATATCTGTCTTCTGATCCTTATGTATGTTTTCTGGTCAAGTCTGATGAGGTACCATGGCCTGTACCCCAAGTCAGAAGTCTGATCTCAGGATTCCTTGGAGACTTGGTTACTTTGCTCCCCTTGCTGCCTAGTTGCACTCATTTCACATTTCACCCCACTATGCATGGGTTAGAACTGCTACACTTTCCTCACAATGTCTACAGTGTTGTCTGCCACAGACCTTTGGGTCAATGAGAAACTGCCATGTGTCATGTTGGGTCCAGCACTATGGTCTTCTTTATGCAGTGACTGCTCTCAGCAGGGATGCAGTCCCTGCTGCTTGGTGGGCCATGATATGGTTCTCTCCCTCCCTCCCTCCCTCCCTCCCTCTTAGTTGGCTCTTGTGTAGCCTGCACAGACCTGCCTCTCTTCCCAGGCTGTATCTTCAATGCTGTTTTCCACTCTGCTTTCAATTGAGGGTTTTCTTTCCCTCATTCTGTCATTGTTGTTAGCCCATTTGTGTGTGTGTGTGTTTGGTATGTTTTCCTGTACATGAAACAGTGAACAGAGACAAGAACTAGATTAATAATTTTAAAGGGACATGGTAGGGGAAGTTGACAGGAAGTGGAGAGCTAACAATGAGTACAAGGAAGAAGAAATATTCTGGAACTGACAATGATAATGGTGGCACAACTCTTATGAATGTGATTGAACTAGTGAAGTATGTGATATGCATGTAGATTAAACTATTAAATGTAAACAAACTAATTTTTAAAAATACAGGAGGAATTAGTGAACACATTTGCTCACTCAATAAATTTTTACTCAAGATTTAGCTCTATACCATGCACTATTTTGGATACTGGTGATATAAAGAACATGATAGAATCACTTCCTCAAGGAAGTTCTGGTCCCACAGGTCATGAGGTGGGTGCTAAAGAAATCTGAGAGTAACTCAGGATGGTTTGTCAGACATGGAGTTGATTGGAACATTGGCAAAGATTCACAATTTCCAAGCCAAGATGGGTCTCCTTGTTGCCAGAGAGATCATGGAATAGATCTGCATTTACTCATTGGATCACAGTGAAATGGGACGCCTCAGATCTGGCCCGAACACAGACCCCACCTCTGAACTCCAAACCCACGCACAGAAGATAGCTTAGCTGTTGGCAAGAACAAAAAAGAGTCAGGTAGGGGATCCCAGCTCTATGTGCTGCAGGATTGGCCTAGAAGTGTCTGGCATGCTTTTAATATCAAGCAGCAAATTCAGCCAGGCAGATGAGAATTCCTATTATTTCAATATATTTAGAAGAGAGTTTAAGGAGGGTGTCCGTCTGTGCATTCTATTTTACCACATAAGGGCAAGGTGCTTTCATAAATGCTGCAATGTATGAAGGTGTGGGTCTGGAAAAGGATGAGAGTGAGAGAGACAGAGATACCTAGAAATAAAGCAAGAAGGACAGCATGAGAATTAGAGAGATACACACAGAGATTATGTGTCTATGGATGCATCTGTATACACATATATCTGTAACTCCCTGCATGTTTCTGCATGTACATGTTTGTTTTTGAGTGTACAAATACATTTGGGTATAAATATGATGATTTTTCCACATGCAAGAAACAAGGAAGTCAATGACTGATTGGGGCAGCTCCAATTTGCTGCTCTCTAAAGGCCAGGCTCCAGACCCTGCTTAGAAATTGAGATGCAGGCATTTATCCAGAAAACAGAGGCAGTTACATGAAAATTCAAAAGACTTATGCTTAGGTAATTTTCAGTGGGAGGGAGGCCCTTAGTCCAAGATATTTCAATGCCCTACTAGCTCTACTAGCTCTGCCGTGTAGTTCACATTCCCTGAGTGATCCTAATCCTGCTTGTAGAATGCACGACACATACTTTCAATTCTTCTAGGGAAAATAGTGAGGCAGAAGCCCAAGACTTTGCAGCACTGGATTTGAGTTAATTTTGAGACCAAAGTGCATGCGCATTTTTGGAAGAGTTTGGTTAGCCAGATTGGGAGAACATTTTTTCCACTCTAGAGTATGGACAGGATGAACTTTGGAAGACTTTAACAGTACAAAAATATTTGACAGAAAGGAAATTCCCCTTTAAACTCAAGGTTGGCTGGAGGGAGGAGAAGATGGGGAAAAAACAGTTTCTGGTGAACTTTTCCTGGGCCAGAGTTTTATAGAAGAATCCATATTGTTGAATATGGTACTGAAAGCCCTCCTGGCCTAGCTGAGCCTGTCAAGTGAGTTGGGGTGCCACTGAATCCATCCCTTTATTCGAGGGAAATTCACTCAATATGTCATGGAAGTGTGGGTGTACTTGTGCTTGCTTACTAGTTTGATTAGCTTCATACGATTTGTGCATGTGAAACTGTTTGTTACAGATTAGTAATCAATCTGTAATTATCTCGTGTGTACCTTGCTTATTGGGTACTCCTTCCCTGTCAGAGATTGTGAATTTGATTCTGTAAGAAAGTACTGTGAGTTTGGGAAAGAGACAGATGCTAGAAGCAGATCTTTGATGTAGTGAATTGTTCAGTACAGATTAGGAAATAAGCACAAATTAACCTGTGTTTACCTTACTTACTGGGTAATCTGACACTGCCTTAGCTTCTTGGACAGATGCACATAGCCTTTCTCCTTTACAAGCCAGCATTGTGCTCAACTACCCTGTAGGACCTTCACCAGGATCCAGGTAGTCACTTCTATTGCCTTCTGCAGCAGGTGCTCCCCTGGGACACTAAGATAAGGGCAGGTTTGTGACCCTTTCCTCTTGAAATAGGGAAGCAAAAAGACCTCAGGCTTGTACTGTTTACACTATCTCTGCCTTAGTACTAGGCCTCATTGGGCAGCCAGATCACAAGAGGGCCAACTCAGCCAAAATGAACTCTTTGGCCTAGTTCAGTGGCCTTCATTTTTTTTTTTTGCTCAGGGTAGAGCCAGAAAATTGCTACCTATAGGACTAGACAACTATGAGAAAGAGGGGAGAAAAACAAGCAAATCAAAAAAAAAAGACAAAGATCACTTTTCTTTTTCTTCCTAAACAATCAAAACAAGTTTGGCTTTTTTTTAAACTCTAACTAGGAGTGTAACTTTGAGATAGGGTTGATAACTTGAAGATAAAATATCAGTCAGAGGAGGTTTGTTTCCTTGTTTTTCCCCTTCATCAGAAGACAACAAGTTGCTCTGAGGCTTATTTCCTCCCTGTGCCTCTCCCAATTCATCCCTCACCACTGTCCTCTGCATCAGGCCTAGTCACTATTGCCCTAAGGGTTGTCATATGGGCCAAGATGAGACAATCTAGGCAGTTATTGACACCTTGAAAACTTTAAGCTGCCATCCTTTGAGTTTAGTATGGGGAGTTCCTATGGGGAATCTCTTCAGGTAGAGAAAGTGGTGGGTTTGTTGCAGAGGCCTCTAGTCAAACCCAGAACTAAAGAAGGAAAATATAATTTATGGGCTGGGATGGTAATAAACAGAATGTTTGGAAAGTCAGAAAAATGGACCAGATTGTTGCTTAGGCAAAGACCATAGGGTTTTGTAAGCAACCCAGGCTGGGGCACTCCCAACAACCAACCAACCAGCAAGACCATACCTCCCTTGAGTCGACTTTGGCTCATGACCACGGCATGTGCTACAAAGCTGAGTAGGGCTCCATAGGATTTTCAAGGTTGAGAGCTTTGGAAGTGCCTCCACATAGCTTGGAACCATCAACCTTTTTGTTTGTAGTGCTTAACCATATACCCAGGAACTCCTACCATGAGGCAGAAAGAAAGTCCCCTACCTCCCACAGTGTGGTATAAGTGGCAGGAATGGAGTTTTGAGTTTTTGTAGTTTGGTCCAGGTTCAGGTCTTAGGTTTTTGTTTGAAGCTGTGTAGAGGCATTTCATCTTCTAAAATTCATAACCTGAGAGTATGTACTTTTTACCTATGAGCATGTGTGAGAAAGAGTATGTGTGATATGTGTATATGCACTTCCTGTCCATGCCCCAATATAGCTAAAGTAACTGACCCATTACTCTAGTATGTCAGAGATGAAGAGAATATAGAAATGTCACCACCTGCCTGTCTATCCCAACTCTAAATTTGCATATTCCAAGAAGCCTTTGCTTTAAGAAGCACTTATTAAAATATGTCCACCTAATATTTTTTCCTTACACACTGTCTTTGACTGAGTTCTCCAGAAAAGTAAACCCAATGAAATTCTCACATCCCCTCTCCCCCCAAAATGGTTTATGCAGTTGTACAGGTTGGTAAATTCTAAGTCCATGGGTTAGATATCAGGTTCTAGGCCTTCATGACTCACGTAGCTACAGGGACTGAGTAATCCAAGATTGGTAGGCCAGACAATAACTGCTAACTCTTATGCTGCAGAAGATAAAGAATCCCAGAAACAGCAGGCTGCTTGTTCAAGCCAAAATAAATGGAATTCAGATGATAAGACAGATGCAAGATCCAGATGTAGCAAAAAAGCAAATGAGCTCTGTCAGAACACCCATATAAGAAAGCCAACTCCCCAAAGAAACCCCCTTTCAACAATTTGACTGATTACATTATATCCAGTCTCATGACGGAGGATTAATGCAGCTGATAATCATGGTCCAGCCAAGTTGACACACAATTTTAACCATCATACCTATATTACTTGTTCCTGAAGATATCCAAGCTTGATTCTGTAGTACAGATCAGACCAAATTTCCTGAAGAGCCAGCCTAATTTAGACTCACACAGATACCAAGTCATGTCTAATACCAAGGTTTCTAGTCATACTGCCCTCCTCTCCCTGCTTTCTCTTCTTCTCTTTTCTCCAGAAAATATCAATTCCCAGGAGCCTACAGCTAAGCATTCTGCCATCTTCCAGTTTTGTGCTGTAATTTCTCTAAATTGCTCCCACAAATATCTTCAAATCTCTTCATTGTTACTTCTTGGTCTTCTCTTCACCCTGCCCCAAGGTTCCCATGTTCAATTCTTCTAATTATTCTCACACTCTACTTTGATAATCACAGGCTCCAGTCAGTCTTCACTTCTCTCTGGGTTGACTAGAGAAACAAATTCATAAAGACATATATGGGTGTATGAAAGAGCTTCATATACAAAAGCAATTGAATATTGAGAAAACATCTCAACCCTGTCCAGATCAAAGTCCATAAGTCCAGCATTAACCCATATGTCTGGTACCAATCTATAAACTTCTCTTCAGACTCACAAACATATGCAATGATGTCGAATGCAGGAAGATCACCAGCCAGTGGGTGGAAAGTTTTATGTATCCAGTGGCATTGTAAGCATCTCAGCACTGACAGGGGTCTCCACGTGGGTCCTCCAACTCCAAGGCTCTGATTGTCATCAAACTGTTTCCATAGGGTCTCCACATGGCCCTTCAAGCTCAGGGCATTAGCATAGTTCCATGTGGTTTTCAGCTGCTATGTATCTCTGAGAATGTCTCTCTGAGAATGAGCCAAGAGAGAGAGCGTGTCTCCTGCTTCCAAGGAGGAAATACAGGGGTTTCCAGAATACATAAGAGAAAGCTATGCATACCCTCATTGACGACATTCTGATTGATAGACTAGTCTCTACCCTTACACTCTTAATCCTCAAATTGACACCAGATTATGTAACTAATACAGGGAGGGAAATATATCTCTCTAGGTGGCAATAGACAAATCTCAAGATAGCTTCATTTTCATTTCCTTTCTTGAAGAGGCAGGGTTTTTTTCCCCCAGGAAACTCTGTCTTGGGTGTTAGGAGGCCTGAGTTATAGTTACACCTCTTCCATTGCCTCCCTGCACATCCTTAGGTAGCTCTTCCCCATCTCTAAATTCTCTACCTCCTTAGTTGCTGTCGGTTGGAATTGGATATGTAGCATCGGAACTGGTCTTTCCAGTTCTGAGGTGATTTAGTCTGTATTTATAAAGAGGATGTGGTGGGCACTTCCAAGACTCCACACATGACTGTCAAAGGTTGATCCTATTTCCTCTTTCTTACTCTGGCTAGTCTAGTCATTGAGGAAGGCCTGAGTCAGACACCTGAGGATTGCCCAATATAGAAGAATAAGTTTCCACGCTGCTGGCTTCAAGGCTTAAGGGCCTTTTCAGTTCCATATTTCTGCCCATATTCCTATATATCCCTTCCTTGTCATGTTCCCTACCAAAGACCCCACTTCTTTACATGAATCTCTTTGTCCACATAGCCTCTTCTATCATTCCTGACTTCTCGCCTCAGCACACTGTATTCCTTGAAATTCTGTTCCCTGATGGTGGATGAATGGACTCTGTTTTCTCCCTCCTTTCTGGCATTTCACCAGCTGGGCATTTCTTTGGAAACAGAGTGTGCAAATCCTTCTGTCTCTGGGAGGTGCTGACCCTACTTCATCTAGCCAGCTGCTCTATCCAGGTCTGTGGCAGGGGTGTGTGATGGTGTCTGGCCCTATAGATTTATAGTCTGTGTCAGGAGGGAGGTGTTACCTTTAGAAGTATTTATTCTGCCTTGACACAATGCCCTAAGATAGCAAACAAGTGTAGAGGAAGTAGGAAGCCTTACTCTCACCTATCCCACTCACTTGCAGCCACCCCAATTCTCATGGCTTACCCTGCAACCATCTCCATTTGACTCTTGCCAAATCTCCTGTTTACTCAGGTCAGCTCAAGGCAAATATGTCCTTCATTCTCTTTTACTTCATTTCACTATCTCCAGGTCCTATTCTTTCTATGACCAAAATGTATCTCATATCTGTCTCCTCTTTTTCATCCTCATTGTCCATCATCAAGTCTCCTACCCAAGCAGGATCTTCTTTCAACCTGCCTTCCCCAATATCGTAAAAGTAACATCCTAAAACACACATCTGATTCTGTCAATATCTGTTCAAAAACCTTGTTTCCTATAGAGTTAAGTATCAACTAATTAATTATTTAAGGCCCTAGCTTTCTTTTTCAGCATCATCTCTTAGCATTTGAGCTTCTGAGCCCTACCCTTGAATCAAGCAGAGCTCATCATGGTCTATAATGTAGAGGCCTTTGCTAGATGCTTCACAGACTTTCAACAGTACTTTCCAGGTGCTCAAAAAAATGCTTTTCTTAACCCCAAACCCCCCTATACTGTCCTAGTACCAAAAAAAACATCCCTACTTACCTATTGGACTCCTCACTTTACTTTGAATCTTTTTGTGTACTTAGTCCTCCTGCCATTTCCATGCCCCAATGCCACACCACACGCAGTGCACTATCATCTCTTACCTGAAGATTGTACTATCATTTTCTCACAGCCTCAGCAAAATTACAGACCAAATTCTGATAATCTGCCTCTACTTAAAGCTGATCCCCTAGAAGATCCATTGACTCTCCAGTTTTGTCTCCCATTGCTCCCATTGACCCCATTGCCTTTGTCACTCTGAAATTCCTTGCATTCTCTTTACTTGGCTTACATTTTCCTATTTCCTGTACCCTGGTGCCATTTCGGGGTAAGAGTTGGACTGCTTCCCATAGCTCAGCAATTCAACTGTACCAGTCACTCTTTGGGAAAAATATATAGCTGCCTGCTCCCATAAATATTTACCAAATTAGCGTACAATTGAGGCATTTTTTAGGGTTGTTTGTTTCAGGGTGGTAAGGGTGAGGCTCATTACTGTTACTGTTTTCTTCAGTAGGAATATTTCCTCCTCTTCCCACCTCCATATCTCTACTTCTTCAAGCGCCCTTCCAGGTCTATCACAAATGCTACCTCCTCTAGGAAGCCTGCAGCTTTTTGACGACGTTTGGTATAGTGGTAAAGATTATAGGCCCTAAAATCAAGCTGCCTAGGTTTTAAAAAACCCAGTTCTAAACAGTTCCTAGTTCATAGAACAGTTTGCTCAATTTCTTCAAGCCTAGATTTCTTGACCTATAAAATGAGATATATAATTATCATCCTCATGGGACTTATGTTAAGGTACAATCAATTGACCAATGTGCAGTGTTTAGAATAGAGTCTGCCACAGAGTAAATAAGTCTCTGTCATCATTGCTAGTATTATTAATATTCTCTTGTTTAATTGTCTGCAAAGTCCTCATGAGCAGGAAACAATTCATACTCGAACCACATCATATCCCCTTTTTCACCCATAGTAGAGTTGCTTAGAGATACTCCCACAAAGCTCATTGTAGAGCCCAGGAGGGAGGGAGCTGAGACATAGGAGAAATGTCTTCTTCCTACCAGATGTCAGTGGGATCCAGGAAACAAGACAGCCCATTGCATTCCCTAAGTCACAGCCTTGCTTCTGAGATCACTGAGACACAGTGTCCCTGAGCATAGTGAGCAAGCAGATAATGGAAATAAGTTGGAGGGAATTCGGATGATTGAAGTCCCAGAGTCCTTGGGAAAGGGGAAACACACCCAAGGAGGGAGATTAAAGCAGTTTTATGTTTGTGGCTAAAGGATAGTGCTGGGGACAGTGACAACTGGAGACAGGGATTGCAGCCTTGCAAACAGCCTGAAAAGGAAGTAGAATAGAGCCCCATGGTGAAGCCAAGATGTTGAAGCAAATGCATTGCTGGAATGTGAGGCTGGATTCTCCCAGTAACCCAAGCAGATCTATAAGCTGTTTCCTCATAATAGCCTGAACAAAGGAACTTCCACTTGGAGGGAAGGGAAAGAGGTCAATTCCTACTCTTTTCTATCCACATCTGACTGAATCTAGTCCTGGGGTTCAGCTAAGGGTCTGCAATTCTAATTCTTGGCCCAGCCAGTCAGTTAGCATGAACCCACTGAGGGTGAGGGGTGTGTGTGTGTGTGTGTGTGTGTGTGTGTACAGAACTGAAAACTGAGAACAAGACCTGAGATTTCTGAACACTCTACCTCCTCCCCCAATTCTCAGCTTAAATACATCATACACAGATCATCAACATCTGCCATCTCCTCCCCAGTACTAAGTGGCACCTAAGGGGCATAGGGAAGAAGAGGGAAAATATTGGAAATGACTTTTCTAACCTCCCATCAGAGCTGGGCCTCATTGTCCTTGGGCCAAGATAAATCAAGCAAGGGAGAGGCCTCTGCATGCTCAGTGCTGATGGCTAAGCAGTTCTGCTTGTGGGGGTGGTGACTGAGCTTCAATTTACTCAAGGCTGGAACCTTCCTCCCAAAAGAATGTGATGGAGGGAAGAGTCAGATCACATGCCAAAGAAGCAAAGAGAGATTCCTTCAGTGTCTCCTCCCCTGGGTTAGAACTTTCTTGGGGTGCTGAGTCTATGAGCATTTTGGAGGAACTTAAGAAACCTAAGAGGAATGGAGACCAAAGATGAGAGGGAGTGGTAGGAAGTTTTCCTGTCTAGACCTTAGCCCTGACTACACATCTCTGGTGTCTCCAGTGTCCTCATCCATTTTCTGAGCTTACAGATTCTGAGGATCCTCAGAGTAGGAAACTTCTAGAGGACTAAAAGCCCAGATTCCCAGTAAATGAGCATCCCTTTGTGTTACTTGCTGAATATCTTTTATTCTGAACCCTGCATTTAAAAAATATCTTAAACTGTTCCCTTGAGATCATGACAGAAGGTGCAGTGCACACATCTTGAGTGAGACAGACAATTAAAATCCAGCCTTTGTGTTTATTCATGAATTATGGACAAACCATTTCCTTCTCTAAGCCATCTTTTCCATCATAGAAGAATGAAGGTAAGAATATCTAACTCAAAGGACTGTTGTCTGGAATGGAGATGATAACAATGTGCAAGGACTGGCACAGAGTAGGCATGAGTTTCTCTAACTTTTTTTAAACTTTTGCATTGTATATGGCTCCCTGTTAGCCATTCGAGGCATGCAACTTTGATGCTTTCTAAGTTCTTTTCCAAGCTGTGGTTCCTGGTTTGAGTCCAATGATACCTCATTGGTTTTTCTAACCCTAGTTATAGATTGTCTAAAGGAGTACTGAAGGCCTTGCCACTTAGCCCAAATGGTATCTGTTCTTTGATCCTCCAGTACAGGAGTTTCATTGAAGGGGTTTCACTGAAGGTGATTCTCCTTAAGTAGACCCATGCATGGGCTGTACTTTTTCTTCATGCATGTCTGGCATGTTAACTTCCCTGAATTATTGGGCAGATCTCTCTGAGAATTATCTAATCTAGTTTCTGCCTTATTTGTGTCTTTCTCTTTTCCATCAGCATCTATATTATCAGGGTTTTATTTCTCTAGTATTACCCCTCGCATGGCTGAGAACCCTGAATATGCTTTGTCATTTGGTCTATTTAGGAAGATTTTGAGAGTCAGTGAAGCAGAAACTGGTTATAAAAGTAGACCCCATATTAACAAGGACCAAAGAAAGGAAGGCCAAGTGAATTTAGGTACAGAAATAACTCATTTCACTCCTTATGTGAACTTCATGAGCCACTTCCTCTTTAAACTTCTATTTTCCCATACATAAATTTGAACCCTCAGTTCTTGCACCTCAGTGACATTGAAAATGCATAGATGTTAATAGGGGTTTTTAGGAGAAAGTTCAATCTTTGTTTTATGGCAATGGAAGATATCTAGAATATAGAGAGCCCCTTAATCTCAGTTATTATTTTTTCCATTCTATTGGTGACTCTTACAACAATTCTTACATCAATTAAAAAATTCCTTTTACTTTCGACTCATACAACTCATATCAGAATCCATACATAAGTCCTTTGTGTGTCAAGCACATTTGTACATCTGTTGCTCTGATCATTCTCATAAAATTTGCTTTCTATTTAAGCCTTTGGCATCAGATCCTCATTTTCTCCCCTCCTTCCCCCCTGCCGCTCCCTCACAAGTCCTTGATAATTTATAAATTATAATGACTTTGTCATATTTTATACTCTTCGATGTCTCCCTTCACCCACTTCCCCATTGTCTGTACCCCAGGGAAGAGGTTATATGTAGATTGATATATTTGGTTCTCCCTTTCTACCCCACCTTTCCTCCACCCTCCTGGTATCATGACTTTCACTACTGACACCGAGGGGATCATCTGTCCTGGATCCCCTATGTTCCCGGCTCCTATCTGTACCAGTGTACATTCTCTAGTCTAGCTGGATTTGTAAGGTGGAATTGGGATCATGATGGGGGGAGGAGGAAGCATTGAAAAACTAGAGAAAAGTTGCATGTTTCACCATTGCTACACTGCACCTTAACTTTTTTGTCTTCTCCCTGTGACCCCTCTGTAAGGGGAAGTCTGTTACCGACAGATGGACTTTAGGTCTCCAACCTGTACTCCCTCTCATTTACAATTATAAAATTTTGAGTTCTTGGATGCCTGATATCTGATCCCTTCAGCACATCGTTGTCACACAGGCTGGTGTGCTTCTTTCATGTGGGCTTTGTTGCTGCTGAGCTAGATGGCCGCTTGTTTGCCTTCAAGTATTTAAGTCCCTAGATGCTATATCTTTGGATAGCCGGGCACCATCAGTTTTCTTTACCACAATAGTATATAGTGTGTATATACACACTTTTGTCTTCAACGATTATGTAGGGAAGATCAGCATCACGGAATGCCAATTTAATAGAACAAACTGCATTGAAGAAGTACTTGAGTGGAGGCCCAATGTCCTTTTGCTGCCTTAATACTGAACCTATAAATAATGTGCATGCAAATCCATCTCCCCATCATCATATATAAATATATTTACCTATGTACATGCCTATATTATACCTCTATAAATGCCCTTTGCCTGCTATTTCTTTCCTCTATTTCCTTTTACTTTCTTCTTGTCCCACTGTCATGCTTACCCTTCCTTTGGGTTTCAGTAAATTCTCTCCGTTATGTTACCCTTGATCAATCACTGCTAGGCCTCTCACATCCTCCTTGCCACTGATTTTGGATCACTTGTTTTTTCCTTGCCCCTGGGTTCCTCAGCACCACTTCCTTTTCTCCAACTCTCCTTCTTCCATATCCCCCCAGAACCATTGGTTCCATTTTTTTCTCCTCCAGACTGCTGATCATCCAGCATATCTTATCTAGATAGACCTGCAGAAATAATAATATGTACAAAAAACCAAGACATAGAAAGATGAAGCAAAATAAGAAAATGAAACGATGACTACAACAACAAAAAGTGTCCAGAAATTATATATAAATAAATAAAAGGAATAAAAGAAAAACCTGTAAATAGTTCAATGTCTGTTTGTTGCCCTCTAGGAGTGACCTCCAGTCGAATCCTTTGGGGTTCCATGCATTGAGCCTCAAGTTTATCCTTGGCATTCCCTCAATACGTCAGTGTTCTGCTCCCCCTGCTGCTCTGCTGCACGTCCTTAGTGTTTTCCTCTGTGCGGTAGAGTCAGACCATCTACAATTCTGATACTGTCTCCAGTGTTGTCCCCAGTAAGGTGCTGGGTCAGCTAGGGATGTCATGTCTCATAGTGGAGTTGGCCATCTGGTCCTCTCTGTGCATTGGCTATTCTGAGTGGGGTGATTGTCCTCACAGTTTATGGGCCAGGCTATGCTCCATTCTCTTTTCCTTCTCCTTCATCTGCTCTGGTGTGCTCTGGTGAGACATGTCCTTCTCCCATGAGCTTCAGTGCTGTCCCTTAAATTAAACCCTTCCAGAGGGAGGGGCGGCTGGGATGGGTGGGGCTTGAGGCCAGGCTCTCAGCCTCCCACTGGTTTCTAGCTGTATGCTGCATTCACATCCTGGAACACTGGCTTTTAGTCTGCCCCCCTTTTCCCTGTGGAGATACAAGCAATGTCCTTCCTTTGGGTGGGTTAGTTCCCTGCTCCCCCACTGTACATTGCTATCCCCCCTTCTTTTTAGTTAGCTACCATCGGTATCCCTGGAGTTGGTCTGGTCCTCCCATATTACCTGGACCTCACCCCATTAATTTTTATAGCAGAAGCATTTTCCCTGTAACCCCCTTGCCTCAATCTTACCTCAGCGAACTCATGTTGTCCTTTTGCACTTGACTTACTTCACTTAGCATGATTTCCTGCAGTTCTTTCCATGCAGTGATATGCTTCATGCA